>VXBA01001777.1:25299-297772 GCA_013399895.1 Serilophus lunatus | reverse complement strand
CCCCCCCCCACCGAAGGAGAGAGATGAGAAGAAGCAATCGTCCCACAATTGTTGCCAATTCCTTGCTGGCTGATGCTTAAATGTAAGGAAAAGTCAGCAAAATCTGAATCTGTGAAGGGCGAGAGAGATCTCAAAAGAAACTATGGGAATGTCTGAAACAAAAGTGCTATTATTCATCGTGGGCTTCATTTTAGCAATTCCAAAGCAGACCTCCACTGCTGGGACAAAGAATGGGAAATTTCAGCTGGAAAGAACCATCTCAAGATACAGTTCTGAAGGAGTGTGAGGCACCCTCTTCCTTTCCGTCCTCATTACATCTGGGATTATTTCACACAGTTATTTATGCTACAACAATGGAGCTATTAATGCTAGAACAATAACACTTTGCAGTTCTTTAATGAGGTTTCAAAGGACGTCATTAGTGCAGGGTCACACTTAAATTATGCAAGACTATTTTAAAATATTTTTCTTCTAATTTCTGTGTTTCATTCTTGAGACAGAGCAGTTTATTCCTGCTCCTTTCTGTCCTGGATATTGGAGAATTCAAAGGCCTATTTCTGGATATTGTCTTTGCAGAGAGCTTGGGGCTTATTTTTCTTTTTCTTTTTTTTCTTTTTCTTTTTTTTTTGGAGGGGGTTTGGGGTTTTTTTTTTTTTTTTTTTTTTTTTTTTTTTTTTTTTTTTTTTTTTTTTTGGAGAGCCTTGAGTGGTGGAAAGAAGCCTGGTTTAACACTTTAGCCAGAGCACAGGATGAAATATTTTAAAGCAATTTTTGCTTGCTCTAGGGTCTATGCACCACTGTTGAAGAGGTGGAGCAGGATTTTTGGACAGTGAAAAGAAACCATATTGCTTTGTCTAACACAGAGTGAATTGTAGTGGGACTTCCTAGTCCTCAGTGCACAAAATTGGCCAAAGGCTCCTGTTCCTGCATTGCTTTTGACCTCCCGTTCATCCTTCCTTGTGTAAAACAATGCAACAGTCATGGGAGAAAAGTTCTTCAGTTCCTGTGGATCTTCACAGCTTGCAAAAGGTTCAGCATTTGTGTAGCTTCTGCTAAAACAATTTCCTTGCAAAAAAAAATGAATAGAAATTGAAAAAGCAGTCCCTTTATTTCAAGTGGCACATCTCAGGCTCAGGCAGAAATGGTTGAGATGAAGTTTCCATTAGGATTCTCTTGTCTTAGGAATTAAGTAAAATATGGGTTCTGATAATCTGAAAGGTTTGCACTGAATCAGAAGATGCAAAGGGGGACTCCTGTCTGCAATATTGCTGGGAGCCCATGGCTCATGCTTGCCTTTGTGCCAGACTCTCAGCAGCATTTCCTCAACAATTCACATCACACTAGCAACACTTTACTTTTCCTCGAGTAGATGTTTTACAAGCTGAGTTCATGTCCTTGGGGAAAAACAACAAGTGCATATGATTAGGAAGGTGATTTGATAGGACTGAAAATAGCTCAGTTTGTAAATGGAGGTAAATATTTAGTGCTTATGTCAGTTGTGCGCAGCATTTGATTTCCTTAGTGCATTAGTTCTCCTCCCTCCGTCTCCACTTACCTCACTCTGTCACTTAAAGTTTGGTATGACATGGAAGAACCTGATAGAGATTTATGAAGTGGAGGCTTTTGCAGACCTTTAATTTGAAGTGTGGTGGTGTGATGGCCAGAAGTGCATTGATAAAAAGCAGGATGCTGCCTTGTGCAGTCCCTTGGGCTTCAGTCTAGCCTGAGTTGTCCATTTGCTTGGGAATATGCCAAGGCTGAATTTGATTCTGCAGTTTTGAAATCTGCTTTCTGTCTGTGGGAAAAACCTCGCGTGTGTTTTTCTGGATCCAAGATTTATACCATGAGAGAACAGGGCTTATGGAATTACCTTCTCTGTGTCCTCTCATGCCTCTCCTGTGGTGACCAGCAGAAGAGGAAACACCAGCAGATAATTGCATCCATTAGGTGAAAGGGCAGGTGATATGGCTAGACCTTTGGGAAGGGGTTGAGGAAAAATGCCAGGATAGAAGATATGGAGTTACACCACAGTCCTGTGAGGTCCCATGTTCCAGAGGGCAGAGCAGGAGACAGAGCCTCTCAAAGCATCTCAGAGTGATTTCAGACAGAAACTAAAATGGGAGTAGCCTAGAAGAAATCCATAGTTGCTGTCAGCTCCCATCCTACTGTCCTGGACATTGAGGCAGCAACATCTGTCTGCCAGATCCTGGGAGTCTACTGCCCATTCCCATCTATGAACTTTGCCTGTCTTACCCCAGAATGGATCTTTTCTTCTGGAAGTGTTGTTTGCCTCTCTTTATTGCAAGAAGCATGTGGGTGTTTTTTATAACTACTGTATTGCCCACCTCAGCACTTTTTTTTTTCCCCAACCATCATTTAATATATTTGAGTTATTCCTTATTTATATGAGAGATCTCAGAGGTGCAAATGGAAAACAAAACCATTTTGTGCTGGTCTTTTTCCTAACCTGTAGTAAGAAATAGACCTCACCTATACGATCCTATGGGGTAATGCAGTGATCCTTCATCACTTAATGATCCTACATTTGTCAACTACACAGACAAATGATGAGTGACATTTTACTCAGTGAGGGAACTTGCCTGAAGTCCCAAAGGAAGTTTGTACAGGAACTAGAAACTGAGCCCCTATATTTCAAGTCCAGATGCCATAATCCCAAGTCTTTCTTTTCCAAAAGTTATTAAGAGATATTTTTCTCCAGAGAGAGCTTTTTTATTTTTTTATTTCCTGATATAGAATGTAAATATTTTCCTTTTGAATTTCATTCTGCTAGTTTGAGGTAGCAAACTGCAAACAATGCAATACCCACTTTGGGTTTGGCTTTCTGCTATTTACTATCCACATACCTGACAGAGAACAATGGCTGTTAGGTTTGCTCCTGTACACACTGGTTTGCTCCTGGTGCATCAGAAAACTTTTCTAACACATATGGAATGTATTGTATGTTAAAATTTGCCATCAGACAGGCTTATAAAGTATATTAAAGCAAGCTGTAATGCCTCAGTGTGAAAAGGAGACAAGAGTACTTCCATAGACATACCTGATCCAAATGTGGAGGATAGTATCTTTTTAAAATTCAGAAATTTTAAAAATTTCTGTGTAACCTGAACCCTGACTGTGGTGAATATTCTCCACTTGAATTTCTATTTTGGTTTGGTGGGATTTTTTTTGTCTAAATTTATTTTATGTGCATGGGGCTTACCATATTTTTTTGTTAAATTAAGGACACAGAAGGATCTGTTGAGTGTATCAATGCACTGAACGTGTCATAGCTCTGCAGTGGCAGTTTGGTCTTAGAATTTTACAGCATTTATAGCTTTATTAAAATAAATGAAGTATAATTTATGTTTTCTAGGGATTTTTGTTTTTTGAGTAGTCTATGAGGATAGAGTCTGTGCTGGACATTGTGCTGTGAAATTATCTGTACTATCACTGGTAACTATATTATCACCTAACTAGGACTCAGTTAATGTCCTTAGATAGGATCTTAAGTGCTGGCCTTAGGAACAGGACATAAGAACACAGGCATGTCCAGGTCAGATCCATCTAGCACGATCTGCTCCCTGTAGCACTGTAGTGGACACCCAGTGAAGCACATCGTGGTATTCCCATGACATAAGTGCCCAAACTCCAATAGTTTGCTCCTTGGGAATTCCCTGAAACAGAAGTGGCTTCTCTGTACCACATGCAAAGCAACCTGTGCTGGTTCACTATCAATAAGACAGGAAATATCGTTGGAATAAAAAACTTAGTAAAAGTCCCAATATGGGACACGAGAGACGTGGCTGGGTTTTGTGCTGTGGAATTCACTGGCTGTGAGAGCAGCAATGGACTTCACTCTGTTGTCAGAATGGGCTGCAACAACTGAATATTCCTTTCCATAACTGGAAAGGAATTCCTTTCCATAACTTCCCATAGAATTAGGGCTGCTGCTGGGGGTCACCATCTCTCTCAGTTCTAGGTGGCTTGTAGCGAAAGTTACTCCTTCACCTCCCACAACAAGCTCTTGAAGACTTCCTCTCGACTCAGTCTTTTTCTTATGGAATAAAACCCCTGGGCCTGATCCTTCACACTGGGAATAGCCATATTAAATGCTAAAAAGCTGTTATTTGGCTCTGCATTAGCCACAGGTCATAATCCACTGCTTCAAAGATGCACAAGTTCATCTTTTTATTTTCCTTCATAATTGCCTACAAATCTTTTCAGATTTGCCTTGATCATGGAATTCATGGTCTTGCAATAGTAGGGAGGGCTGTACTATCTGTGAAATACTGGTAATAGCACCCAGAACATCAATAGGAGTGCTGTACCAGTCTTTCCTCCACCTTTATTTCCTTCATAGTAACATGTGGTCATTTGCTCAGGTTTGCTGCAGATTGTGGTGGTGCCTATAGCACGAGTCAGTCTGAGACCAAGCCCCAGATTTTATTCTTTGAATTTTTCTGGAGTTTAGTGGAATGAGAATTTTCTCTGAGAATACGGCCTTCATGCTAAAAAACATTCACATTTCCATAATAAAAAGGGCGAGGTAAATACTTCCATAGACAATGTCATCTCGAACAGAGTGTACAATGTTTGTAAGGCCTTTCTGACCAAGCCCAGCTCAAAGAAGGGCCAGAAGAGCTGAGATCCATGAGGGAGTAATATAAGGTGAAGTCTCCTGAGATGGCTGTGCCCCATACTCACCATGTAGGTTTTTGGCTTTGCAGCAAGAAGGAATTCATATCCTGAAGGCTTACAAAATGTTTTTTTGTCCTTGTTCCTACACTACTGTGGCTTGCTCCACATATAAAGCTTATTTCACCTCTACACAAGTATCTTGTGTGATACTTTAGCTGGGTAGGACTCAAACAAATGTGTATAAATAATGCTTTTTTATCTACTTGGAGTAAATGACTGCACAGTTTTGAAGAAAGTATAGAAAGAAGGTTCTTTCCTCTGATTAGACTTTATTCTGGAGTAATGCATCTGTGATTCAAACCAAAGGGAGTTTTTTAGGTAGGCAGTGTACATTAACTACACAAATTGGAATTTTGGCTAGAACAAACATCTTTGCTTTTTTGAAAACTGCAAAGAAATTTTTAACGATGATGGATGATCAGCACACTGGTTTTATGTTTTGCTCAAGAGGGATGAATCATAGATGTAAGGGCTGGAAAAGACTTACAGAAAGAGGTTATCTAACCATCCCCAAAAAGACAGGATCATATTAATTTGTGATGGTTAAAGACACTTGAAGAATACTTCAGTAGCAGCATCGTTCTGTTCACATGCTTCTTTCCATCTGCTTTCAGGTTTTCCATGGCATTTCTGCAAAAGAAGAAAATTAAGTCTAAGGCTTTCTCATGACAGATGCTAAGCAGTGCTTAAATCACATAAGCCAGATTCTGCCCACAAGTTTTTGGTAACTGTCAACCAACGAAGAATTTCATAGTTTGAGCATTTTTCAAAGATAACAACCACTGGATCAGTCATTTGCACAGTGCCAGGAAAATACTATGCTGGTTTTTACTAGTCACAAAGCTGGCATTTTCTCTGCAGGCTTTTTATGATAGTTTAATTTAAGTTTAGGAGGTAGCTCCGTCGTCTCTCTCCTTTTAAAAATATGTGTGTGTATGGAAATAGCTAAAAGTTAAGCAAATGAGTAAAAAAATTACATCCTTTTCTTGGTAGGATTAAGCAGCCTAATTTAAAGGAAACTTTTTTTGACAAGATCTTCTAAATATAGCTTTTAAGGTAGCTCCTCTGGAAACTGATGGCAGCTCCAGCATTTAAAGTTTTGACTGAAAATAAATGTCTACAGAAATCTCCCCTAGGATTTTAAGACGTATTCAGAAAGCTATCAACCCAACATCATCTCTTATTTTCAGAGTTTCTGTAACTGTTTCCTTTTATACCATTTGGATTAAGGACACTTAAATTGCACCAGACCAGGGGCTGTGTTGACAAATTGCCAGGCTTTTGAGAGCCACATGTCATTTTAAAAATATGGAGAAAATTGCAGCTGGTGCTTGTTTGGAACATGGCAGGTTGTTTCACTTAACCATGCAGCAGCATTGCTATGCCCAAAGTTTGACAGAGCTGTGGTTATGCCAGGCTGTCCTGAGTGTCCTAAAAGCACTCTTCCTGTGTCCTGTGTTGTAACTGGGGATTTCTGAGTAATTTCTGAGCAGGAGACGTTGCATCATGGGATGGTGTTAGGAAAGTTGTCTGAACAGCTGCAGCTGGTGAACTTCATTCTCGGCAGAGCGGGCAGCACCATGTGCTGGGTGCTCATCAAGGCCTGTGTTGGATTGCCTCTGAAAAAGGCATTTTGCCTGAAAAATACCTACAGCAGCTCAGAGCCTCAGAGGACATGGAACAGAAAGCAGCAGAGAATTCAACAGCCAAATTTTACAACCAACTCTTTTTAAAGAAGTGAAGTAATTTATACTTAAGATAAGCTTGTCCTTGACTTTCCAGAGGGCCTGAGCCAAGACACAAACATATTATCAGGTCACTCACTTGGGTTTCTATGAAATACCTGAGATCACTTAATGTATTTTTTTAAAGCAGTAATCATTGTTCAGAAGAAACAAATTATTCAACAAATAATGTTGAATGTTGTGCCGACAAGTACGTTTGCTAACATTACAGTGTTTTTCTTCTGTGCAGATAGGACTGAAGTATTTTGTTCCAGGTAGCCAGAGGAGAGAACCATGCATGTTCCCATGGGCTGTGCTTATCACTCATGTGGCCAGACAGGTGCCAGGAAGGATGACTGATACCATTGCATCTTACAGTTAGTTACCTAACAACAAAATAGCAGTAACAACTCAAAACCTGCAATCCAGGCATAAGACTTGTTTGCACAACCATGTCACCTTGTGCTTTGTGCTCCTTGTCTGTTGTCTCATGGCCTGAATGGAGTCTCTGAGCAATAGCTCCAGAGTAAATAAAAAATAACAAAACCGGCATTGCTATGAATGTGATCCTACATCACTAAAATTCACAAGTTACACATAAATTCAGGACAGAATGAGGAAAATTGTTACTACTCCAGAATTTGTATTACTCTGTTTTCTAGCCCAATCCAGTAAATCTTACCAACAAAATAGAGAGAGGCCTTATGTCCTGTTTCTGAGACATTACAACAATTTCAATTTCTGTCTTCTGCATATTTCTCACATAACCAGGACTTTTCATAGCTAGAGTAGGAGCCAGCAATTTTTTTCTCTAGGGCTTTTCACAAGGATCTCTCAAAATATTTTTGTGTGTGTTAGCAGTTGAGGATATTGCTAATACTGGGACTTACCTCAGGCAATTAACCCTCTTCTTCATTGAGGTCTGGAGTCAGTGCTTGGGTTTTCCCAGTTGTCCTTGTTGTATTTGCCTGAAAAACTGAAACCGTGTTACCTAAGATTTTTTCAATTTCAAGGAAGAATATAGACCAAGTGTCATGCCATGTGGTAGGTAAGTGGTCAGTATAAATGTGTCTGATCTCTTTTGACCTTCAGCTATAACATGTAAATGTACCAGTTATGTAGGAAAAGCCAGTCTCATCCCACAGACTTCTCTGTGGTCCCCTCAAGAGAGGGGCCTTTCAACTTTTATGGGTGAGGATTTGTCTGACTGTAGAGCAGTGAAGTGATGTCAACTCTGTCTGCTGCAAAATGCAGTAGCTGCATTTGCAATTTATAAAGGAACTTGATCTGAAGCAATATTTGTGGCTCGAAAGGGCTGAAGACAAGTTGGAGATTTCACTGAGAATTACAGAAGTGGGAGGCTGACTGCCCACGTGGTTTCTTCACTGAAATAGCTTTCTAATTACAGTGATATCAGCCAAGGCTATGACTAGAGAGCCAAATGAGTTTTGCTGTTACCTGGGCGTCATTTTCTTTGTGTGAATCTCTGCTGGGACTTTCTTGCAGAGAAAATGAAACCTAAGACCAGCTGCTCAGCTGGAATAAATCAGTTTTACTAGCAATAGCAGGATTTTGTTCATATGATAATTTTCTGTGCTTGTTTGAGCAAGGAAGGGTCTGGCAATAAAGCTATGCAAGTATAATGTTTCTAGTTAGATGAGGCATCGGTAAAGAGTCCGTGCTGAAGACAGGCTGGATTATGTTTGCTAAGTGGATGAAGCCCATCAGGGAGACCTCACCTCCCTTTAGAAGCCTATTGCTGTGTACATCCCTGTCGTGTCTCACAAATGCTTTTCAGATGGCTTTCAAACATGGACTGTTTTTAAAAGGAAGAAAGGTCAAGCATTTCTAATACTGTGTCCACCCTTGCTATGTGGATCTCAGCGTGAAATCTGATTTTTTTGTTGGGTCGATGTCCCACACCTGGACTTTGACTCTCCCTTTTTACTGTCCCTCTGCTCATTTTGTCCTGCACTTCCCCTTCAGTACCTTGAGTTTACTAATTAGTGATCTACGAAGAGATGGACAGAAGAATCACAAGGCTTTGTTATCAGTTTGCACTCAGTTTAATTAAGTGCTCTCATCAGACTCTCCTGGAGTCTTAATAGGCAAAGGAGATCAGTGAGTGACAGAGTGAGGTGCTAATGCACTGTGCAGTAATTACAGACAGTGGGAATATCTCTGAGATCCTCTGAACCACATAGGAAACCCAGAAATATAGCTTTAGAAATGGAGCTGGATCTGACATCCTCTGCTGGGGAAAAAGATGATGCTTCAGATTAACGATAAATGAAGAAGATTTTTGAAACATTGTTAAACTATCTACTGTGATTTAGTGTAGAATCATGCCCTGTCTTGCTTTGCTAACTGGGTTTTCGATTGGGTTTGTAGTTAGTTTTTTTTTTCTTTCTCCTTTTGGAGAAGAATCCCACTGTGTGCCCGGGCTAAGACTGATTTCACCAACCTTTTGGGAATATACAATGCATAGTTCAGCCTCTTTGGTACAGCACATAAGAAAATACAGGACCAATGCACTGGCTCCCTTCCATGCCAAGAGGATTTTTGCAGAGTAAACTGAAGCATAGGCAAAGATCTTGTTGATGGCATGAACAGGGCTCTTTGCCATTCAGCACGACTTCTCAGAAGGCAGATTAACCAACCAGCGCCTGAACATGTTTTCAGCAGAGGGAGAATGCACCAGGGGGACTGTAAACATTCACATTTGTTCCTCTTCAAAGAAATAGTTCTGTTCTCATTTCTTCCCTTCTCTCCTCAGCCCGGCTCCAGCCCTACCCTATTTAGACTTACGATTTACTGAGCTTCCTTGAACTCTGATCTGTGTCAATGGGACCATGATGTAAACATCTTCCTGTGACTGCAAAGCTGTGACCCTGTAGGAGCAGGTGGGAGCTGAGAATGGGGTTGAGTGTGAGAGTTGTGTCATTTATGCAACCTTATTTTTGGCCCAGGGTGAAGACTATAGTTCCTTGATTTCCAGGGCAGCAAGAGCCAAAGCCTAAAGAAGCCTTTCTGCTGACTTGAATGATCTTTAGATGGGAGCATATGTTTGCTGTGTGAACTGATAGATAGCCCTCATAAACCCCACCAAGTGAAAGAGAAGGATTCCCCCATCAGGCACATGGGGGTCCTGCTTGGTGGGTGATCTTTCTTTGCAACTGAAAGCAGATACGTGGTTCCTTGTGTAAGACGTGCTGCACAGCAAAAGAGGAGCTGGCATTGTGAAAGCCAGGCAGGAAACTATCTGGCTCCAGGCATGTAGACATAGATCAGTGCCTGGCCCAGGAGAGCAAGATTTTTTGTGTTTTGTTGTTCTCAATGCAGCTGCCAGTATCAAACTTCAGTCCATCTGGGAGGATGCAATTCTCTTCTCTGGGGAGCAGGACTAGAAGGCAAGTGGGTGCAGAGAGGTGTTGTTTTTGTGCAACTGAAGTTTATGGGGAAGGAGTCAAGTGTCAATCAGTGGTTATGACATTCCTTCCAACCTGTGTTGTGGGAATGCCAGCAATGTTGTTCACTTTTCCATAGTGTTTAGTTTGAAATCAAGTTTCAGCCCGACTACAGGATCACTGTGAGTATCACTCACTATTTTGTATTATTTCTTTATGAAGATGAATATTAAAGTTGTTTGGGGTGCTACAGGTGCTTACTCTTCCACCCGAAAACAGCTAGTTTCCTGCAGAACTTCATCTATTCCTGATACATTTGTATTTGTAACATGATTTCTCCAAGAGCCATTCATGGAGCTAGTATTAGAAACATGAAATGAGACCTCAGACTGAAAAACTTGGATAACATAGTTGCTGTGAGACATTGGGATACTGTGTTATTTTTCCCTAAGAAATCCCCTCTTCGGTGAAAGGAAGGCAGTGGAAAATTGAATGTTGTTCTTTCTACTGACCTCAACTTCTGCTGAGCTCCTCTACATAGAAAAAAAAAAATCAGCTTAAAACTTCATGGATAAATAAGTTTGCTTGGATTTCACTGGAACTGTAAACAATGGACCATAATTTCTTGTCCATCCTGACATCAACACTTAAAATGATTTGGTGTTTCAGTAGTCTGAATGCTTCTGGAGGGAGGGCTGCAGACAGTGGAGACCTGACAGAGGTTTTTTTGCAGCAGTATCACAAGGTAAATGCTAATCAACATTTCAGTGAACAGCTTCTATCACGAAACTGTGACATCTACTTTCTTGGAAAGTACCCTAATAATCCAAGACAGTTTTTAGGGTAAAGCGAAGACTTCACACCACTTTGAATACAATTTTAGTTTGTCTCAGATGCTGGGTGAAGGTTTAGATCAGCACTTGTGTTCTGTGTTCACAGATAGCTAACAGTATTTGCTGTCTTACCCAGAACAAAGCGAGGTAGAGGGCTGAGTGAGAATGCACTTGTATTTTCATATAGCAAGGGGATAGCAAACTTACAGCTAAATTCAAGCAACATAAAATCCCAAGCTTTGGTTGAAAAATGCACATTTGATTACTATTTAATGGGCTATCCCTCAACAACTGGGCTGGGGAAGCTGAAATGGCACTCATAGAACCATGGAATCATGGAACAGTTTGGATAGTAAGGGACCTTAAAGACCACCTCATTCCAACCCCCTGCCACGGGAAGGGACACCTTCCAGTAGGCTGGATTGTTCTAAGCCCCATTCAGTCTGGCATTAAGGACATCCAGGGATGGGGCATCCACAACTTCTCTGAACAACCTGTTCTAGTGCCTCACTATGCTCACAGTCATTTCCATGTTTAATTTGCCATTTGAACAAACTGAGTGATTTACTATGACAAAGAGGTGGCAGGGATAGACATGGAAACTCTGCTATCTTTGATTGTGAGCCTTTATGCAAAATGAGAGCACGGCCAGAGTTATCTTCTTGGAGCTTCCAATATCATGAGCCATAACAAGACAGTGTATGGAGATGGTGAAAAGCAAATAAGAGTGTCACTGCCTGTCAGTTTTCAGATTATGTGTCCCTGTGGACATCAATGCCAGTAAAACTTCCCAGCAGAAATGTGTGGAAGGCATTAGAGGACTGGGATTGGGGAACAATTACAAACAGGAGCAGTCATGTTTAAGGCATCAGGAAAGAAGCATGGAAGAGGGATACAAAGGAAAACAGTAGACAGGTGGGTGGTAATCTGGTGTGAAGAGCAGAGGCATTTTAGCTGGATGCACAAATGAGACTTGTTCACCCTTCCTTAGTTAAAACCTTCCTCAGGTTTGGCAGTATGGCAGAAAGACAGAGGTTTGCACATGCTCCTGGGGAAGAGCAACTGTTTTGGACAAAGGATGCTGGAATCTCTAGTGACCTAGAGAGGAGACTGCAAATAGCATTATATTGGCATGCTCAGCATGCAATAACGATTCCTTGGAGTCCTACGTCTTGTTTATTGGGTGGGGTTTTTCCCCTCTTTCTGCCTATCTCTATAGTGTATATGAACCACAGCTGTTGACAAGGAAAATATGCAGTTGCTCTGCAGCAGCAGGAAGGAAAAATAAATCATCTTCACCCCCACCCCTTCTGTTACTATTGACTTCCCAGAGACTATGCTAAGGTTAAAACCACACAGAACTGCATGTGTAAATGACAAGGAATTTGCTCTGAACTGGAACATGCTGCCACCCATGGCAGATAAATTCTTATTACTAATTGCATTCCTCTTGCAGGCAGCTCAGCTTTATAGTACAATGGCTAGGATGGTTATTTTAGCAAAGTCTCTCCTATTTTGTGCCAGCACAGTGTTCAGAGAGCATGAGTCTAATCAGAATTTCACAAGAGGGTGAGAACTGAACATTGGAATGACCATCTGAATCAGAGCTCCAGAGGAGTTAATTCTCCTCTGTGCAACTGAGGGGGGAATTTGCTTCTCAAGATGTTTAATGATGGAGTGCTTTTTATGCCAGAGCACTCTCTCTGCTCCTTATGTTTCTCCCAGCAGACATAGCTGTACATACTCCCCAAACAAACTTGACAGATAGTAAAATTTGCCCCATAAGGCATGCATATTTTTGTGAATAGATCAGATGTTACCAAGGGCACAATTAAGTTTGTCATGGACAGATCTTTCTCTGGTTTATGCTGTAGATGCTCCTTCTCATTAGTGGAGTTACATTCATTTACACTAGCTGACAGTGTAGCCCTCTATTTCATATGACTTTTGGGATATATATTTTTTTCTTTTTTGAAGCCTTTTGCCCTTAGGCTCTCATTCTGCCTGGCAAGTGAATGTTTCAGAAAGATATCCAAAGCCAATCTCTGTATCCTGTGGTGAAAACAAGACTGACTGTGTTCATTCCTGCTTGTCACTGTCTAAAATATGTCTTCCTGATTAAGTTAGAGGACAAGAGCTAGTCACACACTACAGTATGATACAATGACTATAAAGATGCATACTCTGCTTTCCGTGACCTTTCTTCCTTCATGATCAAATTTTTCAGGGTTTTTTATTGTTGTTGTTGAATACCTTCTGTCTTGAGAACTTCTCTTCCTTTGGCTGATCCTGCTGACTTCTGTGTGAACAGATCAGACCCGAGCAAGGACAGCATTCCAGTCCATCTTGCACAGACAGCACATATTTCTGGTTTGCCGTAACTGTTTGTATCAGAGTAAGCGCACAGAGGACACATATAAAATCTAGATCCAGTGTACTACACATTATACAGAAAACTGGATTTGATTGGCCTACCCTGCCTTTTATTTTCCTGTTAAGCCTTTAGAATCAAATAACTTCACAGATTTCAAACTATCCCATCTCCAGCTGGAAGATTGGAACTGGATTATAGGATAATCTCCAGTGTCATCACAGTTGCTACCTATGCTGCATTAGTTCCTTTTGTTTGAAAAATGATGAAATATTAGGGTTATTTGCCATTTGTTGGTTTTTTGTTTGTTTGTTTGTTTTTTCTCCACAGAGTAGATAGTGTTAAACATTGCAACCTGCATAGGTTAACGTTAATGAAAAATGTCAGGTTTAGGAATCCATGGAAGACTTGCTGTAAAAAGCAGTTCACTTCTTCAGTCCCGTATTACAGCTCTGCGTCTGCGAATATGTCCAGGAAAAGGTTGGAAATTCTTTACTTGAGGGTATGAATGAAATGTGAAGAATTGTAGTGTTGCACATGCTCCTTTGCCATTTGCTGACTTCCAGCACCAACCACTGCCTTATATTTTGCCTGTTTCACCAAGACTGCAGAGACAGCAATTTTATGTGTTGCTTGTGTAGCATTATCTTTTAAGAGACTTTACTCACTCCTCAGCCTTCTTTCTGACTATTCGGATGTGTTGAGTACTTTCAATATTTGCAAGTGTTTTCTCATGCTCTCTTAATTGTTTTTGGCTCGCTCGTAAAGTCTTTTTTTCTCTTTTCCCATTTAATTTTTGAGCCATGACATCAAGTCTGGACCCAGATGCTATCTCAGATACCATAGTTTATACAGCCATATCACCTACCCACTTCTATGTAGTGTTCTCCTTGTGTCCAAATAATGCATTAGCTGGTTTTGCCACAGATTTTGCCTGAGAATTCAAGTTGAGCTGGTTGTCCTACAGTCTCTGCTTTTGAAGTCCGAGTCTCACACTCTTCCAACCTCATATACATGCTCCCTGCATCACTCTGCTGGAAGGCTACCTGTTCAGTGGGTGATGCAGTTTATGCTCTAACAGTCCTCTCTCTCCTCAGGCTATGATACATTCTGCACAGTTTGCTTTTGCTTCTGTCTTTTCTGTGCTACCACTGATGGTTTTTCCTTCTCCACACAGCAATAGGTTTATCCTGAGCTGGAAATGGATTTTTAACTACTGCTTTATTGATTTTGGCTTGATGAGTCTCTGGTGTTTCACTCCCTTAACTTGACTTTTTTTGCAGGCTGTGTTTTTTAAAGACTAATGACATTCTTCATCATCAATCTTCTCCTTGTTTTTTAGGGAACCTATTTATATGTGTGTGTGTATATATATATGCTTTACCTTAATGTTTCACACATCATTTCAAAAACCTAAACACACATATTAGAAATAGAAGTTTAAGGAGCAGTCATTGTCTTTGCAAATGACAGTGGATGATCTGCTGATGAAATTAGATGCTCTGTAAAAAAATCCCCAGGGCTGTCCCATCCTTAGATCACTGGGCTGAGTTTGCTGTAGGTAAATCTCTCTTCCTTCTTCACATGGTCTGGAAATGTTTAGTTTGTCCTGCATTACCTGGTGCATTATGGCATGGCCATTACTATCCTTCCACTTTTCCAGACACAGCTATCTCTGAAGAGGACAGTAGATGTTTACCGCAGGAAACTGTATGGAGAGTGTGACTGCTTACGGCTTCCTGATCACCTACAAGTTATCCAACACTCATCTTCAGCTGCATCTTCCTGTTTCTGTTGCCTCATCAGCTGTAGAAACTGGGATATCAAGCTAAATGTGAAAGCTACTTTAGGTTCTTCATTTGTGAAGTGTGACACATAGTTTGTCTGTTCTTTATGAGAAACTAGGGTGCCATGGGCTATACGAGTCAAGCTGACAAGGTGCATTTGTTTTGTTTGCTACAAGTCTCAAAAACATCATAGTGCACACTGTTCTTATTTTCTCTGAAGTTCAACTTCATGGAAGACAGGCATCAAAAATGCAAGGTTTTCACATGTTAGAAAGCCTTGGAGATGAAGTTAACTTCTCCTGAAATTGTTTTCTCATCTAAAGCAAAACATACATACCCTTTTAGCTTGGGTACACCTGTGCATAGCTGGTTTTGATGCAATGATGAATACATTAAGTACCTAATCTTCTGTACTGAGGAAGCTGACCAAGGTGTGCCTGTGGTTTTATTCAATGTGCTGTGCAGAAAGGATGAAAGGGACCATAGAAGAGGAGAGTTTTGCTGGAATCATGGTCCAGTTGTTGGGCCAGTGGGGCATGCTGTATTTTCCATTTCTCACATTGCCAGTAGGCACATGAGTAATCGTGTGGTAAGGGAAAGAAAGGAAGGTACTGAAAAGAGTGCAGAGGGTGAACGTGTCAGGCTTTAGTGAATGCCGTGCTCCAGTCCAGGTGCTTGTTTCCAGCAAAGTGTCCGTATGTCACTTATTATTTAGAGTCACTAACACTTGCTCAAGGTGCCAGAAAATAAAAACAGACGCTGACACGTAGCGGGCACAGAATGAGGTTGGGGCAGCGCAGATGGGAGGTTGAATTTCACGCTCCGGCGTTCGTTAACATGGCGCGAGGGGGATCGGTTTCAGAGAGGCCGACTGGGCTGCGCTCCAAATGAGGCGTTCCACATGATTTCACATCAAACAATCACTGGAGTGACACGTTTGTTGTTTCCACTCGTGTGATAACGCAGCAATGTGCTGGTGCATTCATTGAGGATTTATTGATCGGGCTACTTTCCTTCTGTGTTTTAAGCTGCGGTATTACAAATTCTGGTTGGCACGTTACCATGTTTCATGGGCTTGGGAGAGGCACAAAACACCCATTCGTCCTGATCACTTACTGTCAAATACTTTCCCCCAGACCCAGAAAATAACTTCTCTTGCCGGGCCGAGTAGGTGTGTGCCATGAGAGTGAAACCCAGCATAAAATAGATCCCTTATTCACCTGCCTGTGAATTGCTCACCACAGGAGAAGACCTATCTGGTGATGTGTTGGTGAAATACAAGAAATCAATATGAGTCTTCTCTTCTGGGTGTTTTCATAGTAAATTTGGCATCTGAACCGTGTTTAGTAAACTTTTGCCAGGAGTAGTCAGCCTTGCCAGCTTCTTTCATGATCCAAGGACAAGTTCTTTATTTGGCAATGCAAGAAACTTCATGAATGTAAAATTGACTTATGGCTTGGAGATGAAAGAAGTGTGCCACAATAAACCTAAGAAGTTATTACAAAACAAGGCAATGGGAGTATATTTTTTCTAGTATTTAATTATATTTGCAAAAAGGTAACATCTAAGAGCCCCAGCATGAACCAGGTCCTGATGTACAATGAACAAAAAGATGGTTGCTGCCTCAACCAACGAAGTACATGAAACCTATTTGGAAACTTTTCCCAGTGACATTTTCTAATGGAAAAATAAAATTGCCATAACACGATAAATACATTAATTCAGAAAACCTCTAATTATTCTAAAAATATTGGGAAAATCTCAACAAAATTTTATTTGAGTATGCATGATTCAAATTAAGATTTGTTCTTTTGCAGGATCTGACTCAACTTACTTTTTTTTTTGAGTCAGTTCAACAAGGTTTTAAGTTGCTTCCATTAATGCATTAAGCTCCTTCTACCAGTTGTACTATAGTCTTACATTCTTTCTCATGGGCTATTTTTGTAATACCATATCTGTATCTCTTGTTTGATCCATTGCAAGAATAAGTCTTCTGCAGATCTATTAGAAGATGAAGTATGGTCAGGAACTACAGCACCCGTAAGGCAGTATAGAAAAGTGTCTAGTGTCAACATAGTGAGAAATCATACAATGATAGAATCATTTAGATTGGAAAGAACTTCTTAAGATCAAGTCCAACTGCTAGCCAAGAACTGACAAGTCCATCACTAAACCATGTCACTAAGTGCTACATCTGCGTGTCTTTTACATACATCCAGGGAAGGAGGCTGCCCAGAAAGGTGGTCAGGTCAAAATACTTCCCTGGGCAGCCTGTTCCAATGCTTGGTAACACTTTGCTTGAAGAACGTTTTCCCAGTAGCTGATCTGAACCTCACCTGACGCAACTTCAGGCCATTCCCTCTTGTTCTATCAACTATTACTTGGGAGAAGAGACCAATCCCCACTTGGCTGCAACCTCCTTTCACATAGTTGTAAAGAGTGATAAGGTCTCTCCGGAGCCTCCCTTTCTCCAGGATAAATACCCCCAGCTCCCTCAGCTGCTTCTCATTAGACTTTTGCTCCAGACCCTTCCTTATCTCTGTTGCCCTTCTCTGGACACACTCCAGCACCCCAATGTCTTTCTTGTCTTGTGGGGCCCAAAACTGAACATAGGATTCGAGGTGTGGCCTCACCAGTGCTGAGTACAGGAGAACAATCACTTCCCTAGGCTGCTGGCCAAATGCAGTAAAATGGGATGTTGAATTTTTGAGAATATTAGGATGGGGTTTTTTTGATTTGGAAATATGAAAATGAAACAGTTTGATATTTTGATCTATTAGACAAATATTAAAAGGTGTCAACATTTTAGATGCAAGATAGGGAACAAATGTTGAAATTCTGCATTTTTCCATGCTTTTAAGTTTGTTCAATTCTCGTATCTGTCTCAAGGGCTAATGGCATATAGTTATTTATTTCAGGATATTTTGTATATTTCTTTCCCAATTTTTTCCATTTTTCTTGTTTAGTTCAATTAACTTAAAGGTTTGCATAGCACTTGCATCAAATATAACACAAGTACTGATATTCTAGAAAGCCAGCCTGAAGGAAGGACTCTGCTAGAATTTATGCTTAGTTAGGGGAGGAAGATTTTCCTAATTTCTCTGCTGCAGAGTATCCCCTTGATGTGTTACTGGAGACTGGCCTTAATTCTGTTGGATCCACCTGTTTTCACAACATCAGTTTGTTTAGATCCTGACTTTGGACTTGGGCTAATCTTTGAGTAGATCTGTAATGTATGGAAAGGACAGTATATTATATTTATGTGTTATATGTATGTAAGAGCTATTCTCATTTTCCGAGTTTAAGTCAACTCTCTTTGGTAAAGAGGGAATAAACCCTTTAAGACATGAAACAGAAATTTCTTAGATAAATGCCTGGAGATTTGGAAGATTCTGCAGTATTTGTAAGTGATAACACTGCTGTGATCAAACAGTTGTGGTTTTGTGTTTAAACAATCCCTTTTCTTTGTGATCTTGTGCTGTGGGTGTGGCACTGAAAAGAGGGATTTGACAGTAAAATCCATCTCCAAAGGGAGACCTGTCTTCTAAGGCAAGGCTCCGAAGCAGAGCAAGTAGGGGCAGTGATTAGAATCTACTCACACTCCTTTGATGGTGGAGAGGGGTAGTGTTACACGAGGGGAGCATGCATGAATTACTTGTACAGCAGATGAGAGAAACCTCACCCCTTCTATCAGCAAAGAAGACAAATATTTAGTTTGTGTCTCCTGAGAAGTGATTCCTTTTCTATTATTATTGTAGAAGCAAGAAAGTTACTACTTTTTTTTGGATGCAAAAAGGCCATTATAATTGGAGTTTTTGTTTAACAGATTTTTTTTGCCTTTATTACAAAGGACACCAACTGTAAAAGCAACTTTGCCACTTCTGCTGTTTTGTAGTCTTGGGCAGGTGAAGTAAACACATTTGATGCCTTCATCTGCTGAATGGTGAGAGGTGTCTCCAGCACCCTTGTGCAATATAGCCTTGTCTCTTTTCTGTCTCTGGGGTTGGAATGTGGCCTCGGAGGCCACAGAGAAAGGAGCCCTCGCTCATCACCAGTGGGTTGCATTCTGCCTACAGGACAGACCCTCATCAGGCGTCCGTCTGTCTGCCGCTATAGATGAGCCCCATCCAAAGGGGAGAAGCCAAGCCAAGGAGAAAGTCCTGGCATCACCAGTGAAGAGCATCTGCCAGGCCTGGCTGTAGCTGTGTATTGGAAAAGCCTCGTCTGCATGAGGAATGGCACACGTTCAGCAGATGACAGCCAGCGCTTGGCTGAGCCCCACCAGCCCTGACCTTTGTGGCAGGTGGGAGGGAAGGCCAGTGTTTACCTTGGCTAGTCCAGTCAGGTTTATTCCTCATGGAAATAGAAATAAACTCCCACTACTCCTTTCCCACAGCTCCCAGGGTGCATTGGTGGGGTACCCTGCATGGCTTTGTTGGCAGGATCTGACCCACTAACCATCCCCCATGGCTGCCAGGAGTGACACGTCTTGCTGCTCATGTCACCAGTCTTCTTGGAAAAAGCCTTAGTATGGGGTAGCCTATGTGCTTTATTCGTTGCCCAGCAAAGTCTTACTTGGCTGAGAAACACAATGGGAAAATATCAACATTTGGAGCACCTGTGCTGAGGGAAAATGATTTTGTTTGTATCAAATGAAGACATTTTATGTATATATATGTATGTATATGTATATATACACACCCCCACGCCCCATTATTTTTATATATCTATATCTCTCACAGAATCACAGAATATGGGAGGTACCCACAATGAGTCCAGCTCCTGGATATATATATATATATATATGTGGCATTAAATAGTGCTGAACTAGGGAGGTATTTCACCTCCTTGTATTTGCCCTCTACAATAAGGGTAACAGCCTTGATGGGGACTGGACTTGCTTCATGAGTATGGGGCATAACTTTAGGGAGAAGATTCTCTTTATCACACTTTTTAAAAAATAATTTTATGAAGATACTTTCTCATAAACTAAATTGGGTTATGCTGAGGCTAAGGTACAGTTCTAAAGTATATATATATATGTAGATATTGTATAGTAAAACTCCAAGGCTGTTTGGAGCTTTGCATTCTCAAGAGACACTGGAAATCCTGTATTTCTTTGGTTGGAAAATGCTGGAATAGAAAGACAAATGGAACCCCAAATCTGAAGTGCTGTAAAATAGTTACTTTGATTTAACATTTGGCCCACTCTATAGGTTCTCTTTGCTCGAGGTTGAAATCTATATGAGTAAACCTTATATAAGTTCAAGTGACAGATTTTCCCCTTCACTCCTGAAAGGTCATAAGGAACATTTTTCTTGTGATCATAAGCCAGGTCCTGATCTTGTTTCCACAGCTGAATATCTGGAATAACATAATGTGTTTAATAGATTTGCTTCAGATCTTTGGCCATGTGAGTGATACCGTGATGGACTCTCCCGTCTCATCTAGTGCACATTGCACTGACCCACTGAGTCAAATTACAGGCTCATCGAGGAAAATGTGCTTTCAAAAATGTATGTGCAAACACACAGTGGTTCAACACGGTGGATGTGGCATGTGGGTTGCTGTAGTTTGTTGTAAGAATGTTTAATTAGTTAAAGCCAATACGAAGCTGATGCTTGGACATCACCCAGTAAAGAAACTGGATCCCTCTACAGAAGGCAGTTTGAGTCCTTGGAAGGCTTGCAGTGATAAATTAGTGTGCATTTGCCCATCCTAATACAGTAGCTCTCCTCCCAAGCTTTCATCTAACTTTTGCTCTGTAAAATACCTCTGGTCATACAAGGGAAAGCCTATACCCAGCAAATTGGGAAGCCAGTTCCTTAGCTCTCTTTAGTTCATACTTAGGTGTGTTGTCTGTCACCTTAGAGTTTGAGATGCACTGATTATCTAGTAGCTCCTGGTAGTTACCAGGAATTTAATTGAGAGCCATTTAACGTAAGGGTGACCTTGTGAATGAAATTCTGAATGAAATAGTTTGTTAGATACTTAATACACACCAAGGAGTGCTGCAGTGCTCCCTGCTCTCCTTTGCTGTGCTGCAGTCACTATTCCCTGGAGTTGTCAGTACAGATGATTGTCCCTCAAATGTTATATATCATTTTATCAAGACTTCAGAAGAAAAGTGTTGAATCCTTATGGCCAGAAACTGGAAGGATACATGGAGAGTTCAGTACACTGGACACTAGACTCTGTGAAAGGCAAAAAAAGTCTATGAGACCTGTCAGAGCTGCTTCAGTTCTACCTGGCCAGAGTATATAGGTGGTCTTTGAAAACAAAAGAACAATGAAAGCAGCCAGTCTGTTTTTAGGTTTTTGTCCTAAGTCATACATAGACCATGGTGGTTTTTTTTTTTTTCATTCCCAATCCTTTGTAACCCCATTACAAGACAGTTACATTCACAAATTTTTGCCTGGTCTCCGAAGCCCAAATCTCAGATAGTACATTTCGACTCAGATCTGCTGGTGCCAGCACAGCTGCACTGATTCACAACAGTAACATGATCTAGTTGCTTTTCCTAGTAACACATTCACAAAACCTTTCTATCTGCTTTCTCAGACACTGGCAGGGCAGAGTACACACAGGCAGATTAAATCTTCATGAAGCATGAAGCCTGGACCCTTCCCATTTCAAGGATGCCTACATTTTGATGACTGTCACTACAGGTTTTTACTCTACCCTCAAGTCCATAATCCCAAGCAAAGCTCTCCAGACAGGCAGTTATTAGCAATTTCTAATCTGCTGCATCACCATCTGCTACTATGCTCATAGTTCACTGCTTCCTGAGTCTGAGGACCCAACTATAATGTGCCCTTGCTGATACTTAACAAATGCTAACATTAATAGTTTACTGGTTTACATTTTCCTCTCTGTTTCTTCTCCTTCTTGGCTCTATTCTTTTGTCTTGCTTTCATATTATTGGGCATAGTGTCTGGTTTCTAGTAGCATATTAGTAATGTAGGAAAAATGAACATAATTGCAAAAATACCACACAAAAGCCTCATATGTTGCTTTCATTGCTTAATCCGCTTGCTGGGAATAATTGAACAGGATTCCTTTTGTCTTATAGCTGCTTGATTTTCTGAGTAGAAGTTCTCTCCTCCCATGCCTTACCCTGCAAGTACTGATGGTCAGACAAGCTTGAGAGAAATAAGAACGAAATGCAACCCTTTGAAACTGTGCCTGCTCCAGAGAGCCAGAAAATCATGGTTGAAAGTACTGCTGCTTGTCACTTCTCACATCCTAGGTGCTCTGCAGACATTGGCAAAGATTCCCCTAGACTGTGATGTGAATTCAGCTGCAAGTTGGTGATGTTAAGCTCTGTGCTACTGGAGTAACATGAATACTGAGGGGGCTCTGCCTGGAACGTGGAGACCCTCTCCCAAGAGAGCCATAATTCGGTGTTGTCATAGTGGGAAATACTCTTAGAAGAAACCTCTTCTGTCAAAAATGCATTTTCATGATTTTTTTCCTAGCTGTTACTAGTTCAGTTTAAAGTCTCATTAGTCCAAATGTGTGTCATCACCCTTGTTTTAGATAAATGTGTTGGTTCAAGGTGGGCTTAAAGCCACAGAGCTCCTGTTCACACCAGCAGGTTTCAGCTTCTCTCTCCTCACAGTGCGTGGTGATGTGAAATCACTTTGCACATATTTACTGGTCCTAATTGTACTGCCCTCGATTGCTTGTGTGATTTTTGGATCTATTCAGAGCACAGAGAGAAGGATAGCAGGAGCAAGAGCTGCTGGGAAAAATGCCTCTGAGGGTTCCCAGACAGGCTCTGGTGACATATCCAAAGCTCTGGGTATCTACACAAGGGC
Source organism: Serilophus lunatus (assembly GCA_013399895.1). NCBI lineage: Eukaryota > Metazoa > Chordata > Aves > Passeriformes > Eurylaimidae > Serilophus > Serilophus lunatus. The sequence goes on along the minus strand of VXBA01001777.1, from coordinate 275,132 downwards.
CTGTTATGAAACTGCAGTTGCTGTTGCTGGGGTGGTTTGTAATAGGAAAGGAAGGGGCATTTGTGCTGCCCCAGAGACATGCTTCAGGTCTTAGTTGACATGCTTATTGATGCTAATCTGTTGTGGGCAGTTGGTCTTAATTGATTAACAGCTGCTCATTTAATCCATGCAGTGATTTTTCTCCCCTCTTTTAAAATATAAACTAACCAGATATTAAATATACTGAAATATAGATTCAAACTCCAGCATTCCCTTATCATGGGAGCAGCAGTGAGTCTGTGTCCTGGGGCTCTGTGCTGGAATAGGCTTGGGAATTTTTACTTCTACCTTCCTTTAGAGTCAAATACAGTGATTAAATATTGTCTTGCAAACAAATTGAAGTCTGCCTTTTTCTTCAGTCCAGGAGCAGAAAAGAAGCAGTATCCATTCCCACAGGAAGTCCAGAAAGTCATTTTTATATGCTAAACACCCCTCTCTATTTGCTAAATATCATTGTATGTTGATGTAAGTGATGCCATTGCAAAAGGACTAGTGTGGTCTCATTTTCAGAAGTGGGAGGTTGCTTTGTCATGTGGACAGCAGTGGTGAGAAAGAGGAATGTAACCTTTATCAATAGGAAGATGGAGAGGTAGCTTAGTTGCAGTATGCAAGTACTTTATGGGCAGAAGATGCAGGATATTGAGCAGCTTTTTAATTTAGGAAAAGAAAGGCATAAGCCAATAGGAGAACTAAAAGGTGAGTCTAGACAAAAGCAAGGTAGAATCTAGCCAGGCAGTGGAGGTGAAAAGCCTCTGGGACAAACTGCTGAGGGAAAGGATGGATTTTCCATCTTTTGATGTTTTCAGCTTATTTCTGGAAGCTTTCCTGGAAAATGCTTTTGCCAAATACAGCAGCAATGACTAGATGGGAGTTCAGATTAGATGTTCAAACAGTCCCTACTTGTTTAAAAACTATACATCTTCTTGTCACACAGGAGTGTGAGATGGAGAATATAGTTCTGGAGTGAGGCTTGGCAGACCTGATGCATTCCCAGGTCTAATACTGGTGTGTTTTGTAAACCTGCAGAAAATAACCTTGAATGGTCATCTAAAAACAATCCAAGACAAAATATTCATACTGTATTTGGAAGGTCAAACAATAAAATAGGTGGCCGGGTTTCATTGTTGCTTAACAGAAGTGAGAGCTGCAAACACTTTACCTCTTTATTATCCTGGAATAAGGATAATTATTTATGTACCAGAATAAAATTTGGATGCTCAAGGATTTTATACACAACTAGACAGCATATATTCCTGTTTCTGTATGGACCTGGCAATATTTTTGGCCATTGTGAAGTGATAAATTGTACAAGTCATGCCTACTATTTCATTTTGGAAGGAAACCGATAGCTCTTCCTTGCAGTAAGTTGTACATACAAAACTCGGCACAGGCTGTGGCAATTTTATTGTGCAGCCATGCAACATTCCTAGCAGTAATATATGTGTGTGCAGAGAGAGGGTGGGCAGGCAGTAATTGTTTCACTGACAGAAAAGATATAGACAGATGCACAGAAGCATTCTGGAACAAAAATGGGGCTGCATCCACTGAAACAACAGATGCTGCCTTGTGAAAATATTTTTTCCATTGTAGCTCCAATATCATCTCCCACTTATCTCTCTCAGAAGTGCAGAAGGAGCTCATTTCAAGGGTACCTATTCTTGCCAGTGGCATTCCTCCTGCCTCACAGCCTCAAAAAAGGGAATGGGTTTTTAACAGGCATCATGGTGGGGGGACCATTTGTCTGCGATTAGGCCCGAGAAAGGAAAGAAACTTTTGTCTGAGTGAAAGGGAAGCTTGTAGTTCATTAAGCGGTGGAGGGATTAGCCATGTCAAGAGCTCTGTTCTGAAAGAGCACTAGAGAGGGTCCGGGGAGGGGAGGGCTCCCTGTAAGAACTTTCTTCCTTTTCTCTTCTATTCTGCAGGTCTTTAATGGCTTCCCCGCGGTGGGGCATGGAGTAAGTAGGGGATCCTGGTCTTATTAGTGGGCTTTGGGTCCCCCACCTCCCTCCAGCCCAGCATCTCTTTATCATTCTGCCAGTTCACTGCGAGCCTCAGCCAAGACTTCACTGGTTTGGGACTAAGCTAAAGAAAGAAAAGGCGTGGGGGGAGGGAAGTGGATGCAAAGCAATTAATTTGGGAGCATTCAGACCTGAGAATGTAGGCCACTCCAGAAGAAACAGTCCCCCCAAAGAAAAGAGAAAATACGCAGCTTTAACAATGTTTTCTTTCAAGGTTTTGGCTACTGTTGCATAAAACCCTCCGGAGCTTTGATATTTTTCCACTTCTAATTTGCCCGCTCCAAGGAGTTTCTCCACAGAAATGTTTCCCTTCGTTAGGGGCTTTCAGATTTCCCCTTGGTTTGCAAATGCTTCTGCTTTAGAGGCAGAAAGGCTTTTGTTTTTTAGGTATCAATAGTCCCTTGGGGCCAAAATATGAAGTTTGTGTACAGGTAAATTCCCTTTGTGTTTGCTGGCAACCTTGAGTAAGTGTCATCCATTACAACATCCATAGCAAGTCCAGGCTCCATGATTTGCCTCCTGCTGTTCCTATGGAAAATTCCTTTTGCAATCAAAACAGTTCTTGTTCTTTCAGGTGGATAAGATCAAATGCAGAATTGCTACAGGTCTCACTGGCACAGAGTGCCATCCAGGGGGGACTGCTTTGCTTCCCTTGCTTGGAAATTCTGGAAAAGATATTTTGACATAAATTGTTAGACATCAATTCTGGAGTGAAAAGCCATCTTTGCAGGGGTCTGAGTTCACCACTCATTCCTCATCTGGACTGAGAGCTTAGGAATAAGGATACTGCCATGGGAGTGGCAGCAGAACAGTTTTTTCAGAATCAACTCCACGTGCAGATGCTCTCAGAGCTGTTTCCTCTGGAGCAATGGAAGTTTTGGTGGGCTTGGAGGTCTGGTCTTGCTGCGTCACCATGACAGCCTGTACCTATAAAGGTATCCAAATCATTTAGCTTAATGCCAGAGCTGCAAATGAACAATACAAAAAAATGCCTCCAACCAGGAGCAAAACAAATCAAGTTTGAATTTCCAATGGTTTATTTTCACCTGTGTGTACCTCTTGTGATTTCCTGGCTAGTAAAATGCACATTGGTGTGCACATTTCTATGGATAAGGGGCTTTACAGCAGACAATTAGGCAGTTTAGCCATTTTTGAAAAATATTTGGATAGATGGAGGTGGGTTGAAGATGAGGGAGTCTGACTGAGATGAGAACATGTTGCATCTCCTGTAAACCCAGCCATGAGTTTCTCTGGGCTTGCATTTCTGTGCTAGCTGCATTCACCACATCACTGAAATACTCAGCATATGCTGCATTTCAACTCGAGGTGAGCCACAGCTGAACCGCTTGCATGGCAGTTTTACTAAAGAAATCTGGTCTAATTTTTTGCCATGTTGTCTCCTACTTTTGGGCACCAGTGTGTTTGTTGTAGTCTGTTTGTCTTCCTCAAAATGTGTCTGTCCATTTGCTCATGATCTTGCACAGTGTAGAAGAACAGTGTTCACAAATCAATGCAGGAGCTCTCAGTTACCAGGAGAAATCACAATTCAAATATTGATTTTAGGAAAGTCCCACGGTAACACCCTGACATTTGATTGCAGACAAAGGTAAAGGTGTGTCTGAGTCAAGAGGGATGCAAACACTGAGTGGGAAAGGGCATCTACGCTATGTTGGCGTGGCTTAAATCTATGAAATGGGATGAATCTGAGGTGATCATGAGATCATTAGGCTTCTAATGAGGCAGGCTAGCGACAGCCTGGAAAGGTTGAGACATCAGCCACACCACTGGCATCCCATTCTGTCAAACACAAACAGCTCTTAGTCATTCCTGGAAGGATACAGAAACACAATTCTCTTGAGAAAAGACTAAGATGAACTGATTTTACTGTTATTTCATGATGCCTTTCACACTCTGCCACAGTGCTTCTGGGGCATCCCAGCCCTCTCAGGACACCCTTGGGGCCCTGCATCTTTGGAAAATGGCCTTTTCCAGTGCTGTGAAGGGCAGAAAAGATGATTTACTTTGCCATGACCTGTGGTTAGAAATGTGGGTGCAAAATTCTTTGTTCAAGCATTTGTGCATTTGTTTAGCAACTGAGTTGTTCATTTCTATCAGAGGGCAAGATTTAGGCAGGTAAACAAAATGCACTACCAGGAATGTATCATCACTCGTTTTCTTTATTTCCCTTTTCACTTCCTTTCTGGCCAAGGTTAATTCAGAGCTCTCATGAGGTCCCACTGGAATGACTGGACAATGTTTCCCAATGTTTTCCAGCAAGGGCTGTTGGTAGAAGGCACTATAAACATCATCATAAGGTTCATACTGACAAGCAGCAGCCCTGACTTCCAGTATCTTACCACAGACTGAGCCATAAAACAGGGGGTGGTGGGTAAATTGAGAATGAAATTGTGGTGGGTAAGAGCTACAGGCAACATCTGCCTTTCCCATCAGTGGAAAGGCAGAACAGTTACACTTTTTATTTTTAGCAACTTTATTTGCAAACATGTGATATTCCACTGAACAAGAGGTGGTCAGTTAAGTGGATGTTTTGGCAAGTTGCTTTCCTCCTGGAGTCCAGTCTCGATGGAGTGAGGCTGAGTCCACATCACATCCTGGGTTGTGGCTCCTGCACAGTTCCCAGACACTTGTTTTGATTCATAGCCTGTAGGGAAAAAAGTTGGGGCTTAGTTATGTATGTAGCTAATCAGTTATTTAAAATGACAACCCACTCGGGTTTTTAGCACAGAAATCATGCTGCATTTTTTCAGTGATTACAAGCCAAATCCTCCCATTTCTCTCCTCCCCACCCCCATTTGTGTGTTCTTTGGTATTTCTGGGGTTTGGTCTGGTTCAAAAGCAAAAATGCTGAGTGGTAATAAAAATCAAGGTTAATGTCTCATAATATTGAGTCAAGTGACTTGTAAAAATTCTTGCTTTAGTTTCTTTTAGTTCACAGGTTCAGAACTTTTTCCAGCAAGATTTGCAAGATTTGCTATTGCAACGTGCTTTTATTATGACAGCTTTTATTTTTAGATATGTTGAGAATCTCTTTGGAAACTATTTATAGGTATGATGGAGCTTTTTATGTTTGTTTAATTACTGCACACATAGTTTTGCTTTAATGTTGTTTTTGTTTCATGACATGGAATATATATATATTTTTGAGTGAAGCTCAAGCATACAAGCCTTTCTTTTGCTGTTGTATATTTTGAAAAAGTTTGGGGCCAGAAGTGAGTGTTCTCAAGTGATCGTAGATTCAGCTAAGGCATGATTTAACTGTGGTAGTTATTTGTGATAAATTCACTTGGGTAGACCCCCAGGTTAATTTGTCAGATGCCCAGGGTAAGCACTTAATTGTTAGGTTTTATGCAAAACATAAAGAGGCAGTTAGTTTAAATGTTGAAGCCGACTCCCTGCAGAGGGGGGTGCTTTGCTCCATCCTTCTTCTGATCATCTGTCCCTATCCTTCTTTTCTTTTGGATGAATCTTCTCCATACATCCCAGCTGCTGAGTGGCAAATCAGGGCAAATCATCTCATCCACTTTTTGATCACTTATTACCTAGAAAGTAGTTTCCATCATTATTTCAAATTATGAAATTACTTCTTCCTTCACTAAAATTTCAGTACTTGCAAGGCTCATTGCCACATTTTAGAGGCCAGTTTAGGAAAATATCAGCATACCTTGGATTTTCTGAGGACTCCATGGTGGAAAAATTGGATAGATTTGTGTCCAAGTCAGAATGAGAAGGGCTGAAATGCATGGAAACATTTTAATCTAGTATGTTAATGGTTCTTTTCCAGTCTCGGAAATGTCCATTCTCTACTCAGGCAAAAGAAATTAAATGCAAAAAAAAGTTATTAATAACATCTAATCAAAAAGCCATCCCTGATTTTAGATCTTAAAGCAGAAATTCACCATGACAGCTGCTCCTGGAAGGTATTTGTCCATGCTATTATGCAGAACTCTGAAAAATGCCATTTTTTTCTTCATAGACTCTTATCAGGAACAGTTACGTGTTTTGCCTAAAGACTATTACTTCCATTGTTTTTGAACTTTACACCAGACATACCTATCACAAAAATAATCACTTGTGACAAAACAAACCATTCCATTTCTTTCTTTTTTTCCAAGGCATCTCATTATCAACTTTGGAAGGAAGTTGAATTTATAAAAAGATAAGTCATGTAAATAAGCTGGAAGAAATATAATCAAAGTCCTTTGTCTTCTTTGGCAAGCACAGCTCCATTAAACCATGATTCTCCTTTGAAGCCTCAATTACCTGTCTTACCAGAGCTGGAGTAGGGGAGAAATGGCTAATATTTCTGAACAATGTGCATGTGTGTACGTAAGGGGAAGTTATTACCTTTTGTGGGGGGAGAAAAAAAAAGTTTACAGATTGCAGTTTTATCATTTTGGCCGGGATGAAATTTATCCCTTATGTGCCCCCATTGTAAGCAAGTAGAGAAGCAGGGCCTATAAATGCTGTCTCTTGAATAACTCCAGAGATGCACATGCCTCGTTCTGTTTCTCACATGCAATTCACATTTGCATCCACTCATGATCACATCGTGATCACAAATAAGAGTTTGTGGCCCCGAATGCTGTTTGTATTGAGTGCACATCAGACATGCCTTGTATTTGTCCCATGTGGGCTCTCCCCAGGCTGTACTGCACAGGCTTCTTTTGGTGTTATTTGCCACCATTTTCCATTTAAAAGGAAAATGTCAAATTCCTCTCACTGTTTTTTTGAATATGCATCCATAACTCCCTTCAGTGTTGACAGATGCAATTAGACCAGATACCATGGGGAGCAGCATCCACCTAGCCATGGTGGTGTGAAAGCCTGTGTCTTATCATACTGCTTAGGCAGAGTAAATCAGAACAACTGAGGAATCTTGAGTATCTGAGTAAAATCATCCCTGCTGGGCTGTGTACTCCTGCAACTAAATTTGTGCTATCTGAAGAGCTTTCCCTACACTCTTCCAGGTTCCAGGAATTGCCAGAGAGAGGCATAGAACTTTCAAGGCAGTAAGACCCTCCTATGCTCTCCCAAATGATGCAGAGGCTCACTTTTTTTGCTCTTCAGGCAACCATTCAGCTGATGCACCAGTGGGCTCTATACATGCAGGTTGCCACAGATTTCTTACAAATTATTTTAATCCTTCTGAAAACCCCCCATCATTCTGGGTTGTATAAATAACCTAAAAAAATGAGGGCAAAAACCATGGATTTTCTGTTCTCTTTTGGAATGCTACTCTGCTGTAACTGAGAGGAGAACTTGACCTGCTGTATCCGTTTTTGCAGAGTTCAAACCGTAATTCCAGGCCAGATTCTAATCTTTGCTTCTTGCTCATATTTCACTGAAGCTCTCAAAAAAATACACATGCTGTGGACTGCTTTTCAGCATTGCAGGCAGCGAGCAACTATTATCTGGCCTGAAGGGTCTTCTGGAAATGAATAAAAAAAGAGATAGCGATCAAATTGCTGAAGTGAACAACTGATGGGTGTTTTAAGTCTTTAATTTGTTTTTATTTGCTTGGAAAAGCAGACCAAGCTTGCCTTTAGAGCAAAAGACAGTTATTGATAGCATGACTTAAGTGAGCAAAATAAAATGCTTGCAATGACAGTTATCAAAGGTTAGGTCCCTGGAGATAAAAAGCTTTTGTGACCATGTGCACTCTGAATCAAATCTTTCTGTGGGCCTACATAGAGTATACAACAATGTGCTTCCCTTCTGAACTTTTTTGGGACATGGCATGGAAAGACTGTAGCAGTCTTCATGAAGTCAAATCCCAGATGGGTATTGGTTTCAAAGGGAACGATGACTAGCCAGTATGTTAAATATTTTAATTCAGTAAAGCCTCCTGTTCTCCTTGATGTTTGCTAAAGTTACGTTCAGCAGCTGTAGAGGAGAATGTGCACAAGAAACCGAAGGAGAATCCTGTGTCCTCTCCTCTTGCCTAACCAATAAATTTTAGCACTGAGTAGGCAGGCACAAGCCCTCCTCACCTTGGCCCATGGGGTTGGGAGATGAGCAGTGAGGGGTTTAGATGGAAGCGGAGCTGCGAGCAGCTGGACCAGGTGCCACTGGTGCTGTGAAATGTCACTTTAAAGGCTATTAACATAGTGAAGGCTTTTGAAGGCTACTGAACTGTTTGTAGCATAATCCTTCCGCTTTTCTCCCGGAGCACTCTGCATGTTGTGCCAATAGACACTTGTGCAGATGAAGCCCACCGTGCACATAGCTCCAGAGAGAAAAATTGCAATAGGTGCTTTATCTGCAGACAGTGGCAAATAATTGCTGTTTGAGCTGTAAGGCTGATAAAGGCAGGCAGGCAGGTCTAACCTGCACCATCTTTAGATAGATTTGAATTTTCCCAGACTCCAGGGTTATCTGGAAAGATAAGAAATTATTAATAGTGGAGATAAGAGTTTTTTTGGGGGGAGTGTTTATATTCACCTTGCCAATACTTTCTGCAGTATCAGAGAATAATCCTTTCTGCAATATCCGAAAGTGAGCCTTTCTACAATATTAGAAAATTGGTTGTGAACAATTTTTGAAGAAAGGAACTGCTTTTGCAGGCAGGCAATGCAACATCCTTTCCTCCAGAACAACTGCTTTTGGTTTCTTTCGCTTTCTTCTGCTGTTTTTTGGTTTCTGTAGAATTTGTCTAATCTTACCTTGCTTACACTGTGAATTGGAGCCCTTAGACCTGCTGGATTATCTCAGAGCATTTAAGGAAAGCTTTACATAGTTAATTTCTCACTGATGCCCCTCAGTGATGGTCTCACTGAGCATTCATTTGGCTCTGAGCTTGGCCAAACTAGAGTGAAGGAGACAGGTACCAGCTTCTCATTCTAAGTATGCAACAGTTTAGGCATAAGAAGAAACCTCTCTTCTGTCCTGTTGTGAGCCTGGCTTTGCTACTGAAAATGTTGTCAGCTGTGACTTTGCACTACAGGTGTCTCTGTTTTTATGTTCTGTAAATTATGAGGCATTTAGCTCATTTTCCAAGAGCATCTCCTTTCCTTTTCACGGGGCAAAGCTCTCGCGTCATGGTGCACTGCACTGCAGCTGGTTAAATCAGTCCCTTCTTAACGACAATTTTAGTATTTGATCAGCTTGTTTCTCTTGATTTTAATTTACTGCCAGTTATGTTTTCCTTGCTCAGAAGCAGTAATGTATGACATAAAAGCCAGCTCTCCCCTCCCTCCCTGGCTACACTTGTCAACTGTGTTCATTCATAGCTGCTACCATTTTAATAACCAGTTCCTGCTCTTAGATCTTGAGGATGTATGATTAAACAATCCAGAACCTGAGATCCACAGTGAAGTGCACTGATTTTACTGGAAAAGGCAACCCTTCAACTTATCTTTCACCTTGTGGGAATGGCAAAGGTAGGAGGTGTTATACTAGGTGACCTTACCTCTCCTTGAATGGAGAAAGGCAGTCTAAACAACTAAGTTATCCTTAGTCAATGCCTGCTCAGTTACAATCTAACAGCATTCCATCTGTTCACAGTAGAACCTTGGCTCTCTGTCATTATTGCACGATTGCCACCCTATTATCAGGCAAATTGCCTGTGCTGGAATGGCTTGACACTGTCCACCATTCCCATGGGGTATTTGTTGCTGAACATGAAGCACTTGTCACTTCTCCAGCTCTGGAAGGCAGGAAGAAATGGGTAGATTCCTGAGAAATATGCTTTGTGGTTGTGGCAAAGATGAGGATGAGTGACTTTTTTAAAAAAATCACATGCATAGAGAAGCACTTAGGGCCAGGTGGTATTTCTCTTACATGGAGTTGTCCCTTTCCCAGTAGCACATAGGAAGGTGCTTGAGTGCTTTCTGATTTGGCAGATGATGCTAGAACTTGTCCTTTGGTTGGATGACAGAAGCACAAACCTGTGTCTGCTTATCTACTGTGTGCAGACAAGCAGTAATTCATTTTGATAAAAATGGATTCCTTTTAAAGCAGTAGTTGTAATAACCATGTTCCCTAAGTTCTAGCACAAATTGCCTGTGGGTCCATTGACTGCAGATACAGATCAGGATTTATCATAAAGCCTACTACTTGTTAAGCTCAAAACCCTTCCCCCCAAGGTGTAGATTCCATCAGGTATCAAAGAAGTCACACAAATAACTTACACAACATATGTTGTCCTAAGGCAACGTGTTACTAAACGGATGGGTTTGCATCTTTCACTGCTGCTGTTTGCCTTGAAGCTGCTAACTGGGTATTTCACCTTCCTGTCCAGTAATACCCCTGTGCAGCAAAGGTGTGATTTAGATTTGGTTTCAGGCAGAAACTTTGAAGGGTGAAGGTGGTAATTTTATCCAGGCTTTTTTTCTGAAGTAATTTGTGTTTTTCCTTTTACTGGGACCTCCTACAGCATATGCTTTCCATGGCCTTTTTTGGGGGGAGGGAGGAGGGACATTGATTCCGCCTGGTTATAATCCCTTAATATATGATGGAGAACACTTCAGCCCTTCAGGGACATGCCATTGGAGACCAGTTTCAGGTTATTAGGTCTTTCAGTGTTGTTCACATCCATCCTTATACATTAATGTTCTTCATCCATTGTACTTTGAAGCCAATGAGACATTTTAATTGTCTTTGGTGTCCTTTGATCAGCCCTGTGGCAGTTGTATAATGCTGCTGTCATGCTGTACAAGTTATTAAATGGAGTTTGTATTTAGTGTTTCCTATAAAGGAGTATGAATGTTACCCTTAATTATTTCTAGCTCCTTGTAGAAGGGTCTTGTTGCACAACTGGTTGTAGAAAGTTGTGCAACCCTTGTTCAAAGAATTTGTAATTTTAGTAACAGCAGAAATGGAAAAATTAATATTACTATGGGTGAAAATGTGAGGCAGTAAGAGGAGTAAATAGGTTGCTCATTTTTACTCAGGGGCATTGAGGAGAGCTGAGAGGCAATTAGCTTCTCTGTGCCTTATACCTATGCCTTATCCTTCCACCAGTTGTTGTTCTTGAACTCACCAGCTACTCCCATTTCAGACCAGTGGAAACAGTGAATATATCTGAAAACAGAGTCTGGCCTTTCATATAGGAATCAATTTGCCTGTTGCTGTGGAGCAACCACAGAGAAACTGTTTAACAGTACAAAACCCACATTGTATATGAGATTAGGACAGGAAATATGGGATTGCAAGTTGAAACTGCACGGTAAATTTAAGTGAGTTATGCACACTAAAACAACATGCTTCTCTCTCTGCATCAATGCTTCCACCAGCACAATTTGCCTGTATTTATCCTCATATTACTCCCACTTGGTGGGAACCCATCGCTCCCAGTTTCACAGATGAGGTCCTGGGCCATCAGCAGTACTTCTCCAGTGGTGGAGGAGAACCTTAAGCCTGGATAGTTCTCTGCTGTCTGCTCCATGATTCCCTTTGAAGGCAGGGAAGGGGAAGGGGCTTTGATAGCTTTGAGATAACAGCTTCTGAAGGCCCCTTCTGAGTTATTCTCTGAGTATGCGTTCCTCAGCTTTATAGTCTCCAAGTGAGCTATTTAACTTTTTTTTTTTTGTAAAAACCAAAAAGAGTAGTCAAAAATGCTTCTTTTTGTCAATTTCTTTTTCCAAGAAGGCTAATGAAAAAAAAATCTGCTTTCAGAGGTATTTTTTTTTCTTTTGATAAGATTAACCCATTGTTTATAAAAGAGAAAATGTAATTTTTTCCACTGAGCAAGCAAAATTACAGTCACTGTAATGATTATTGAATAATTAACCCTTCTTGTCTGGAGGAGATAACACATAAGGCTCACTGCAATACTTTCCCTGTGGAATAAAGTAGCAGTGGTATTAATCCAAGCCAAACATCGAAGTTTTACAATTGGTTGTATTATTATTGCAGTTGTAGCATTTTTACAGGCAGAGCAAAAGGCTTCTGAAATTAAGGTGATATTTAATCTTCCTAAGACTGCTGGGCACCAACTAACTGCTCTTGCTATAGAAAGGAGACAGCTGCCTTCTGCTCTGCTTTATACAGAATTAATGCCACACCTCAGTTTCTGGGAATTTTCCAATGAAGTTTTCATTTAGAATAGCTGGTCACTCGAGTAACGTGTAGCTTAGAAATAAAATAGAAGCAATTTTCTGCTTAATTAGAAACACAATCCTAAATTCTGCCAGCTTCAGCCTGGCAATTCAACTGAGAGGTTTCAATATGAGATTGAATGTCATGTTTTGAAGCCTATTCTTCATCTCTGCTGTAATGGCAGTGTGGCTGTGTTGTCTCTTGCTTGAGAAAGGGCCATGTGGTGCACCAGTTTGCAGACAGCTTCTCTGGAGAGCTGTCCTGGTTGCAAGATGGGCAGGTGGCCTTGGCCGGGTTATCCTTAGGGATTGATGAACGTTATGTAGACTGGGCCAGGATGATGTGGGCAGCTTTGAATGGAGGCAGCGGAACTCTGCCTTCTGAGCTGAACACTCTGGGTTGTGCAGGAGGGCCAGGTCTCTCTGTTACAGATGTGAAATATTGACAAATTACGGTTACACCAGCCAGATGTCAATATAAGCAAGATTCATGTGGAGGCTGAGATAGTCTTCCTACAGAATAATTTCTGAGCACTCAAAGAGCAAAGCAAGGACAGTCAAACCCTGTTTTCCTGCTGTGTTATCTCAAGGGGGACTTACCAAATCACCCTTTGCCTCCCCCTACATGGGACTACAATGCAGCATGTAGGATTCAGCTGAGGCTGTGCTAAAACAGGTTTCAGAAATGCACCAACATGACATCTTACTCCAGGAGTTTACTAAAAACCAGTGACTAATCTCTACCCAGATGTGGCTGGTTTGGAAGGGATATGTAATCAGCCTTCCTTGCAACAGGCTGCTGATTGTTCAGTGAGATATAGGGCCACTTCATTACATGTAATTTTCCTTATCATTCTGATATGGAAAAGTCCTGATTGCCTTGAATGTCCAGAGATCAAATGGCTTCCACAGGGAGATGCAGTATCTCAAGCCTATTTTTTCTTGTAGAAACCTCAGCCAAAACCCTGTGCTCTTCCTACATTCTGTGTTTACCCTTTTATTTGAAGAGAAGTGGATCTGCTGTTTTGTCTTTTCAAGGGTTTCATAGTTACTAGACTTCCTACATCATATTGTTTAGCAAGAGGATTTTTTTCCCCAGTTTATGGATCCCCAGCATCTCCATACAGACAAAACTATCAAATCATTGCAAGACCGTGGCTATAGCTGGCTGACTTGTCCTTGGTTTTCTTCTCTGGGTCTTCAGAAGCAGCCATGGATACACAGACCTGCACCACATAGCAGGCTTCATGCCATTGCTTCTTCTCTTGGAAATTCAGGTTTTATTAGAAATACTCCTCTCCTTGATTGCTGCTTCTTCCTTTTGGTGAGTGTTCTTTGGAGCAATCCCTCTCTGAGCTTCCTCCCATCCCACTGCCATGAGGCTGCCTTTATTCCTGGTCGAATTACCGAAGCCTTTCCTGCTCCCATGGCATTCAGGAGTCCCAGCAGAGGGTTTACCCCAGGCTTCCCATTGCGTAGGTCCCTGTGCTGCTGCCAGACGATACTCGCCGTATATGCTGCGGGTGATTCTCTCAGCCTCTGGAATGAATTATTTTATTGCTGCCAGCTTGTCAGAGAAATCAGCTTGAAAGCTGAGACAGAGAGCGGCCCTGGGAGTGACCGATTCAAAGTGGAAGTAAGTCACCATCGAGCAAAATAAATAGGGGAATTCATCAGCTGGTTAAAACGGGTGCTGTTTTATAGAAGAATTTCAAAAGAACCAATTAAGCTTCAACAGGGAACCAGGTCTTGCATGTAAAGCTCGTAAATATACAAATCATGATATTATAATTAAGCATTGTTGTTTCCCAGTTTGGGGGTTTAAGGGTATAGTTCTCTGTTTAACTGCCCTCCTTATAAAGATTTGGCGTGGTCTGGGACATTTTTCTCTTCCCAGTTACCTTGAAAGGAATTTACATTCCTGCTCTATGCTTGCACTTTGTTGCGTGTGCTGCCACTAAAAAGGCTGAGCCATAAATAAAAGAACAATATGACCACAAGCACCCCCTGCAGAGGAAGAAGAAAGGCATGAGTAAAATAATATGCCAGAGAAAATCGTAGGCCAGATAATTTATCCACCTCTAATTATTTCTGGGCCAGAATAAGGTATTTCAGATAGTAAGAAAGCAACTCTTTTTTTTCCCCCCCTAGTGATTTCATGGGCCTATTACAATTTGATTAAATTTTTAGTTGATTTTTTGTCAACAAAAAAATCACTTAAGGTCACTCACAGGCACCACAGAATCAACCGCGTATAGGTTGGTGAAGCAGAAAGACTATTTTTTCATACATTTTTGATACTTTCAGCCGTTCAGACTCCTATGTCTTGAAAGAAAACACATCTCAGGTATCATGTTAATCTGGTTGGTATGAGATTATGGCTTGCAAATTGCTGATTTTGGATATGGAGGCCGGGTCCATTTAAACCACTTCAGCATAAATAGTAATAATAGACTTACAGTGGCGCAGTCTTTCAGAGGACGAGACAAAAAGCCTGTTAAAACAAAAGATACCCCAGAAGCAGGAAATTTAATATTATTAATGAAAACAAGAGGAATTATTAGGAATGTTTTCACACGATACAGTTCCTCATTCAGGATGTATTACTGCGGGGACTTCACGAAGGAGTCTTGCTGGATCTTTTTTCCCTAGTGTGTCTGCAGCACTGTGAACATTCCTCGTCTATAACCTATGATGTATTTGTAACATTTGCATGTAATCTGTCAGGCAGGGCCTCTACTATAGAGCGTGGGAGTTTCAGGCCCATGGGATTTGTGAGGCTGCAGATGCAGAAGTGGAAGTCAGTCAGATTTGTGGCATGGAGAGGGGTTTTCCCGGTGTTAGAAGAAGGGAAGAGTAAGCCCTGAGTGTGCTGCAATCTGATTGTGCACAGGCTATTCTCACAAGGTTTCTGTTTTCGAGGTTTGGATGTGTTTTGGCGTTGGAGTTCTCCTTTTAAACCGATCCTCTGCAATTTTTCAAGGTTCACCCACAAGTCATAATTACCCAGGGGGATAACAGCACATGGATGCAATGAAATGCATTCATAAAAGTGCTTGTTTTTGCATTGATGGGGCTCTAACTGCTTGTTATCTCTGAGCATGATTTAGAGGGATATAAATGTAGCATCTCAGCCTTACACATTCATAACACCTTCTATCAAAAAATCTCGAAGCATTTTATGCACAGATGTAACCAGATAATATGTCCTGTTGTCTGTGTGGCATCTCCAACATCAGTTATCATCATTCTAAACCATATGCCAGAGTCTAGAGTATTCCCTGAAGTATTTTACATGGGAGGGATCATGTAAATAGAATATCTGGCAATCTATGAATGGCTCACAGGATTTCAATCAACTGCACAGTTTTAAAATTGGCATTTAAATCCCTCTCACATCTGTTGTTTAAAATAGCCAACAGTGAATATATTGCATATATTCAGTATGCAATATTCATATAAGAATGTTAATAATAATATACATTATCATATTAAAAAATGAGGTGTGTAACTGCAGTGCTCATTAGAATAAATATTTTGAGGTTTTGGAGAAAGCACTATTTACTAGTAAAAAAACCCACTTTTGCTCCACAGGTAATACTGAGACGTTCTCTGCATTTCGAACACGTGAGTTAAATTTTCCCAGTTGCCCCTTTGGTGCACACTGTGGCTTCCAGTGCTCTCCAAGAGCAGTCCATAAGGGGTAGCTTGCATAGGAAGCTAATAAACTGCACCTGCTTTAGCTTCTGAATATCAGAGGGTGAAATACTTCTTGGAAGAAGTTGTTTATGGATCATCTAGGCAAGGTCCTAGGTGACAACTAACTCTGATTAGGTGTTAGCTTGCTCTGGTTCATTGACAAGCTCTGAATTCCAACTGCAGCCCCAGTCTGTCTCCTCAGTGCATTTCCCTAACTGCAAACCAGTATTACTCATGCAGACTTTCTGCCCCTCTTTCTTCATCTCAGTGACACCTTTAAAAAAGGTTCAAGGTATGAAGTGTACTAATGTGGGATGTTTTGTGTCTTTGGCTGTAGAGAGCTGTACCCTCACCCTCAAAAAAATGCACTAACTCTGTAACTGAGCACATAACATCTGTTGAATTCTACCTAAAATAGTCCTGGGTTTCAGATGTTTTTAGATGGCCTCTAAAGGTCCCGACCAACCCAGGCTATTCTGTAATTTTATGATTCTATGTTTTTCTTAGGTAGCTTCTGTCTCTGGTCCTTTCTGGTCCTATGATGGTTGTTGTTCTCATACACTGCTGATCATGTGCTAGGACAGGCATTAAAAAAATGCAAGAAAACACAAAGGAATTTCATTCCATCCCACAGGAATGACTGTACTGTGCTAGTCATTGTTTTGAACTGTGTTTTAGAAATTTGTAATGACAGCTTTGAGATTATACAGTTAATTGTGGAGCAACCATTTTTACAATTTGTGTTTTACCCCACATGGAAAGCTATAATTTACTCCAAGTAATTAGGTTAGGTTTAATTTTGGCAAGACATAGGCCTGTATTATCCTGTGCAATATACTGTAATCCTCAGGTTAGGTAGGGTGCCAAGTATTCCGTTTGTTTTGGGAGCCAACAAAATTGCCACTTGTCCAGGGTTGTTCTTGGACAGAATTGTGAAAGTGGTAACATTTTGTTACCTAAAGTAGTTTATTAGTAATCTGACAATGACCTAAAGCTATATGTACAATTAATTGAAAATTATGCAGAAGGTATATGGCACTTCGCTAGAAAAATTATGTATTTAATAGGACATTGGGGAAATGTTGCAGGTCTTGGTACCATAAGACACCAAGGCTACTTTCTGTCTATAATGACAGGCTCCCAGAATCTCCATTGCTTTATGTTCTTGTCATGCTGTAAAGTATGGTGGTCAGAACAACTGCATATCACTTTGTGTATAAAACATAAATTAAGTTAAAAAGGCTAAAATTTGTATTTTTCTCTCTCCCCTTTCAAATGCCTTTTCTGTACTTTCTGATTTAGTGGCTTGCCTGTCCATTAGAAAGTCCATTTGTCAAAAGATATTTGAGTATAAAGTCATAGGTCGATTACAGATGAGGGGCTGACTGCTGCACATGACATATTACAATTTGTGTTTATTACATATATGGATTGTTTTCTGAAATAGTTCTCTTCTGAAATCTGAGAGGAAGGATTCCCTAACAACATTTTGTGCCTCAGTGACTATAATGAACGTCTTAGACACTGAGACTTTCATATGTTCTGCAATATCCAATGAAAAGCTATCATCCTATGTTAATTTCTTAGCTCTTTTGCCACTTACAGGTGCTGCTGCTTCTTGACATCAAAGTTAAAGCATAATAAACTAATGAGGTGTCATTTTTCACCTCAAGCGAACACACATGGGACACACTTTTCCCATTAAAGATGTTGAGGGGCAGTCCTCTTGGAGAATTTGCTTCATTTGGTAACTCATAGGATGTTTCATTTTCTTCCCTTGGAGATATTTTTACTTTTTTTTTACCAGAAGACTATGAAATATGTAAGCCCATAAAGAATGTTTCAATAATTTTCATACTGGTGTGGAGGAAACAGCTGGATCCACATTCCTGTCTGTAAAGCCCAGTATTGCAATTCCCAGTTCATCATGATAGATTGGGTAATTCCACACTAAAGAATTATCTCAGTGTTTGGATGGGACAGGACTGTACAATTGATTATTTTTGTTTGATTATAAATGCCATCCAAAAATAATGCCTGTGCTCAGTCACTGACAAAAATGACCTCTCTTTCCTTCCAGCCCTTCTGGAAATGCTTTGTGCTGGCTATTCTGACCGTGTAGATTTTCAGGAAGATAGAACATGAATCCGTGGTGGTTTTATACATTTCAGTGAAGAAAATAATAAACATTGAGCAGTGCTACTAGAAAAGGGAGGGATAGAGGTATAACTTTATGGTGAACAGCAGCTGAGTAGTGATTAAAGTAGAAAGCTGAAACCAGGTTTTATCAGTTTATCCTTGGCTCTGCTGTAATCTTCTCCTTCTCATTAACATTGCATTGCCTCCCTCCTCCAGCCCTAAGCAACTTAGGATTGTTGAAGATGGAGTTTTGGTATATGTTCTTGGATGGAGTGTTCATACCACCTTGCTTTTGTCACCCACTCTGTGTGACCATCATCTCTTCTGAAGTCAGGGAAGAGAGGTAGATGTCAACTTGACCTTCTTTTCATACTCATTCTGAACTTGAGCACTAGTTAGGTTCCTAAAGTAAAGTAAGGACTGTTTAAACTTCTTTGTCAGGGAACATTGAAAATCATAGAATCCTTTCCAATGTTTATAAACTTTCTCTAAGGAAATAGCGGTTTATTACTACAAATAATAAATGCAATAAAATTGTTATAATTCAATTAGGCCGATTGATGTTATAAATGAAGCTTTGCTTTTCAACTCTACAAAAGTACAACATCCCCATCAAAGCAGGTGGATGCAAAAGAGAATGTTTTAGAGGAGCCTTAATACATGGGACATCTGCTCCATGCCTGAACTACCCCAGCAGTAAACTCTTTGAACAGGGTCTATCTTTTGTGCTATCTGTGAACAATCTCTGATATACTGGGGTCCCATCTCTAAGAAAGCCTTGATCATAGTAACAAATAAAAAATACTGGGAAATATTACCAATTTGTTCTGAGTCTGGAACAGCTGGTTGGTAATTGCTGTTTTTTGGAGGCTGCTATGTCATGCTCAGAAATTACTGGTGACAAGGCAGATGCCTAACCACTCATCTTGTTCTCTGATTTCTTCTCCCTTTCATCCTCTCCAGTAGCAGATCACAACTGCAACCACAGACTGGTGCCTGTGGTACAGAGCTCTCAGGGCTGCTGTCTGTATGTGCTCGGGCATGCAGATAAAAAAAGTAACCTCAACAACAACAAAGAAGGAAGAATTGTTTTCTTGCCCCCTATGGAATGGAGACCTGAAGTCAGGCGGGAGGTCCTGGTGTCTGGAGGAGTCAGCATGGCAGAAGGGCTGTGATTGCCTTTGTAATGTAATTGTTATAATGGCAGACCAGGGAATTGCAGTGGTGGAGTGAAAAGCTCCAGCTGTTTCTCCTTGTGGTTCTTTGTGTGGTTACAGCAGGAGCTGGAGCATCCCTATGTGCAGATGGAGCCATGGCTGAAAATCTGTCTCAGATGACTCTGTGAGCTCTGTGGGTAGCAATAGACCACAAAGAGCAAGGGAAGAGCTAAACCTTCAAAAAGGCTTCTCCTTCCAAGGCATTATGGAAAGTAATGGGGAAGGAGAGGAAGAAAGTTATAAAGTAGTTGCAGATCGGAACCAGATACAGAGTCCTGGGCACAAAAAAGGGGAAGAGAGAGGTGAAGATTTTGTGCAGAAGTCTTACTCTGCATGGACTCAGAAGACCCCCAGGATTCCTCTACATAGATAAAGACAATAGAGAAATTTTCGTGGTATTAAAATTCTCCTTTTTTTAATTAACATCCTTTTTCTGTTGTGTGTTTTCTTTCTTATCAATCATACTGTATTCACAGTAACATTGAAGGATTTACTAAAGCTCTCTTTGAGAACTACATGACCTGACTCTGGCAAATGGGTTTGTAAAAATCTATATTTCAGGCATAGTTAGACAGTTATAATTTTATATGTTCCAAAGTTCAAGGCTGGAAAGGTGCCTGGCTGAAAAGGAGCTGGGAGTGTTGGTTGAGCCAGCTGAACATGA
Organism: Serilophus lunatus; assembly: GCA_013399895.1. Lineage (NCBI taxonomy): Eukaryota > Metazoa > Chordata > Aves > Passeriformes > Eurylaimidae > Serilophus > Serilophus lunatus. The sequence goes on along the minus strand of VXBA01001777.1, from coordinate 255,298 downwards.
GCCAGTGTGTGCCCAGGTGGCCAAGAAGATCAGTGGGATCCTGGCTTGTATCAGCAAGAGTGTGGCCAGCAGGATGAGGGCAGTGATTGTCCCCCTGTACTTGTATCCTGTGTTCAGTTTTGGGCCCCTCACCACAAGCAAAATGTTGAGGTTCTGGTGCATGTTCGGAGAAGGGAATGGAGCTGGTTAAGGGTCCGGAGCACAAGTTTGATGAGGAGCTGCTGAGGGAGCTGGGGGTGTTTAGTTTGGAGAAAAAAAGGCTCAGGGGAGACCTTACTGCTCTCTACAATGCTCTGAAAGGAGGTTGTTGACATGTGGGTGTCAGCCTCTTCTACCAGGTAACAAGTGGTAGGAAGAGAGGAGATGGCCTCAAGTTGCACCAGGGGAGGATTTGATTGGATATCAGGAAAAACATCTTCGTGGAAATGTTTGTCAGGCATTGCAACAGGCTGCCCAGGGAAGTTATTGAGTCACCATCCCTGGGGATGTTTAAAAGACTTGGAGATGTAGCTCATAAGGACTTGATTTAGAGGCTGTCGGCAGTGTTGGGTTTATAGTTGAACTCAGTGATTCTGTGATTCTATGAAATAGAACTTCATTCTCTTCTGTGTGACCATTCCCTCTTGATAAGCTTTCACATATGTTCGATTTAAATGTTTTCATTTTGTATCTCATTTTTTTTGTGAATTAATGACTTTATGTGCTTAAAATAACCCTTTTCTGAAGTTCCATCTCTCCATCTTACATGTTTATCTCTCTAGGAAATATGTGATCCCCTTCCATACCAAAGTTATGCTTCCATGCCCAAGCAGTAAATCACAGCATTCTTTAGTGTTCTGCTAGAGTACAGAACATGGACTCATCTATTTTGATTTCCTAGCAGAGATTGCAGTATTAAGGAAAAATTGGTGGTAAAAGAGTTAGTTCAGGTGCTGGTAGCAGTTTTTGAACAGCAGGGCTCTGGGCTGCTAAAACTCTCCACAGAGGTAGGACTGGTTTTCCTGTGCTATTGTAGCTATTCTGGTTCCAGCCAGCAAAATAAACTCATAAGTCTGTGCTACCCCACAGACCCTCTTTTCCTCATTCTGTGGAGGGCAGTAAAATCTTCCTTGGTCTCAAAGCAATTTGTTTCTGATATATGTTCACCTGTGTGTTGAGATGTGGGATGCAGTAATAACGACCAATTTAGATCTCTGACACCTACAGGTAATAGAATGGGCCTGTACATCATCATAACTTAAAATTTTATTTACTGATCCAGCTTTGGGCTGAAGTCTTGTTTCTTCATTACCCAACCAGGGCTTTTTTCTGTAAACTGTGGAGCCTCTCTAGTGTTTCAGGGGGCAGAGGGGCTGCAAATGATTTTTTGCAAAGCATCCTGCTTACCAATGATTTCCAGTGCTGGGCCTGAAGTGAAATACATGAAAATTTTTGCGTAGAAATTCTCATGAAAATGACCAGAGCTGAAAATACCAAAATAGCTACCAACAGAAGCTTTTTTTAATTTTTATTGTCAGGAAATTCCAGTATCAATACCTCTAGTTATTTTTGGCCCAACTGGAGTCAAAGGCAGTAGGTGGTAAAGTCTTCAGTGCCTGACACAGAGGGAAATTCTCTGCCAGTAACCCTTTACTTCATGTTGATTTTTTTGTGGGTTATTTTTTGTCTATTTGGTTGGGTTTTCTTGAGGGAGTGCAGGGAATTTTTGGGTTTGTTTTTTTTTTTGAGAAAGTCAGTGTTCCTTGGCTATGCTCTCCTGTGTGTGTGTGTGGATTTCTGCTTCTTCATCATGAGGGGCTTTGTCTGACTGGACCCAAGGAGAAGGATTTCCTCCATGAGGTCTTTTTTCTTATCTCCAAATATTCCTGATACCATTGCTATCATTTAAACCTCCCAAATAAATTCTAAACACATTTCCTGTCTTTTCATAATATCAGCCCTGTTAGTACAGTATACTGTTAACGTAATAGGCAGGCTGAGGAATGGTGAGCATGAGATGAAGGGTTAATGAAGGGTCTATGAAAAACATTAACAATTGTATTGAAGATTTATGCCAGGTTTGTGTTAGTGGGATGAGTTCATTGGAGTTTTGTCATGTCTGCTTCTGACAGAAAGGAGGGTTCAGCAAGGAGGCTTGCTAAATTAGACCTGTGATAGGAGAAAACTCAGAATTACTCAGAATGAAGGCTTTGCACGTTAATCTTCATGATTTCAAATCATTTTGGGGATTCATCTATGATTCACCAGTCCCAAAGGTCCTGAAGTCATAACTCAGACCTTGCAAAAAACACAAAACAAGATGAAAAATCACAAGATCTCAAAAACAAGTGTTTTTCTCCTTTTCCTCTAAGTTTTTAGAGTGTATGCATACAGACTTCTTCAGAATCATAGATGTTAAGAATAGTTATTCAATAACAACAATACATAGACTCTGAAGAAGTCACTTCAAGGTCAAGATCATGATCAAGGTCCTGCAGAAACATCCAAAATATCACAAGATGGGCAATAAAATCCCATTAGCTGGCAGTGATAGCTCTAACATGGAAATACTGGTAGCCAGTGGGTTGGGCTGTGGCTCCCTGGCCATTGAGGGTTCATACCAGCTGAAATTCTAGTGAAACCTGGAGTGTTAATCCACGTTAAGGAGATCTGGGGAAAGCACATGCCTCAATCCACATAAACCCTGAGATAAAGTTGTTGCTGCCTTCCTACACATACACCTCGTGGACCATTCATCTGAGCAGCAGATGAATCAGTTGGGATAGCAGAAGACTCCCTAAAACAAAGTACAGAATGATCTTTGCCTTGTGTTTCTCTTTAAGTTTCAGCAAGTATTACAGGAAAACTTGAATGTATCTGAGATAGACTGCAGAGACCTACTTTTTCAGATTGTACTTGCTTTCGTATGTGTTTGTCCTCTGTCTATTGCACCATCAAGGATACTGAAAAATAAGCCAAATTGTTTCCTGTTCAAACTTTATGGTCTAAGTATTGCTGGTTAGGCTCAACAGAACAAATTCTGATTTAACTTCCAGGAAGGCCCAAAGTCCACCTCCCATGAGCAACTTGCACTTTGCCACTCCCTAGACATCTGCAGCAGCGAAGGACATTGGGGACCAAATATGATGTGCAAATATGATGCGTCTGGGTAAACACAAGAGTCAGCTCTTAAAGCTGGAGTTCAGAGAGATCTCTTTCATTCATCCATGGGAGAAGGCCTCATTATAATTGTTCAAGCCTGACTGGATTACATCACTTTCCCCCTCATTTCACTCCCTCCCCACTTGTCTCCCTCCTTTTATTTACACCCCTTGTTCAGAGCAGTGTTGAGCAGGGGGCTGCCCTAATGATGGATGCTGATCGCTTCATTCCCCATTGCCCCCCCATTACCTCCCCCAGTGCTTTGAAGTGTGCTCAGGTCTCAGGCTCCAGTTCAGAGGTCACTTTGTTTATTTATGCAAAGCTGGCTCATCTGTGAAATGGGGCTTTCAAGGCCTCTGACATCAAAGACTCCAAAGCTGGTCCCATCAAGTCAGAGCAGGAATGAGCCTTGCATTATAACAAATTAAAGCAACTTTGTGAATCATAGAAAAATACGATGGCTAGATTTTTGCTTCCGAAATTGGGCCATTGTTTTGACTCATGGTTGGACGCTCAGCGTATGGTATTGGCTTGAAAACCAGTCATATCCATTTAGCTAAAACATGAAGCCTTCACAGACTGTCTGTGGGTAAATAAAATTTGATCCTGACTCAGTAACAGTCTGAATATTTCCCATCAGTTTCTTTCAGAGCTGCACCATTATGCAGAATTTTCCATTTGTTTTAACTTTTAAGAGGGAATGGAACAATTCTGCTATGGTAATAAACAGTAACTATACCCCACTGATGTGGCACTCTTTGTCCCATAGGATCTTCAATGGGCTTTGTCAGTTGGAGTTACATACAGAAATCCTTTCTCTGCAGAAATCCAGTCTGCTTTGGGACAGGGTAGAGACCAAAAAGGTGCTTGGCAGACAATATGCATAAAGCGTCATGGTTTCTGGGATGAGAGAGGATAATTTGTCCCATAGTATCAGCACTGATAGTCAGGGCCTCATTCACTCAGATGTGTTCAGTCTCACAGCAAGCCTTTCCTGCACCACCAGCATCTCAGTTCTGTGGTACCTCACACCTAAAAGCCATCTTGGAATGAAATCCTGAAGCAAGAGAGAGGCAATGGCTAGGGATGATGCCACTGGGGTGACATTCCTGAACAATGGGCTGATGCCCATCTTGGCCCTGTCTTGTATGGATGTGCAGTATTTGGAAGGGAGGGGGCTACAAAAGTTTATTTCGTGTCTCCAGTTCCGTCACCTGACATGATACTGGAGCCTTGCCCTTCAGGTTTCTCAACCAGCCAGCATGCTTTGTGACACCATGTAGCCAAACTGTACAGTGAGGATACCTAAATCATGTGTATGTTTTCTTAGCATCAGATGCTTGTGACACAAAATTAGTCAGTGATTGCTTTCCAAGGCAGGTTTTCCACTTCGTCTTCCAACTGGCTGCTATCCTAAGCCCGTGATAGTGTCCAAGAAGTCCAGTACAGCATGACCTTCTAATATAGGTCACAGAAAAGGGATCTTGTAGGAAACTTCAGCAGTTCATCCTTCACTGCCTCTCATGGTAATGTGCTGGCAGCAAAGCTGGCAGTGCTGCATAGCTGGTCCCTGCTGCCTTTTTTGACTGAAGGCTGATTTTTTTATATGTGCTTATCACTCTGACCTGCCTACCTCTGTGGGATGGTGACAAAAGCATGAATGAGCAATTGGCTTATTAGGTTTGGTTTTTGATATAGCTAAGACTCTTATGAGTTCAGCTACTAACTCATCATCTTGTATGCTGGTCATACATATCTGAAAGTGGCTTGTTTTTCCAGTTCCTCTGTCTGTCTAATAAGAATATTGCCAGGCCAGTTGCATTTGTGAAGCTCGGGATGAAATGCAAACAGCAGGTCTTCAGATCTGACACCATTAATGAGGCTTTAGACTGCAGGTTTGGGCTAAACCAGATGCCTCTGAACTTGCAGGAAATTTGGCTTTGCTTTCAGTGCCACAGATCCCTCCCTAGGAGAGACCAGACTGAGAAAAGTGTGTTTGTGGTACCGAAAGATACCCATCCGTCCCAGCACAGGGACTAAAACAACTGTAAAAAGTGTTTCTTCACCCTAGGAAACCACTTGATATTTAAACTGAAAAAATAAGGAAGTTCTTCAAAACAGGGAGAGACATACTCTTTCCATGCAGCCACACTACTGACTTTGGATGAGGCAGGTGAATCAAATATTGGTGGTGTCTGAATTAGACAGTGGTGTCCCATCCTCAGGGTGTTCCTGAAATATGTCTCCCAGAGTGCTGTTCCACCTTATGTAATAAGAAGCTCTTTTTTGGCACTCTGAGACTACAGATCAGAGCTTAAAACACTTACCTGAAGCAAGAGGGGAGATTCAAATCCCTCTCTGAATGCACCAGAAGAAGGACCTGACCCTGGGTCACTCACATCACAGGCTGATGCTTTATCATTATATCACTGTCTACTCTGCTGCCTGACTCACGCTTTTAAATTCAACTGGAGATTCACAGGCTTCAGAGAATCTTCCCAAAATGAGTTTCATCCGGTTGCTGGGTCTCATGAATCAAGTCTTTGTGGTACAGTTCTCAAATGTGAGTTTGTTCATACAAGGTAGAGGCTGGTGTGCATTCTCACCTCTTGTGCAGCTCTGGGGATGGGAAGGAGCAATTTTGCTCTGCAAGAGTTTCCCTGTTTATGACATTTCCCTGCCTCAAGACTTCTGCTGTTATTGCTAACATTATCACATTCCTAACACACGTGAAACAAGTGCCAGTATATCTAAACCGACGTGCCTGAATGCATGCAGTTATTTATTTCAGTGTTGCTCCTCCAGCAAATTAATTATTTCATCAGCTCAGCATGGTGGCGTTAGTTATCCTGATCTCTTCCCTCCAAAATGTTTTTTTTCTGGATTTGATAGGTTACTCCACAGGTTTGAGATTTGGCAGGATAACAAATGAAGAAGCATCTTCAAAGGATCAAACAGATTCAGAGCAATTTTTCTTACATCAAAAGCTTGGCAGCATGTCAAGAGGTGTGGAGACCGCTAGTCAGTCCTTGTGTGTCAGCAGGAGGAGTGCACATGGGCTGACATACTGTAACATGAGGCAGCAAGCAAGGGAGACAGACTGCTCTTTGTACATCAAGCTGAGCAGGATTAAGCTGTAATTGATAGAACATCGCCACTTAAACATCTTAACCACTTTTAAGATATTCAGCAGTTAACAATGGTCAGGAATCCTGCATCTCTGACCCCACTTTCTCTTTCTTCTCCATTACCCAATACATTTTTCTAATTGTGCAGAGGGGATTTACTAAGTTCTCTGTCAGAGAGGATTTCATTCACAGCACTACTGATATTTATGGGGAAAACTGTACAAGTTCCAGGAGATAATTGATTTGGTATTTTGACTGTAAGGAGACAATCTGTCATATGCAAGCCATCATATATAATAGGCATGTTTTTATTCCCTTCATTTGGTCTTCCAAGGTTGTAAAAATATATTTGCAAAATGCTGCATGTGGGTTACTTGCCTCCTCTGTAACACAGGCCAACCTCAGTGGATGCTGGATGGTACATTAGCACTGTGTGAGACTTGGTGTTTCCTGAATGTCACCTGTTTCACATTGCTGCCCTATAGTTTGGGCTGGGAGCTGGCTGAGGCACCCGGGAAAGCCTCTGATTTTCCAACAATGGATGGAGGATGAGAGGGAGGTGGGAAGGGGCAGTCAGCTGGAGGGAGCTGCTGAAGTATGAGCATGAAGTGCTGCTGCCCGGAAAGTTTTCTTTCCCCCACAAAGTGGCAGCTGTACATACCTCCAGAGGAAACTGTGCTGAAGTAACCAAAAGGAGAAGAGAAAAATCTGTCAGGGTCGAGGAGGGACAAACCCATATGACATTGCAGCCTCTCTGCTTAAGGGACAGAGGCAAACAAGAGCAGAGCATCTGTTGGCATGTAATGCCCCAGACTGAAGAGATGGGATGATTTTCCAAAATAGCAGAACCTGGGGTGAGGATGGAGTTAAACACACATTCTTCTTTCACAACGACCGTACACAAGTTTACACACTAAACTCTGTTTAAGCACAAGCCAACTTCTAAAACAACTGTAAAGAGCAGTTTTAGTCTTTGTACCTTTTTAGGGGGGCATGTTTATGCATTAGCTAAGTTTTTCCTCTCTTTTGCAGAGATTACAGAGAGAATTTTCCTTTCTTTTTCTCATGAGACATTTTTCTAATGAGTTTTAGGAGTTGGGAATTTAGAGAGATTTATTCCTTAGATCAGATGTTTCCACTTCTCTTAGTTTATATTTTTTTTACACCATTATGTTCCTCACTAAGGTGACCTTTTTCCCATCATTCACCTGACCTGCCTCTGAAAATGAAATTTCATCCACTTCAGTGCACTTCAGTGAGGAGTTGAGGAGCTCTTGATAAAGATTGTCACTTCAAATCCAACTGCTGTATGGGGCTGTGCCACCTGTAGAGCACAGAAGTCATCTTAGAAGGGCCATATTTTGCTGCACCATCATGTGCAGGTGCCTGAAGTCCTTCAGGTGGACCTTTCTCCTGGTGTGATGCATTGCTATAAGAGGATACTCAGGGCTGAGCACCTATGCCATAGACATTGAGCTATTACAGGAGGAGGAAAAAACTTCACATCTGGGCACTGCAGAGATGTGAGGCCACCAATATCACCCAGGTTTGAGAAAGAGACTCAGGACACTCTCCTGCTCCCTTAGCCCTTGGAGACCTTGTAGGTGGCCATATCACAGTGGCAATTTGAGGTGGGGACTGCTGGACAGATGTGGGCTTCACCTTGTGGTTATTTCTGTTTCTCCTGCCAGTGCAGGGCAGAGAGTTGGAATTTTAGTGCTGCTCTGTGGTAATGGTATAGACAACCAGAGTGATAAAGTACAAAGTGGTGTGTTGATACAGGTGAATGGTGGTCTCAGTTAGAAAAAAGTACCCATGAACAGCTTTTCCATTCAATATTGGTTTCACCAGTCACAACTTTGCATTCAGCAACCCTTGAGAGCTCATTTGGACCCCAGACCTGCTTGCTTTTCTGAAAGGTGAATTAGTGACCATAATTCCACTGCTTGTGCTCTGATCACATAAGTCTTCCCTCATCTCCTAGGTTTAATTATCTTTAATTTTGATTTATGCCATTATTTGCATAGAAGGTACAACAGATCAGCTCCTCCTAGAGAACAGCAACCTGTAAACATAAGCAAAGAGGCTTTTGTCAGATATTAATGCAAACACTGATTAATCTCCCATTGCTTTGATACCTGTAGAAAAGCTCATAAAACACTAAACTAAAGTGTTCATTAAACTGGCCAGGCTGTAAGTGCCAGGATGTGGATGCCTAATGTGTGATGGGTGTGTTTCAGCTGTGTGGTGTCTCCACTAGAAAATTCAAACTCTTGTTGTTGCACTGTTTTGTCACAGGAGACCTTCTTAACGTCTTCTCTTTCCTTCCTTTGCAGATGATGCCAGCTCAGGCAAGGATAGCCAGGTACCTGAAGGCTCCAATGGAGAATATGAGGATCATTCTGGGAAGCAATGGGGTAAGAAGCAGTGTATGTTTGTTGGTTTTCCTCAGTTCTTGGTTCTGTGCTATTCACGTAACATATTTCTCAGTTGCTGAAAGAGAGAAAAGGCAGAGCCACTGGAGTGAGTTCTCCCTCCATATGGTCAAATAATAAACAGAGTGTCAGCTGAACATGCTGGTGTGGATGGATTGCATCCAAGGGTCCTGCAAAATGCAGGCTGTGATCAGGCCTAGGGCCCCCTGCCACATACCCCAGCATGGTTCTCCCTTGGATTTGTTTTTCTGGGCAGTGACTTTCTTTTGCATGTGCAGCTATTATAGCTTTCATAGACTCCCTATAAAAAGCATATTGACTTTTACAGCAATATTTCCAAAAGTCTTCAGTGCCAACATAACACTGCTCCCACTGAGGGCAAATGGGAGGTCTGACTTCACTTCAGGAGAATTAGCACTAAGCCAAGCTGAGTATTTTTTAAAATCACCCCCACTTTTACACACCTGCCTGAACTTTTATAAGCCCTGGATGGCTCAGGCATACTATTTTGTTCCTGTTGCAGAGCTTTGGGAACTGCTAAAATCTCACTTGGAACAGGTTCTGAATCACTGCAAGACTTACAGGTCCAAAGTTTGGTCCAAGCACTCCTTGAAGGACAGTAAGTTGTCAGGCTGATGCCAAACAGCTTTTGACTGTTACTGACAGGAGTGTGATGTGAGTTTATGAGCTTGATGGATGAAGCACAGCTTTTCTGTTTTGCTCATACAGTACATCCCTCTCTTTTTGTTTTATAACACAGAGATTGTTTTGTACTGTGTTTGTGGCCAGGGAGAAACCTCATAGCAATGGTAGGGGTGGAACCTGTCAAGCTTTCACCATGTGAGTCCCCACCACTTGAGATAAGGCCAGTTTTCTTCAGGAGCTGGCAAACAAGGGATGTGGTGTGCTGTTGTGTAGTCCAGGCTACACCTGAATTACAGATTTATCTGAGACTCAGCTTATTCAGGGAGAGGACTCTAACCTCCACTTATTCTGGAAAACGATGACAACATTTAAGAGCTAGAGGAAGGGAGTGTTAGATAAACTACATGTCAAGAGTACTTCAGAAGGGATTCAGCAGCTACTAAGAAAATCTGCCATCTCTCCACTCTTCATTACTGTGGTGGAGACAGGAGCAGACATGGCAGATGTGTTCCTGATAGAGCTGCTGGATGGTGGATCAATATAGCAATAGTATTAAGAAAAAAAGATGTAAGCCCTACTAAAATTATGACACATTGACACTCTTGTATCAGATTGAGTCTTACTCTGTGCTGCCTTAGCCCAGTCCTTCTTTGTGTTGCAGAGTGTTCCTGAAGCTCTACCTTTTCCCTTTTCCCTCCTTCCTGTCTCCTCTCCCCAAGCAGAGAAATACCTGAAGAAGAGCACACACCCACTGAAAGCCCTTTCCATCTAGCAGAGTTCACCAGCAAATTGCTGGTGGGAGCTGGTGTGCAGGGAGGGTCAGTGTGGGTCTGCAGGTCTCAGGAGGATGATGGGTGAAGAAGCAGTTTGTGCTGTCATAGTCATGGGCTCTGCAGAAATATGAGGGGAGAAGCATGGTAAGAAAAAGCTCCAGTTTGCTTTCCATCTACCATCATGGAGTGGTGTTGATGGGGAGAGGTCCTGCCCCATCAAGAGCAGGGAACTGATGTAGGGAAAAGACACCCCCATCCACATCTTCCCACAACTGACTGAGCTCTTATCCAGAACACTTGAAAGTATTTCAATGCTTAGTCATATCATGACACATTTTTGAAAGTATCTTGAAAGCTGAAAAGTGGTAATTGTGGTGGATCACAGCACACATTTCAGACAATCATCTCACATCTGACAGGAGCCTCTGGGACCCATCCCTGCCCCTCGAGGTGTTCCACTGGGAGAGGAGAGCACTGAATTCCACCACAGGTCTTTATGCTGACAGGCTTCCATTTAATTTAATTTTCATTAGCTTGAATAGGTCTTCATGGTAAACAGCATTTCAGCCAGGAACCTGTACACAACACTGTCTCTTTGTCCCCATCCACTTGTGTTTTCCCTTGCTCTTGAGTGTGGCATAATTTATACTGTACAAATGTGTGGTTCATGTTTATGAAGCAAATGCCAAGTGATGAGGAGAACAAGCATGTTAAGTATAAATAACACAGAGGCACTTTGTAATGGCCCTTGCTGGCACTCCAACAAGCAAAACTTCTGTAGATGGTACAGATTTGGGGACAGACTTGTACTAGCATCAACTCAAAAGAGACTTTTTTTCCCTATCTCTCGTACTGCTGCTTCTCTTTCTTCTTTGTGCTTGCTGAATCTCTTTTTCTCTCTTATATGTGTGTGTCTCTCTCTCTTTCTCCTTTTTTGTTAACTAGCTTTTCTAAACTTGTCCAATTCGGGCTTTTGTCAAGGAAACATTTGGGGCTATGTAAATGGGATCTGGTTTCAGCATATTGCACACAACCTGAAGTAGCTTTTGAGACCACATAATGACTTAACCTCCTCTAAACAAAAGAAAGACAGGCAGAAAGAGCCAAAGAACTATAGCTTTACCTGTTGTTTGGTATGTATTGGGCAAGCATGTACGAGGAGCAAATTCAAAACTCCAGACAGATTTGTGGGAGTTACACTGGAAGGAAAACCAGAAACATTAAAGCCCTGCTTTTGTGGGAAGAAGGAGTTTCTGTCTTACAATGCCCTTACTGAGCAGGGATGCCACCAATTCCTTCTGAAATACTACTCTGGAAGCAGGGAAGAGGTAAGGAAAGGTGAGACCTCTGCCCACTGTGACTGTCCAGGCTCCAAATTGCTCTTTGCTATGTTAGTCCCAGCCGAGGAGTCCCATCTGTGAGTATCTCCTGCTACCTGGACCTGGAGCTCCTGATCTTAGAGTCAATTTCTGCCACATTAGAGATAACTGTTTAGACCTATTTCAGAGCTGATTCCTGACCTCTCCATGTGCCTTGCAGACATTTACTCAGTTTCCACAATGACAGCCCTATGAGCACGTCTCCCTCGGCTCAAAGTTAAACTTTGGAATGTCATTGCCCAGAGCCTGCAGCTCTGACAGGGTTCATTGTCAGGGAGGGTGACTGCTTTTGCTGAGAGGGGGCCTCCTGCAGCAGACTCCAAAGGGAACACCCAGCAATTTAGGCACCACAACCTGTGGAGTGGGTTAGTATGTCACACTTGTTGCTCAGCTGTCATGGCAAAGATTTTCAGTGCCGTAGTTACTCCGGTTCATTGGATTACACATGAAAGCCTCTGTATGGAGAGTAAAGCATTTCTGAGCAAGAGTTTGAAATAACATGAAATGGCTGGGACCCAAAATGACAGCCAAGGGGGGTGAGAGAAGGCTGTGGAGACAGATGGTTTTCCCTACTGAAAAGGACTCTGCAGTGAGGGATATGCCAAAGGGTGTCTTCTTCCAAGAGGGAGGGATGTTGGCCAAGGCTGCAGCGGGGTGAGGACTAAGGGATGTGTTCACAAGCCTCAGAGGGCAACGGCTGCCATTCCCCAGTACTTGGAGATAGGAAGCTGCAGACTAGCCTCCTCCATTCAGGAAAGCTCCACTGTAATGCTCATCCCAGAGTTTCTGGCTCTAAACCCTGGGCAGCAGGGTGGGCTGTCTGGTAGATAGTCCTACCATGCCATCCTGTAGCTGACTTCCCTGATACCTGAAGCACAACTTTCTCAGCTTGCTTTGGTGTCTGACATACTACTGAGGTTGTGGCTTTCCCATTGCCATTGGTGAAGGCCAGTGGCTGCCCAGGAAAGTGATGGAATCACCATCCCTAGAAGCGTTCAAAAAACATGAAGGTGTGGTGCTTAGGGTCATGGTTCAGTGGTGGACCTGGCAGTGTTAGATTAATGGTTGGACTCAATGATCTTAGAGGTCTTATCCAACTTTAACAATTCTGTGATGGACATAATTCAGCCCTGTGTGCCACAGAGCTGGCCTCTCATTACTTATTTCATTACTTATTTCTCTTATTTACCAGGGATGTGCAAAAATGCAGAGTGACTGTCCTTTGGAGTTGAAGAGTAAGATCACAGTAAGCAAGAAGCAGGGTTCAAAAGCAGGGATATAAACCTGTTATGGTAATTCTGAAAGGACTTGGAGGAGAAACTGGCTTTGCCAAAATAAAAAATAAAATAAAAAATAACACAAATGAATTTGACAGAAGTATTTTGGATGCAGGGAAGCATGTCAAGTGGGAGTCATAAATGGTGTTAATCTCATCAGGAGCCTGCAGTTATAAGTGTCCCAGAACTGGCATTGTGCAGTTCAAGTAACTGTGAGAAATTTGTGATTTGCTCTGAATTCTTTATTAAGGTTCAGATTTTGTCAGGTGGGGACCTTGCATTTCTTGAGTGTTCTAGTCACTGTTGTTAGAAATATAGGTAATTTCTTTGCTCAGACAAGATGAGTAGCTTAACCCACGGTTCTGTTCATCAGCCGCTGTTAGTTCAAATTCTCCATTTTTGGAATGGACTGGCATTGGATCCCTTTTAATAACAAACTCAAGGGGGTTTTATTGTGTCTTTCCGTTTCTTTGTTTCTTGTGGCCTTTCAACATGAACGTTTTGTAAATTAAAGTTGAATTAATTGCATGCATTTAAGTTCAGATCAATGTACGAAAGTCTGGAACACTTCTAAGACTTTTCAATGTATTGAAAAGATGTTGACTCCTCATAAGTCCCATTATAGCCAGTGTGGACTAAGGCACAAAACATCTTTGGAAAATGAAGCTTCATGAGACAGGCCAAAAAACTGAGAAAATGGTCAGCCTGACAGGAATCTGAGCTTTCGTTCTTTGGTCTTGCCTAAGGGCTTGCATTTGTGGCATGGAATATGGGAACAATTATAGTGTGATTGTGGGGCTGCATTTTGCCTTCAGCTGCAATAGAGTGAGATGATCTGGTGCAATTGCCTTACAGACATGGAAATTCTGGGGTTGTGCTATGCAGAAGGCTGATGCAGCGACCATAGCCATCCAGTAGACATTCAAATGGATCAGGCTGGCTAGTGTCTCTTTTCTAAGGAAATCAGTTTGAATTGATATGAGAGAGAGTGATACACTTGTGTGTGTAACAGGGCTGCTGGGTACCTCTCAAGCAAATCTGGCCATAACATTTGACAACATAATCCTTCTTTACATGTCCTTTTGTAACCACAGCCAATTTTTCATGCCTCTCGCAGCCCGGCCCAGGTTCACGCAGCCCGCCAAGATGAGACGGAGGGTGATCGCCCGTCCTGTTGGCAGCTCCATCCGCCTGAAGTGCGTGGCCAGCGGGAACCCAAGGCCTGACATCACATGGCTGAAGGACAATAAGCCCCTCACGCCCCAAGAGATTGGGGAGAACAAGAAGAAGAAGTGGACTTTGAACCTGAAGAACCTGAAGCCAGAGGATAGCGGGAAATACACCTGCCGGGTGTTCAACAAAGTTGGAGAAATCAATGCAACATACAAAGTTGAAGTTATCCGTAAGTGCAGCCTCTGGGACAGAAGGGCAGGGAGGGACCTTTGAGAAGAGGGTGGCTGAGTAAAAAGAGCATGATGGCACATGTGCAGTGCTGGTAGCTGGACACGGAAATGGAGAAGTGTTACAAACGTCAGCAGAGACAGAGCAAACATTACTGAGTAACACCTGAGTAAGAGAGAGTGACAACAACACAATTTAGTAGTTGAAATGAGTACTAGTACTTGGTGAATACTCATCTCTAAGGGCACCTGCGTGGTAAAAGTAAACCATTGCCCTGTTCAATCTTATTCTACCAACACAGTCAATTCAAGACTGAAAGCTAACTAAAAAAGCCCTTTCAAGTACCATAGAGGAGGGGTGGAAATATTTAAAATAGCCCAGATTACTCTGTCAGAATGGGTGGAACCAATCAATTGAAAATTTAATCTAGAAGTCTCCAAAGAGAATTAGCAGAAATCTTATGTCTAGAGTGATTAGCCAGACAAGCCTTTAGGGCCCAATTCTAAAAAACATTTGGCCATCTGAATGTCCAGGTGTGTACAAATGAGATACTAAAAAAACTCCCAAATGAAACCCCAAAAAATTCCCACCAGGGTCCTGTCTGTGTTCTTAGATGTGTACAAAGCTTTAAAGTTTCAATCCTTAGAAGATGAGCTGTGGGGGATTACCCTGTATTGTGATGAGGTAAATTGCTCTTACTATCTAGCTATTCTGATTCTTGCTCTCTAATCTCCTGTTTCCCCTCTTATTACTGGAGATAATTATACCCAAATCCTAACTAAGTTTACCAGAGAAGAGCTCTTATTCTTAAATCATTGTGCTTTGTCTATGACATCATCATAAATTGTAATGGAAATGATTACAGAACAGACAACTCAAAAAAGAGAAGATGAGTTGAGTGGAGAGAATATTTAGTAGCCTTCATTAATGAGAAGCAGGGGCATGGAAGGCTATTTCCAACCACTTGGAAAGCATGTTGTTTGTCTATGAATACATTTTAGCATGAGAAAGTTTATCCCAGTGTGAAAGATTGTTCTTAAAGGTGAAGATCTGTTCTCTGATAAGTCCTTTCTCTAGAATCACAGGAATTAAAAGCACATGTGGGAAGCTCTGTTGAGCTCCTAAGGCACAAACCTGCTGGACATCTGGGATTGATAAAGATGCAGCTGTGTGGAGACAGTAAAAACATGTGTTTACACTAAAACCAGGAGCAGAGGCAGGGAAATGAATCAAGCCCCATCCTAATGGCAGCTGTGGCATTTTCACTTCATCAAAACCAGACAGCACCAGGAACAAACCCCTTTCTGTGTCCCTGTTTATCTTCATTTTTATCAACTTAAAGATGTATGTAACCTTTGTTTTCATTAGCTTTTGCTGGCTAGGAGTGAAAACAGTAACCAAAGCTGGAACCAGAGTCAAGGAGATAAGGGCATTAAGCAGTTTTCAGACATCTTTCTATTTTTAACATCATTCTGTGGAGAATTACAGGTTTTATTCAATTTCCTCCTTTTTTTTTCCCCCTGAGCCTCGACTTCTAAGTCCTGCTTATCTGAGTCTCAGTCTCCCCAGCTGTGATTTCTGCTCATAGTCCCAAGGCAAAGCCGAGGGAGGCCACTGTGGTATTTTTGTTTCCCAAGCACATCTTTATTGCCCTCGTTATTGAACGTATCCTGAGTTTTTGAAAGAGGGTTTATTGTTCCTTCCTCTCATCCCAAAGCCATTGCTGGTGGGAGCTGTTTTGTTATGTGCTCAATCCAACAGTGTTTGTCATCAAAAGGAGTTGATGATTGCCAGCAGTTACCACCCACTGTGATACCATAATTTCTTTCTGTGCCTAGGATAGAAGTTTGCAGTACCTCCTTATCTGGGAACTGTGGCAGATTTATCTAACACTAAAAATAAATCCAAACATTGCTCAGAATGAGGCACATATTTTTCATTTTTACTTTGTGTCGTGTTGGTACAAACTAAGGCTTATGATCATGCTAGAAAGGATGGTCTTGTGAACCTCTTGTGTTTGATTTCCTTTCCTATGATCTTGTATTCTTCCTCACCTGAGACCTGAGACAAACAAAATCGTGAGAAAGGAAAGATTTTGTTATTGTCTAGAAAAGCAAAAGCATTCTGAGCTCTTCCTCTACAAAAATTTGCTCCATAGTGAGCATGGTGACAATTACACTGAAGGAAGAAATAATAAAAGCAGAGAGATGAGGATGAAGTGAAGAACTTATTCACCGGTAGTGCCTGCGGTCTCAGCTCCTTCAGCAGGTGATGACATGGCATGGGATGGCCCTCAGTAGAGTTTGGTCCCCATGGGCATCTACCAGGCCCAGTAACAGAGATGACAGATACCTCCTGAAGGTCTCCCCGACAAAAGGTGAAGATATCCACAGCTTGACATAGTCTGTGAAAGAAAGGGACTTTTCCCATCCAATTTTATCTCTCTATAGGAGACATTTGGGAAGACCAAAAAGAGAAAGAATATGTCTCATTCCCCAGACTGGAGGGTATCCATAGGTTCTAGTGTGGCCTCTTAATAGGTAAATACTTAAAGAATCTGGTGAGAACACGTAAGGTTCTGTCTTATGCACTTGTAAATTGTTCCCTGCTGGATATGGTGCTGAGACACAGTATCACAGAATCACAGGAGAGTTGTTCAGTGTACAGAAGAGAGGGATGAAGAAAATATTCCAAAATATAAGGGCCCAGAGGCAGAGCATACTTTTCTCCAGGTCCGACGCAGGTAGAAAAGTTACTTCCTTGTTAGAAACAGGAAGATTCAGGTTGAGGATGAGAACAGACTTGCTAAGCCTCAGACAATGGAGTCAGTTGTCTGGAGGGACTGGAGAGCATCTATCATTGGAGATTTTGGTGGAGGCTGGGCAAATTTATATCAGTGGTTTTGCAGGAATCACAGCCTGCCTTGGTGCAGGGAGTTGGACTAGACTATCATTTTGCATCCCTCCTACACCTTTTTCCTATGTTTCTGCAATTGCAAGTTACTGAGATTGGCAAACACCTTTTCCCATGGAGCTCCCTGTGTTTCTGTGCAGAGAGGACGAGGTCCAAGCCCATCCTGACAGGGACACACCCCGTCAACACGACGGTGGACTACGGTGGGACCACATCCTTCCAGTGTAAAGTCCGCAGCGATGTCAAACCCGTCATCCAGTGGCTGAAAAGGGTGGAGTACGGCACAGAGAGCAAGTACAACTCCACCATCGATGTCGGGGGGCAGAAGTTCGTTGTGCTGCCCACAGGGGAGGTCTGGTCCCGTCCAGACGGTTCATACCTGAACAAACTGATGATTACTCGAGCCAAGGAAGAGGATGCTGGGATGTACATTTGCCTAGGGGCAAACACCATGGGCTACAGCTTTCGCAGCGCTTTTCTCACAGTCCTGCCAGGTGAGTTACTACTTTTTTGCCCCCATCAGTGCCAATAGTCTGCATCACGGTATTAATTATACAACTCCTGATGCCCACTGGGCTCCCTGGCCCTCTGTGATGCTCTGCTAATTTAAGGTAGCCCAGTTCTGATAACAATGAATGAGGGACTAAATCAATCCTGATTTAAATCAGTCCCTGCTGAAATCCAGTTGATGGTGTTTCTTTTTCTCCCTTCAGGGAGAAAAATCACAGAATCACAGGGTTAGTAAGGTTGGAAGGGACCACAGTGGGTGATCTGGTCCAACCTCCCTCTTCAAGCAGGGATCATCCTAGAGCACATGGCACAGGATTATATCCAGACAGTTCTTTAATATCTCTAGTGAGGGAGAATCCACAGTCTTTTTGGAAAAATCTGTTCTGGTGCATGGTCACTCACACAGTAAAGAAGTTTTTCCTCCTGTCAAGGTGGAATTTCCTGTACATCTGTTACTACCCATTGTCTTTGTCCTGTTGCTTGGAACCACCAAGAAGAGCCTGGCTCCATCCTCCTGACACCCTCACACCAGATACTTAAAGATATTGGTGAGGTCCCTCTCAGTTGTCCAGGTGGAATAAAATGAATCATCTGCTCCTGTATAGAAGAGGAGCTGGGGAAAGATGCTGCAGTTGCAAACACTACATCACTTCAGTGATAGGGTGAAGAATGGGAGACAGGAGTTGAATAACACCACAGTTTGCAACCTCATTCCATGACATTTCTCCTTTCTCTTGCCCTTATTTATGTTGCTTTTACTGGTAAAAGGAAACAATGATATAGGCCCATAAAATGAGAGAAGAATAAAAACTGTCCGGTCACAAAGAAATGAAAAGAATGAATGTGAAAAGCAGAATGATTGATTAGTTAAATTCTTACCCAGTGGTCCCCTGGGGTCCCTGTACCAAACTCCCAGCTGCTGCCTTCTCTCCCCATACCTCAGAGCGGTGGCCATATCTGACTGAGAATGTATCAAATGTCTTCGGGACACTCCATCCTTGCTTTGTCATTTTCTCCTTTACCTCTTGACTGTGCAATTCTACCCTGATAATTTTTTTTTAATTGTAAAGGGCATTTCTTTCTATCTTCTCTTGTCATGTCAATCTAGCTTCAGATCCACCAGTTTTATGACAAACATAAATTGTACTGATTTTTGTTCCCTTCATCACTACAAAGCCAACACAGCTAAGAGAGTGCAGGGGTTGGAGCCAATACCAGAATATTTTAGCTCTCAAGTGTTTCCAGTTAAGGCACCAGTGAGAGACAGTGTTAAAGAACTGGTTTTCTCTGTAGGTAATGAGGAAAAGGCTCATGACTCCTGTGACTGAGGCAACATGGCTTCTGTTCACTGACTGCCAAAGCTCTGAATCCCAGTGGCCACCAAGAATCACTAGCTTGAGTTTATATACTGACAGCAGGTTCCCAAGTGAGAGAATGTTCCTGGCATTGTCTTCTGCATCACTTGGATTAAGGACTAACTGAAAAGTCTAACTGAAAGCCCATCTGAAACTCTAACTGAAAAGCTTCTCAATTCCAAGGAAAAGGCTGCATGGAAAAAGAGTTAAAAAAAAAAAGCCTCTGGGAGTTTCTGGACTACAGGAGTCTGATCCGGCTCCCACTGAAATCAGTGGGAGACTTTCCATTGATTTAAGTGGGACTATAATGAGGCCTGATGCCAGAAGCAGAGCCTGCAGGCCTGTTGTTATTGGCAGTGGTGGAGAAGGAGAGCTCAGCTTGCCCTAAGAGGCAAAGATGTGGTTGTAAGGCCATGAGTTAAAACCACCATTTTTCTTATAAATCTGCTGGATTTCACATAGACAGCTCCGAGGAACAGCATGGATGGATACCAAAACACTTTCATTTCAGCCCAGCAAAGGATTTCTGCCAACCAACATAAAGACTGTTGTTTTCATGGTCAGCTGATGGGTCAGTTCTCTGATCCTGTCATGCTTTTAGCAGGGGGCTGGACAAGATGACCTCCAGAGTCCCCTCGCAGCCTAAATTATTCTGTAATTTCCAGTGCTGGTGAATCAAAATTTTGTATATTGAGGTCAACAGCATAGGTGCTTCTAACTTCAAAGAGACCACATGGTATATATGTAACATTTCAAATCAGCCATAGGATTATTTGTCAAGGAGAGAAAAAGACATTAGTGTCATAAAAGAAGTTTGGCTTGAAAGTTAAGTGATACATGTTGCCTATAACATATTGAGTGATTTAGAAAGCCTGTGGTTTTTGAAATTTCTTGAGTGTCTCCCTGCAAGCTGAATTCTGTGCTTAGGTGTGTTTCAAGTCTTTGGAAATCCCAGTAGATAGCTATCTAAACAAGGATTTTCATGGCTAGAATCCTATACCAGGGCTCCTTTTGGATCTTGATTTATATCAAGAGATCAGGCTTAGAAACCTGAGTGGCTACCCAGGGATGGACACGCTGCCAACAGCAGAGAGGGGAAGGGGAAGGTAGGTGTGAAAGATAATATCTAAAGCAATTTGTTTCCTCCAGAATTTGCTGCCCTTGAAAATCCAACAGCAGCTGCAAACAGACTGGTGGAGGTAGAGCCCATTTGGTGTAGGGCTCTGAGGACACACTTCATCCTGCTGTGTGAACTTTCAGTTCTCCATGGCTTGGGCACCAGCGAGGGGGCACAAGCACACCTATGTTTTCCCCACCCTTTAGCCTTCCTCCCAGCCACACAAGAAACTCAAGACAATACTTCCAAAACCTCACATCCATGCTCCTTGCCATGACTGAGCATTGCTGAGTAGCTCCAGTATTGCTAGACAGTGTTACTAAAGAGTGTGTAAAGTCCAGCAGACAGAGTGACACCTGGCAGAGACAGGCAGGTAATATGCTGTGTCTTTGTGCAACCTGGTTGTGCCTCTTGGGCTGCTGACATGGAGGTGTTACTGACACAGCCCGTGTTGTGTTGTCCAGTCTGGGCAACAAAGCCCACTGCATCACAAAGTGTCAGGAAACTGACTTGGGCTAGCTCTACTGCATCCATTAAAGCTTGGATAAGAAAGTTAGAAAATCCCCCAAAGGCTCCCCTCCTGACCCCTAAACCAGAGAAAATGAGTTGCTTGTCCTTCCAGGAGCACTGAAAAGCAAAGCAGTTACCAAACATCATGTGCTGGCTTGATTTCTCCCTTGTTACTTGGTCTGGCAGGGTTGCCAGACAGCCTGTACAACAGCCAGCCCAAGTGTGACATCTGTTTCGAATCCACTTTGCCTGCATTTAATTAACTCTTTCTGTCTCTCTTCTGCCATAATGTCCAGATCCCAAGCCTCCGAGTGCACCTGTGCCCCCTTCCTCGGCCAGCAGCCTGCCCTGGCCCGTGATCATTGGCATCCCTGCCGGAGCTGTCTTCATCTTTGGGACGATCCTCCTGTGGCTTTGCCAGTCCAAGAAGAAACCCTGCTCCGCTCCAGCTGCTGCCCCCGTGCACCGGCCGCAGCCCCGGGACAGGATCTGCGTCTCCCAGGTCCCTGACAAAGACTGCATCTCCTCCATAAACTATGAGGAATATGTCGCCCAGCAGCAGCATTTACTGTCCCAAGGGCCTGCACTTGCCCCAGCCATGGCATCCAAAATGTACCCAAAGATTTACACGGACATCCACACCCACACCCACTCGCACGTGGAAGGCAAAGTCCATCAGCACCAACACATTCAGTACCAGTGCTAAGAGCTGGCTGTGTACAGTAGCTCGTTTGGGCTTTTCCTCATGGTACCTCAGAAGAGACTGCTCCAAGTCAGCTCTCACTGCCAGCAACAGGCAAAGCAGACAGAAAAGATTATATATATATAATTTTAAATATATATATACATATATATATAATTGTATATGCGTGTGTGTATGTGTGTATATATATATGTGTATATATCTATATCTATCTATATAAATATATATATAATAGAGAAAGAGAGAAAAAAGAGATTTTTTTTTTTTAATTATTACAATCAGGATGTAGCCAAGGAATAATGAAGGAACTCCAGATCACAGCAGAGAGGCAGCCATCTCCAACAGCGGGGACTTCCTGGGCATTTTAATCGAGGTGGCAACAAGTGAGACAGGACACAGGGATGTGAACCACCACCTCCTTCCTTGTGTTACTAAAAGGAGAAAGTAGAGCAAGAGGAGCGTGTGGTACTTTTCTGGATGGGCACTGCTGTTCCTGTGCCAGCTGCACATCACTTGTTTTGATGGAAAGGCCCCAGACCTGGCCTGCTGTGACTGAGTTGGGATCTAAAGTATGTGGGGATTAGTGCCAAAGCACCAGGAGACATAACCAATTCACCTCTTTCCGGGGGAAATATTACACAAGAGGGTCTGGAAAAAACTTATTTCTGTCCACAAGGTGAGATGCTGGATGCTTCTCAATCACAGTCAGCACAACCAGCTGACCAAGCTGGTTGGTTTGATTTCTGCAAGGAAAAGACATCTTGTTTCCCATGGGATGTTCTGCAGATCAAGCCACAAGGGCTCCACTCCCCTGGTCCTAGGACTCAGTGCCACTGCCAGGAAAAAGGAAAGAAGGAAAGATGAACATTGTACAGAACACCTTTATATTTATATTTAAGAAATAATAATAATTAATAATAATAATAATTGAACTGCTGATGGTGAAGAAAGCAAAACATACTGTCCTCTGATGGCTTACAGTGACAAGCTACTGGATTTTCTACATCAATGCAAGATACATGAAAGCATTAGAAAAAAATGTTGAAAGAGAATAAAATAATAATCTTGTAGGAAAAAATGCATTTGAGAAATACTCACCTAGGTTGTGTGTGGTTGTCCCCTCCCTTCAGATATAATTTTGGAAATGATAAAACTTCATTGCAGTTCAACAGTAAAAACAGAAAGAAGAGAAAACAAATAAGGACCATATTAAATACCTATATGGACTGGGAATGAATCCTATTGCAAAGTGTAAAACCTTTGTAATTCTATATAGAGTTTAAACAGAAGTCATGTATATTTAATTTATTTTGTTAAACAAGAAAAAATGTATGATATTTTCCTTGAAACAGGCATTTCTATATGTATTTTTGATCAAAGAAAATAAAGATTTTTTTCAGGTTCTGTAGATGCCATGCTCAGAATACGTGCAATGTAGCTTGTGACCAACTGTGCTTCTCCTATCCTGGAGGTCACCTGTCTCTATGCCTTTTTGTACACTCACCATGTGTAACCTCCTATCACCTCAGGTACTGATGATGCCACCCTTTTCATCAGAAACTGACATTTTCCACTGTTTATATTCTGATTGTGGGGGACTGCAGTGGCCGGATCACCTCTCATGGACTCCAGCCATCCTCAGTAGCACAGTTCCCTACTCACAGGGCAAGCTGTGTCACCATGTGCTTTTGGCGGGGTTGGGAGGGAGGTTTCATTAGTTTTTTAAGCACAAACTTGCAGTGGGTTTTCTTTTTAAAAGAAAATTTTATAAATCAAAGCATAATCATTTGTGAGGCATTTGTTTGGCCGTTTGGCCTCAGGGTGCTTGGAAGGAGAAAATATGAAATGTAGGTGAAACACTTAATTTGTAACTGCAGCTGCTGCAGGAGCCAGAGGAGAGTTGAGTTGGGAGCAGTGAGATGGGCACACAGGAACTGCTCCTCTCCAGTGGGGCTCAAACCTTCATTATTCTGTACAGCAACTCCTCAGTGGCCAAAAATTTCTTTATAGAGAAGGCAGATTCCACAATTCTGCAACTGTTTGATCTTCTGAGTTCTATTTAAAGTTTGCTGATAAAAAAACCCCAAATCTGAAAATATGAAACATCAATTTTTAAGTTTGAAATTACTTTCTTCTCAAGTCTGTTGTGTGAAAGAGATCCTCACCAAACCAGCTGCTCCATTTAGAAGTGAAACACTTTTTTTTTTTTTTTAAT
Source organism: Serilophus lunatus (assembly GCA_013399895.1). Lineage (NCBI taxonomy): Eukaryota > Metazoa > Chordata > Aves > Passeriformes > Eurylaimidae > Serilophus > Serilophus lunatus. The sequence continues at coordinate 231,796 of VXBA01001777.1, read as the reverse complement.
CTGAAACAAAGCAGTGCTTTAGGCTTTGCTTTTCTCCGAACATTTCTGTAGGTATTTGCTCTGTGTTGACCCACAGTGATTTTTTTCTGGTGGTTTGTTTGAATCACCAGCAAACCAAACAGTTCCCTGTTTGCTTAGCTGTAGTGCAGTGAGAAGGGGCCCCAGTTCAGTGAAATGCATCAGCTCCTGCTTTCCTTCATCAAGACATGCTGCTCCAAAAGGTTCCTTTCTAGCCTTAGTAGTAAGATATCCATGTAATAACCCCTACAGGAAGACCATTCCTCACAATGGTCTTCCTACAGAGGTTGTAATAAAGAAACCCATTCCTAACAGTTATTTCTTTTTCAGCAGGAAGGGTCAGTTAAACTTCGTTAAAACAAATTTATGAAGTCCTTAAAAGCTAAATTCAGATTAAGGGTACTTTCATATGCATCCTCTTAGCTTCAGGGACACTTAAAGCACTGAGGACACTTTCAGTATAAGGTATGATTTAGGCAGGAGCTCTTAATGACTGTAGTATATTGAGTCATTTCATTTAAAAGAAAAAGAGCCTTTACACACATAGTGCATCACTTTTATTTCAAGAAGACAGTAATTGTGTGTTTCCATGAGAGAGATTAAGGGCTACATCTCCTATCTCATGTCTGTGGGAAGCTATTAACTGTACCATAGTGCACCCCAATCTACCACACATCCCAGCACCATTAGGGGCATGGCAAAGGGAAGGATTCTCCTGTAAGCCCATGGCCCTTCTCTGCTCTCCGGGCCAGTGCTGCAGCAAGAAGACACTTCTAACACATGCTGTATTACTGGTAGTGACATCAGCTTCAAAGGTGGAGGTGAATACTGGTTTAGTACAGTTCAGCTCTAAGCAAACCCAGAGAGATTATCCTACAGCACCTTTTCAGATGGCAGCTATATCTCTGACCTTCAGAGAGAGAGAGGGTTAGTGGATTAAGAGAAGCAGTCCTGCATTTCCCATACAGTTTTCCAGGCTGTGAGTAGCCCTATCCACCAGTGCCTTCTGCCCTTTGTGATCTAGCTCCATAGTGTTGTATCATGCAATCAAAAACTTTGCATTTTTCCACATGGTTTATGTGGAAGGAGTGGATTCTTTCTGCCCTTTAAAGGTCTGGCATTAGAGGCAAATCCCCAGGGATGCTGGCAGAGCTGTCCAAAGGCAAAGCTGCAGTATACTACACAGTGTAGGTGATGCATAAGGCCAGTTCAGCAGCAGCTCTCAACCATGGTGCCCAGAAAGCAGCTCTGATTTTGGATGTGTGATAAGAGACGCTGTAAAGGTTTCCATTTGCAGAAAGCATGGGGATTTCATCCTGCCTTGGGTCTACTCCATCATGAGCATCTCCTGTTGGGTACCAAGAAATGGTGTGAAATTTCCCCCCATGAAAATATCACTATATGACCTGTATTGTGTATTGTCTGGGCCTTGCTCTGGCTTGCTGTGCCTGGGTGAGTTTCAGATTTTTGAGGAATTATTTTGCCTGCACAGGCTACTTGTAAGTGCTCTTATGAGTCCCTCTGTCCCATGCCCTACTGCATGCCACTGATTGTGCCTTGCATATGCTGCAAAGTCTTCGTTAGTTTAAATAAATTCAACCAGGTCATGATTCTGTATGAATTTGGATTTTTTTCAATGGGAAAAATTTGGACACATCTTCATTCCTGAATATAGGGTGTTTAAAGAGGACCATTGTCTTGCTGTTAGTAACTGACCCTCCTTTGAATATGGAAGGTTTTTATTTTATGTATTTGTATACATATGCATAGAGGCGTGCAGATGTGTGTGCCAGGCTGTGATACAGAAGGCAATTGTAATTTTAAAGCCATGGAGCTTCAAAGATCAAAGGGATTTTAGGCCTAAAAAACTCACTATCTTTGTTAATTTTATTTACATTAGAGATCAAACATGGCTTTACCTGCCAGTTTGTGTGTGGCATTTTAAAACTTTGTGTGGACAGTCTTTCTACAGTCGGCTCCTTTCAGACTGAAAACTTATCAGACATTGAAAATAAAAAATGTTCTGTGATTTTTAGTCAGTGACAAATACAGTAACTGAACACATCAGAAGGAGACAGAATGGCACAGCGTGTCGGTGTCTGTGGCTTTGTAATAAAAGTTACAGAGGAAAAGGAATAAAAGCCTGGAATTGTGTTAATAGATGTTAGAGTTCTGCAAGCTTGCTGTGTTTTGAAGGGAAGGATGGCTCCATATGCTTGAAGGGGAAGGGGGATTGAGGGGTGTTAGCACACATCAGGAGTGCAGGCAGAGTAAAGCTGACAATATTACAAAATTACCTCGGTAGCAGATCTTGGTCTGATATTTTGTGTAGGTGCTGTGAATCTGGAAGAGGCATTATTTTTTGGATGTTTTGGAAAAGGGCAATTTTTGATCTCATCACTTCTAGAGCCAGATGCCAAAGATGCACCATGAGCCAAATTGCAATTAGTAAAGTGAAATTTTAGAGTACCTGGAGTACCAGAGATTTCAAAGTCAAGTCCAGCACCTCCACCCCTTTTGAGGCAAACCTGTGAATCTCACCACTCACTCAAGAGGCAGCAAATCCCCAAGCTCTAACATCTTAAATTCAGAAAAGCTGGGCCTCTCTCAAACTTCATATTGACCTGACCTGGACCTCTAAGCCAAAGAGCCCTGTGCAGAAATCGCACACTTGGGGTGGGAAAAAGGAAATACTTCTCTGTTGACTCCATTTCTGTGGCTGTCTGAAACTTCAGAGTTTTGAAATACTGAAATAAAGACCTGAGGAAGATGTAGTGGTGAGTAGAACCTGGGAGGTGGTCAGATATTAATGGGGAATTTATAATGGCTTTCCTATGTGGGCAGCACCTCTGCCTACATGAGGTACATTGAGCATGCCCAGGACTTCAAATCACCCAAAGTTGATGATTAACATGGAATCATTTAGGCTGCAAAAGACCCCTAAAGTAATTGAATTATTCCCCATTCCCTATTCCTTGTTCCAACTCTTGCAGATGCCAGTGGGAAAATATCCCTGCAATGTCCATTGGGAAATCAATCAGACATATGGAATCATTGCAAGGTTTTTACATCTCTGTGCTGTCTGGCTCATTGGCAGAGAAAGATGTGACAGAAGTTAATGGCCCAAGTATGAAGCCAGACACATATAAATGGGAAATGCACACATTTTGAAAGAGCTATCAAAGGAAAAGGTAGATGTTGCATCTCTCAAGATCTTCAAAACACCTCTGAGTACTTTGTGGATAGTGTGTTTGGTTGAATGGAAGATTTGGGGAATGTTAGTAGGAATATTACTATAGCATGAAGGATACATGTAGCCCAGGTGAGGTCATCCAGTAACACCTTCTGGCCCTAAAGAAATACAGTTGAGTTGCAGAGAAAAGGAGACACAAGAGCATGTCCCTGCTCCTGGTGAGCGCCATACCTGCACCACAGACCTTATGGCAACGTTGGGCACAGAGCTGCCTCACTCAAGCTGCACACGCAGTTATGTTTGCCCCCAGACTGGATGGTCGCAGCACTTCCCAGCTAATTGCTGCAGTAATGTAATTATTTATTTAAACTGGGGCTCTGCACCGACATTTACTGCTGCTTTGTGCAAACAGCAGCACAGCCCCGTGTGGACTCGCACCCTGCAGAAAATCTCACTGCATTGGCCACAGTTAAGTGTCATGAAGGATTTACGTGGGAATCTGAATGTAAACACATGGGGGTTAAGACCTGCTACACAAACTTGTTTCTGGTGTAAGTATCTTCTGTTCCCTTGCATAGGAGCCAGGTCTTCTCCAGGTCAGTTCTGAATTCTAGACCTGCCAGAATATGCTAATAATTAGGAAGCTTTAGGTATTGAAGACTTTCTCCTCACCTTATCTTACCAGCAAGGCATTTCTTGGCCCAAGATTCAGAGTTTTTAAAAGTTTGCTACAACTCTAAAAAACCCCAAATAAATCCCAACACCAAAAATGTGGATTGATTATTGTAGTTGAAAATAGGAAGTAATGGCTGATAAAACCATACCGTAAATACTGGTGTTACATTGATTGTTAAAAGGAACATATATATTATCTGTGTAGAAAGTAGAGTCTGGAGGAAAGAGGGTGTCCATTCACATTTTGTTTAGCCAAGGCACCTTTGTGTGTTTTTACCAGCTTCAGGTCTCTGAGAGCAATACGTGGAGCTACGACCTTTATTTGTCCTTATTTTAGCTTATACACTTTTTCTTTCTTTTCTCTTTTCCTTTCTGCCAGCCTGCTGTAATTAGCATTTAACATATCCTCCAATATATGTGGACATCAGCAAAGTAATGAATATTCTTTTTTTTCCATTTTCACTAACTAAATCCAGTCCAAAGTGCTATTTCTACCCAAGCTGATCTATGCTTTAGTGAAAGAAGTAATAAATAACACTTTAGACCAGACTTCAAAATGCCTTTTTTCCTTTGATCTGAGTAATTAAAGTCAAGCTGCTGTTCCTGAGTGTTTTCTGATGGAATTACATGAGTTACACAGTTTGTATTTTATTAAGCATTATGTCTTCTTGATGCTGTTCAAACAATTAGTACCTAAATATGCCCCATATTCTCATAAAGAGGCAGTAGAAGTGTTAATGCTAATGCCCTGGTTAAGTTTGTTTCCATTCAGAGTCCACCATCATGCTTGAATGTCATTTAATATCAATCAGGTCTGTACTGATGCCCTTCTGAGGTTGTTCTCTTCTGCAGTCATTTGACTGTGCAGCAAAGTGAGGATAAGTCGAACAATAATGTTAAGTAAAAATGGCATTTCTCTTAACACAAGAATTTTTTTAAGTTCATTGCAAGTTTTGGTTATAAAAAGGCCAGCACTTTGTGGTGATCGGTCATTTTGACATTTTTATGGTGTTTTTATTACCCCTGGCTCATTTCCATACTAAAGAGAACATTTGTAACAATACTTGCTCGCTCTGTTATGATTAGGATTGCGCTTTGTTCGGCTGTTGCTGTGCTCAGTAATGCTCTTGGCACACGTCCTCCCAGACCCTGCAGTGTATTTATTCAAAAGGAAGGAAAAAGAAGTGTCTACTAAAACAATAAACTACTACTGCTTGCATTAACATGGCCATATCTTCCTTGTTCTGCAGACAATCAGTTAGAAAAGCTGTTAGGTAAACTTGCTCCTTCATTGCTGAAAAAATAAATATTCATGAAGCTTATAGCCACTTTTTCCTGTGCTTTATTATCAGGTTGAAAATGGTGAAGGATTTTAAAGACAGTGATTTAATCAGAGAGATAAGGGTGGAAGTCTAGATCCTGAAACCAGTGGGAGCTGGGACCTTAAGTACTGTTGAGGGCCCAGGTAAGGGTTTGAGGCAAGTTTTGATGAGTTACTTCAATATTAATGTTATGCTGTATGTAAGGAAAGGTTCAACCCAATAGCAATGCTAATATTGTTAATAATGTTGAATATTAAAAATATTAATGTAATCACTAAGACTATTTAGGCGGGAGATCAATGTGGAAAGTGGAGTCTTGAATGGTAGGGAGGGGCAATTAAAAGAGAGGGAGAGCTGTCATGTCACCAGAGGTTTCCAGGGTAAAATCCAGTCATTGTTTTGTTCACTCCACATGTGTTGGCACCCAGGAGGCAGCTAGAGCAGCTACTGGGGCTTCCTCAGACCCCAGACAAACCAGAGCACTCAATGCCCACTATATAACTGGCAATTTCTCTTGAGCACATCACTGCAGAACGTTTTTCGTTCAAAGTATGTTCATGTCTTGCTTTGCTTTCAAAGACAAATAAAGATGTTTTAAGGCCTAGATTCTTCTTTCTTAAATAAATTAGCAAAATTAGGGTCAGAGTAGTCATGAGCTTCCTTAAACAAGGAAAGGTGATTTAGTTTTCAGGCAGAAAGATCTCCAATGTTTCTTATTCCACTGAAGCCAACAAGATAAGCTGAATTTGTTATGCAGGTACTGTCCACAAAAGAATGAACCTGGTTTTGGAAAAAAAAAACAAAAAACAGAAATATGCCACAAATAGGTGAAATGTCCATCTATGTTAGGTTTGCCTAAATCTGGTAGAGACCTCAGCAAATACTGGTGACTTTCTTTATGCTGCTGTGTTCTGCAACATCCCTCTGAGCTTGGGAGGCTGATGGTCTCTTGAACTCTCCCTGCCCATAGAAATAGGAAACAAAATGAGATGATGAGAGGGGAGAGTCGCGTGGGGTGGGATTACCTGCTGGAACAAGACCCAGCTTTCATCGCTTGGCTCCAGCTGCTCTTTGCTGGTCCTAGCCCTGGGCTGCCAGAGGAAACCAAGCTGCCCTCTGCCATGGTTCAATAAGAGGAAAGAGCTCTCCCACTTGACATCAGAAGAGGCATTTTGATGTTTATCTGAAACTCCCTTCCAAATGTACGGATAGAGGCTGCGTGTAAGGACAGGTCCAACCCGCTATCACAGAGAGGTGATAAAACACTTTCCTCTCATTTTGGTTCTTAAGGCCTAATACTCCCATATGCCAGAAAAGATTTGTAAGGGGCCATAAAGTCAGCACAGCTCTGTTTGCACTTGCTTTTTGGTTCCTTGACAGTTCTGCTGGGGCCTCTGTGCAAACATGACTCTGGAGTCAGCATCTAAAGTGCCAATCCCTGCAGCATTTGATCTGATTTACCATCTTTGCTGGAACTAAGACCTAGAAACCAGAAGGCAGAAAATCACATGGGCAAATCAAGGCCAAAGCAGTACTTAAAAATAACCTAGTTGTTAAATAATTTCATAATTAAATATGATATACACTGTGTGTGTGAATGACCAAGGGCCTCTCTCCATTTCCAGACAACTTTGACCACTTACATCCCTGGAAATCATATCAATAATTCCTCTTTCTTTATAGAACAAACACTGAAGTACAGATAAATAAAAAGGTTTTTAAAAAGCAGGAAGAGCAGAGATTCGGGCTTAGATTCATGCACCAAATTAATGTTTATTCAAAGCCATCACCTACCCCATTTTATCAGCAGGGCTGCTTTGGTACAGGGGAATCGCTGGACATGTCTAGTCTGTTCTCCCAGGTAACAAGAGACAGGACAAGAGGAAACGGCCTCAAGTTGCACCCTGGAGATTTAGATTGGACATTACAAAAACATTCTTCACTGAAAGGGTGGTCAGACATTGGAACAGGCTGCCCAGGGCAGTGATAGAATCACCATCCCTGGGTGTGTTCAAAAAAGTGTAGATGAGGCGTTTGGGAACATGGTTTACTTGTGGCCATGGCAGCGCTGGGTTAACGGTTGGGCTCAATGATCTCAGAAGTCTTTTTCAAACTTAACAATTCTATGATTCTGTGTTGTACTCCCTTTCAGAGCATCAATGGTAGCAAACCAAGACCAAGATTGATTATCTCCCAAACCAGAGCTGGTGGTGGAATGGGTATACTGGAAGAGCTACTGGGGTGGCTGTGTCATGGTTCTGAGCCCAGTTTCTCAGTCAGTGAAAGGCACAGCTGGTTTGTTATTCCATCCAGAGCCTTAACTTGCCCTTTTTTCTTCCAAAACATGATCTAAAAGGTGAAGCTGTTTGCCCAGCTGCTGAGTGAGGCCGTCAGAGTGGTTTGGGTTGAACTTGACTTCATCGAAGTCTTATGCTGGACTTCTTAGGAGAAGAGCTCATTTCCCTTCAGAAGCTGTCAAGTTTCTGACAACTTCTGTCATCACACTGAGCAATGCCCTTCCCCACCCCCCCTTTTTTTTTTCTGGAAAAGTATGTGCAAGAGAAATGCAAGGGGAAACTTTCCCATCCTAGAGGAACTGTGCAAGGTGTGCCAACATCAAACCTTTGTCATAGAGCTACTATAGAAAGTTAGTTATATGGGGTTCCAACTCATGCATGTCAAGCATTCAAAAGCTTCTATTAAAGACCATGTGTTGTCTTTAAGAAAGCTGGGGGCAAAAATCATGAACAGAAACTTTACCAAACAGGTTCAAATTATTTAATAAATCCTGATAATTCCCTCTAGGAGTATCAGTCAACGAATTATAAACTACATTTTGGCAGTGATAAGAAGTGGCTGCTTGCAACAATTATGGATGACCATACTGTCTGGGAAACATATTTGGATTGTTAATCTTGATAGTTTCTCATTGTTGAGATTGTAGCTGAAGACACCAGTATGGGGGAAATGATACCAGGATGTGGATTTTTTATAAAAACATGGTGTGAAATTTTGAATATTCGGTTATTCGGAATTAAAAAAAATATCCACAAAAAGTACCAGTTTCCAAAAGCTTTCAGTGTGTGTGCCATTAAAAAAATAATATAAACATATGGCATTGATGCTTTTTTAATTTTACAGAAACCAATAAGGAGAGTTTACAGAGACAAAACATATTATTGATGCATTCAATGATGAAGTTACAGTTATCATGGTTAATATATGTGTCACCAGTATTGGTCAATAGGGAAAGTAATTTTATTGTTTCCATCACTGTTGGATATTTGAGCTGTCCCATGGTAGTATTTTTGATACTATGAGTTAATGTCCCTTGGTTATTTCACAGTATTTGGAACTCAGAAAATGTTTAGCATTGGAGACATATTTTGGTCTTTGCCTCTGGCAATGCCTGTGCAGTACATAAGGAGGACTAGTCAATAATTTCCATTTTTGCAAGACAAAATATGAAAACTAGAAACACCCAGAGTCACATAATCACAGAATATGCAGAGCAGGAAAGGACCCACATGGATCAATGAATCCAATCCTTAGCCTGCACAGAAAAATTCCCAAGAATCACACCAAGTGCCTAAGTCCATCAGTTTGCCCACAGCCTGGAGTGCTCTTCTTTACAACCCTTCTCTAGAAATTCAATCAATCACCTAGAGGATTTTCCACCCATTGATGTGACAATCGAGTGGTTCTAACTCTCACTGAATGTGAGGGAGACAGGCTTTGTACATTGCAGTCCTTGCATATTTTCCAGCCAAAATCCTGTAAATTGCCCCAGGTCTTGACTTTCTGAGCACTCTCTGCTAGGCATTCTGAGGCTTGCTCTTGTGTGGGGATGAAAACAAGAGTCGTGGGCCAGGCTGGGAAAGGAGGCAAATGACTTCTAAAGTCCAGGGTGAAGCTGTTGCTGTTCAGATGACTCTCCAGCCACCCCACAGCCTTGCAGCCACCTTGGTTCCCCTAGGCCCTCATCAGGTATGTGTGGGGTGGCTTTGGAGATGAGAAGGACACTACTGCCCTGGGGCAGGCTGTCGCATCTCAGTCATGCATCCTGGAACAGGCTGTGCTCTGAAGCTGGAAGAGATGGGCTAGAAATGGCTTCATCTGACATATCTAATACAGGCATGCTGGGGAGAGAGCAAGTTGCCAGAACCCATATTTGGAAGTCTTTCATGGCCATCATCTGCCATCATCTCAAGCCAAGAATCATAAGCATTATAACAAGGAGATATACTTGAGCACAGAGGATTACAGTTTTCTCAAGGATTGTTGTCATAAACCCCATAGTGGGTAGAGCTTAACATAGTTTATGATAATAACTGAGTATCACATTGCCCATAGCATCAAAAAATGACAGCAAAATTCAGCAGCAGGTGGGCAGCTTTAATTATATAGGCTCCAAAGGGAATAAACACTGGGATGGTTTTTACTGTCTGTCTGGTATGAGTCAGTTCACAATGACCCTACTGGTCTGACTTGGTGAGGATAAAGCATCTAGCCCATATTTAACCATGCAAAGTGTCTTTTTTCTTTTTTTCCCCCCTCTGCCTGTGAGAATAGAGAAAATAGGATTTGTAGGAGGAACTGGGAGATGTATTACTGTCAGTGATTTGCACATATCAGAGCTGAAACATCAGACAGAGGAAGTACCCGAACAGCTGGGACTGCAACAGATGTTCTCCAGACAGCTCTGCCTCATGAAGATGTAGTACAGCAATAGGTCATGTTACAGAAACAGAAAATTAAAAAGAGTGATTTTACATGCATGAGCACTGGCTCCCCAGGCCTGGTGGTATGAGTGACACTGAACAGGAGAAGGCAGCTGGGACCCTTCTGAAGAGATCATTGTGTCCCTTGCCACCACAGCCTGCTTTTCTAACACAGAGATATCCCTACCAGAAATAACAGGACTCCCAGTACAGAAACACAGGAGGGGTGAGTGCAAAACCCCCTTGCCATTTCTGCAATAATCAATTTCTGCAATTCTCAATTTCTTGGTGTCTCTGCTTTGTGGCTTTTATCCTCTCGCTGCCTCTCTTTCCACAGGTCTCTGGGCAAGGAGTTTCTTGTGCAGACATAGAAATGAGAATGACTGCAGGGACTTAGCTTGAATTTCCATACAAAATCAAGTCAAGTCAATATTCTGAGTTGGAAAGGACCCACAGGGATCATAGAGTCCAAGTATTAATTGAATGGCCCACACAGGAATCAAATCCATGACACTAGTCTTCTCTAGATACTCGTCTTTAATCCTCAGAGGAACCTGTTATGGTAAAACTCGATGATGATCTCCCAGTTAGAGCTCCACTGCAGTCTCAGCCAGTCAGACACGCCAAACCAAGGCCTCCCACAGAAGGTTCCAGAGCATGGCCAGGACCTTTGCTCTTGTGATGGCTGCTGTTTGAGTTCTACTGATTTCATCTAGGGAGAAGGAAGAGATTTTAGGTGATTTTTGAGACCAAGGTGCACTACACCTTTCTTTCCTTCAAATTAAGAGAGTGTCCTAATCACCAGATTGGAGGGTTTCTTAAGAGCTGTCCAGCCTTTTCCTTGATGCTGAGCTGTTTTGCAGCCAGTAATGCAGTGATGAGGTCAGATGGCAAAGTGGGAGCACAGAGAGCAGTATCTTGTACTATTATTACATTTTTTCCATAACTGGGCATCTATTTTTTTCCACAAGGAGCAACATTAGAAAAAAACATACTGGCCTTCTTCATGTTTCATTTTGGGTACATAAAGTAATTTGTTACCTTCCTGTCTGGTTGCTCTATTTTAATATGTCCCCACGGTTTTCCTTGTTTACTTATTTTCATTACAAAACTGAACATTGCCCTCTTACATCCTGAACCTGCACTCCCCAGCACTTTCAGTATGTTTTAATTTCTGATTTCTTTCACAGGTATCTTATTCAGCTTTGCCACTGTGATGCTCTAAAAAAGCTCCAACAGTAAATGGAAATGGACTCAGTGGGGTATTAAATATATTTAAGTAAACACATTAAGCAAGCATTAAGAAAAGTGAGCACTCTTAACTCAGTGAAATGAGATTGCAAGCACACAAGGGCCCCATAATGGCAGTTTCATTACAAACAAACTCCTGTACACGTGTTCCAGCCCGCTCTCCTAATATGAGGAAAGTGTGATCTGTCATGTCTTTGCGTGATATCACCACTCTGCTGGCATTCAAATAGTTACAGTGCACTGTGACATGTTTGGGACCAAAGCCATTGTGGCCTCAAGTGGAATGGGCCTCATTTTCTTGTGGCTCTCTAAGTTCATCGAGTGCTCACAGCAACCCAGAAACCATCAAATAATTAAATATCATATTTGCAAACACGTGGGGCAACCACTGTCAACTTCTTAAAATATTTGAATCTCCTTGAACCACTCATTTCTGAGAATAATTTCATTCAGCCTTTAGCACACTTCATGCTGTGGTACAGTTCATTTTACAGCAGAATCCTGTTCTCCTGTACAGATACTGCTGGGAGGTTTAGCAGCCACTCTGACACTGCAAAAGGCAGCATAGTCATCTCTTGTTGGGAAATGACATAGACTAATCCGACAGAGTTATCCTCCTGCCTGATAGTTATTACTCAAAATCCTTGAAGGTTTATGAATAGAAACCACTTGTAAATAATTCAGAGAATGATTTTGCGGGAAAAGGAAAGAGAAACTGGGATTTCTTTTTAAACATATTTTCTATATTACATTTATAATTACTAATTGCTTCCTCACTTGGGATTACAGGCTATTATTTTAAGCTTCAGAGCATCAGTAACATGTAGAGATAGATTGATTGCAAGTCCTTATTTTTCTTATTTCTGAATAGAGATTACTTGGAAAACTTGGATATTATCCTTACTTGGGAGATTAGGGTAACGTTGCCATTTCAAATTGCCTTGTATTTCTGGTCCAAATCAGTCCTGAATTTCCATCTCTTTCCGTTCCTGACCTCCTCTTAGCTTTTCACACTTCCCTGCCCCTTTGGGATCGTCCTTGTAATAGTGCCCAGAAAAGTTTCATCTCTGCAAAGAAGAGTGTAGAGCTTAAAATGCAAGTTGGATTTTAGAGGTGCCTTTACAAATATTTTCCTACTGCTTGTAGTATTACTTGCTGAAGTCTTATTTGACCTGTTCTGGTCATTGAACATTTTTTATTGCTGTGATTTTGGCTGATTATGAATGTCAATCTATCTAACTGGATGGCACTTTACATGGCATTGGGTCCTCCGCTACCAATATATCATGACTTTGGGAGCACACCCTGGAGCTGTCTGCTCATATCTGCTTGTCTAGAGAAGTTTCCCCTGTTTACTGTCCCAGCAGATATGGGGGCAGTCAGCCTAGGCTCTGTTTTGCCTCATCTGCTGTTTCTGGACTGGTGAATGATGTGATCTCTTGACAACATGTCCTTCACTCCCAACCAGTCATTTTCTTTGTGACTGAAAGCTTGAGACAGGCAAAGAGAAGAAATAGACTGTAGTAATATCAGTGCAAAAGGAAGTTCATGCTGGACAAGAAATTACTAAATTAACCATATACTTTCATGGTCACACATGAAAAGAGCCTGACATTGGATTTGTAAAAGCTTGTGAGCATGCCAGACAGTCTTGCCCTCACTTCCAGGACCTCAGGACCCTTTGCAAACTCACCAGTCATGTACATAATGAAGCTGAAGGCTTGGATGTCCAGCAGTCTGTGCTGAAGAGCTCCCAACATCACAGAAGAAGAGGACCAGCAAGGCACTCAGGCCTGACCATCCTGCTTTTTTCTGCTGAAATCACTGTTTTCCCCTCACTGCTGCAGTAAAATATGACATAGAAATTGATAGGAACCCACATGCTGGATGTGTTCACGCTGAATTCCTGGATAATTTACTGGCTGCAGAGATGATACAGCCCAGAGTTCAAATGAAAAAAAAAAGGTGTGAAGAGGAATAGCGGGGAGAGCAGGGGGAAACACTTGAATATTCCCTCTGGGAGGCTTTTCTAAACTAGTTTGTCATGATCTGGGATGTTTCAACTGGAAAATCTGCAGACGAGGGAGACACAAGAAGCTGTTTCAGGAATTGAGAGGCCTTTTTAGGGTGAAGTTCAAGGAATAAATGGTCGAGGCCAGGGACAGTGGGAAAAAGCAAAAGGAACCATAAGAGCATAAAAACAAGGGGAAATTTGGGGTCATTTGCTATAATTTAATATAATTGCACCCTTCTCTTTGACACCATAGGAACTACAGTTTTCTTGCTTAATACTAAGCAGGAGACATACAAAGAAACAAATTAATTTGTAAGAATAAGAGAGAGCTGAGCTGATAATGAAAGGCTTGATCATTTGACTTAATCTACTCTACCATTTTCATTATACTGTCCATGATCATTTTTCAGTTGAGAGGGAAATGTTTTCTCTCCATGTGTTGATGGAAAGAAACCTTTACCAGGGCTGGTTTGCTGTGGGAGACACTCTGCCTGGAGAACTTGGCCTCACAAGTGAGTGGGAAACTTGTTCCCCATCCTGTGAGAGGTTTCAGAGCTTTCGTTTCCCCCCTCCTTTAATAAATAAGAAGAACAAGTAAAACTGTGCATGCCAAACTTTCTTCCTCCAATTTCAAATTTGTTCCACTGAAATTTTTAATCTGAAGCATATGGGACCAGTATATCTATCTAAAGATAATGAAAAAGTTTTGAAAAGTTTAAGTGTACTGCAATTTCAAATGTACTTTAGAATCAAAAGAAATTCTTCATTTAAGGAAAAAAAGAGAGAGAGAGTTTTATGGCAAGTAGAAAAGTATGTTTTAAAAATGTTTAGTCTGGAGACTCTTCCCTCCCTAAATGTTCTTGCAAGCAGGTTGGCTTCTGACAAACCAGTTTCCAGGAAAAATGGCTTTTCTTGTGTCATTTTCCTGCATTATTTGGGAGATCCTTATCTCCATAGCCCTGCATCTGAGACATTGACCTTAAACCTGTGTGAAAGCAAGTAGCACTGAGCTTTCTTGATTCAAAATCTGTCCACTGACATGGGCCAGACAAGATGACCTGAGCAGCAAGAGGGACTCTTTTGCTTTTTTACGTGAGCTGGTGGGCAGCTTTTTCAGTGACTTTATGCTCCTCCTCCCACTACCCTATTTTTCTTTTAAAGTGTTTTTGGGGAACTGGAATAACCTGTCTAACATCTAAAGGTAGAAGTATATGAACCAGACACTCTCTGTCACAACCTGGAGCAACAGGCAGTCTGGTATATTCAAAATATAAAGCATCAGGTATTCTGGAGACTGGGAGAGGATCCAAAACCAAGTTAACAGGGCATTCAGGTTGGAATAGAAGAGGCCTTATTTGAGGAGTTATAAATTCATTGAAATATATTCCATGTATAGAAGGAACAAGAGGTCACAGAAGTGGCCAGTCTGGCTTGCACAAGGCAACAAGGGCAAAGTGCTGGCAGAACACACGCTAGATGATGCCAAAGAAATCAAATGCAATTTGCTTCATCTTAGGGAGGCCAAGGGACCAATAGCACAGAGAGATTCAATTATAACTTGGTCAGTCCCCTGACGCTAGCATGTTTCTGGAATTGGAACTCAACCTTTTCATCCAAAATAGGGTTCATTGTGTATCAGCCCAGTGGCTCACCATGTAAAGCTGCCTCCTCCCACTCTGAGCTGGGTTTTAGGTTTTCTTCAGGCCACAGAGGGGAGAAGCATGCGAAAAATGAAGGGCATATTCCATTGCCTATTGCAGACCCTGTTCCTCTCTCCATACATTCCTCACCACACCAGAACTCCATCCCATCTGCATGAAAAGCCTTAATAATGACACCAGAAGATGTAATGAACCAACTTCAAGATTGACTTCAGTACAAGATGTGGACATTGAAAGGACTTTTTCATATCAAAGATGTGTAGGCTCCTTTCTGGGTCAGGAGAGCTCTGCACAAGGTACTTCAATTCTAGTATTCTTTGAGGGAAGGGAGGGAAATTACCGACCTTATTCAGTGCTTAGACTTAACAAAAAAACGTCCAGCTCTTAATCCTACATGAAATTTATCTCTTTGGGGATTTTGCTTTTTTTTTAATAGAGGCACTAGGCAGAGTTGTGCTCAGAACTGTTGGGGTTTGTGAACCACCTTCTTCAGGAATTGCCTAATTAGGATTTAGGAACAGTGAATAATACAGATCCTTAAATCCTTCCCGTGAATCTAGTACCATTACATATGGGCATTTAGTTTTTGGCAGTAAATAACACAGCCCTACAGAGCTTGGTTTTTCTATCTCTGCTGTTCCATTACAACACCAGGTAAATCCTGTCAGAGTTAGGCTCTGTGTAGGTTTAATCCCTCTGGATTGCTGTTTCTAAATATTTATGTTACCTGAGATTTTGTTTCAGAATTAGTAATTGGTGACGGTATAGCCCAGTAAGCAACAAAAACAGCCTTTGATTTGCAGAATGCTTAGAGAATAGAATAACCTTGAGTGTTTGGAAGGCACTTTGCCCATGGCAATGCAATGTTAGTGTGGGGTTTTGTGCTTGTACGAATAAATCACTTTTGTTATCCCTTCTAGAAAGTTAATCTGAAACACAGTCTCCTGTGCAAAACTTGAAGGTAAGCTTATCACCCACATAACCATAGCCAGAACTCTGTAGGTTATCCGAACATATCTTGTGGTTAAGTTGGAATATGTTTTCTGAAAAATGTCTCATTTGATAATGTTTTTCTCCTTCTATCTGTCTGGTGCTCTTCTCATTTCCCCGATAACAGTCACTATTAATATGTTATTAAGTCACTACTTGGCAATTCTAGTTTATGGGTAATTGAGAGAGGCATATCTGGGACATGTGGAGCACTTTGTTCATCTTCAGGCCCTACAGCCTAGGTAATATAAACACCAGAAACACAAGATCCACATCACAGGAGAGAAAATAGATGGGAAAAGCATGAATGGGAGGTTTTTAAGAGATCTGAAATAGGTGAATCTGCCCTTGAACTGAGCAGTCACAGACAGTCATTGCTAGACAGAATTTTTTTATTGTCTTTAAGAGGAATTAATAGAATCATAGGGTAGTTAAGGTTGGCAAAGACCTCTAAGATTCAACCATTAACTTAACAGTGCCAAGACTGACACTAAACCATGTCACCAAGTGCCACATCCACAAATTTTCTGAACACTTCCAGGGATGGCAACTTCACCACTTTCCTGGGCAGCCTGTTTCAATGCTTGACAATCCTTGCCATGAATAAATTTTTGCTAATACATAATCTAAACCCCCCTCAGTGCAATCAAGGCCAATTTTCTTCCTGATATAAACTCAGTTCAGATTAGACCTTAATAGTCTGTACCTTAATATGTCATTTAAGTATTGAAGACAAATTCAAACATTCTGGATTTCTCCTCCAAGCCTTTCTGAGATTAAAAGTGTGTTGAGATGAGGTTTATTTCCTTGGGCTGTAACCAAATCACTTCTAGCTTTGTTCATAGCATTGGAAAGATGGTGAATAATAAAAGCTTTATCTGAAGCCTCTGACATATGAAACAAAAAGAACTCTCCTGAATTTATGAAACACATTAGTAGATGTCCTTAGTGCATCACACACAAACCTGATGGAGAGAATTTCTATTTCTTCCTAAGGAATTTCTACAATAATTCTTGCAAGTCCTTTTAAGAGGTGAATGCCTTCTCCCTTAACATCCCAGACCTCGCCTAACCAACACCATGGTTGTATTTTTCAATCTTTCTCCTAAAGGACCTTGCCTTATTGCTGAATTTTGTCTTAAATGGTAACCTGGGCTACTGGCAGTGTTTGCTATGCTGGAGATTACCATCAGTCCCCATGGATCTGACCTGAAATCGTGGCAAGGAGGAATTTGCATTGCAAGAGCCCACCTGCTTGATGTCCATCCCCTTGTCTAGCAGATGAGTTCTGCTATGAAATGCTCCAGACCCACCAACATGTGCTTCTCATCAGCAGCAAGGGAAGCTGGAGCTCGTAGGGTCACACTGAATGAGGTAACTGTTTTAATCAACAAATCCCTAAACACAAGAGAGATGCAGCTGCCTGGCCAATACAGTTCTCCAGCCAGCACATGGGAGAACAGCAATTAGCTTGGTGAAATGCAAATGAAGACACAAAATTGCTGATGCAATACATAGAACAAGGCATAAAGAAACTGGTGGTGAGGAGCCAGAGGGAGGTGGAAGAGGAAGCTGACTCCATCGTGGCCAGTCAGCTTGAGCTGGTGAGTAGTCCACAAATTTGGATCCGAGCCGGAGAGTGAGAGGAGCAGCAGGACTGACCAGGACCATTTACATTTGGATGTAACCTTGGTGCTGGCCCATCCGATGCTTCGCCATGCACTGTTAGCACAGTCCCTACATATACGAGTGTTTTGGCTTATTAAACTGTACCATAAGGATGTTTCTTACCACTAATTAATCTCTCCTCACTCCTCATGTCTCACTTCACTCTCTCCTTTACAATTCCTATGGGCCTCTGACTCTGGAAATCTCATTACCACAAACATCATCTCCTACTCCCTTCAAAGCTCACATCATTACAGACCCCAACTGTTCTTGTAAAGAAAGCAATGGCTCCATATGAACCTTCTCCTGGGCCTTCTCAGGCATTTTAAGCTGTACAATTATTTGTCCATCAATTACATGAATTAAGTGTAGCAGTGAAATCAGGACCCACTGTCTGAGGTGCAAATGAGGCAAAATGACTTCAGTTCTCTCCTCAGTGAACTCACAATCCACCTGCATGTTCAACACGGGCTCTCCAGGGCCTCTCATTGGAAAAATATCCTTAAAATAAAAATTAACCACTCATTAAAAGAAAAGTGAGCCTAAGCAGCACTGAAACACATGGGAGGGTGTTAGCTTGGAAGTCAGAGAGAGTTTCTGTCACTTCAGTTTGTTTATAGGGGTTTTTTCATTCCAAGATCTAACCTCTGAGAAGATGATGTGTAATTGAGAAAACATTACTGAGATGTTGCAGGGGTCATCCTGCAATATCACCAAAATCACCTTTGGGATATGTGTTGCATAGTCTAAGCTCAAGGACTGAGTCAATGAACCTGTTTGTACAGACACATGTGGTGTAACCCACTGGGAACCTGGTCTAATTTCTCAAAACTGGAGGCTTTGGGCAAACTGAGTTGTCTTCCCTCTGCTCCTGGCAAGCTGGTGATACCCATCACAAGCAGAGCGGATATTTTAGTGTCCCTCTTGTCCTCTCACTATCACTAGCGGGCCACCCATAGCCCACCCTTTGTCCTCCACCAGTTCTTGGTGGTCTTATAGGTGCTGTGCTTCAGTCCCTATGTAGGCACCGAACTTGTGAGCACTGATCAGGCCTTCATGTGTAGTTTCAATGATTGTGTACCAACTACCTTAAAATCTTCTCTCCACCTTCTCCCCCACAATGTGTCCTGAGGTGTGTGTTGAAAACCATAAGGATCTGGACTGAGAAACCTTGGCTTGACTGAATAGCCCCAAGTTCAGCCCTGCTTAATTCAGTGGGGCTCCAGCAGTAATGAATTCTGACCTCTACGTGAAATCCATGGCAGAGCAAGCAAAGGTGTCTCTGTATTCTAATTTAAATTTTACACTTGAAAGATATAAATACATTTTAAACCCGCCTTTTTAATCCTTGCCTGAACCATTCAGCTGTTGTGTTACCACTGAGAATTCAGGCAAAATGTTTGACAAAGGGTGAAGGAGCTGCTCTGCGTCATTAAGGAAGGCAGAGGTATGGGATGAGAGTGTGTGACCTCTGAGAGAAACAATCCTCTCTGAATGCATCAAACAGCAAAATGTTGCCAGGAACAAAGAGGATTAAAACCCTGAAACTGCACTTGAAACCACATATGCCTAGGAGTAGAGAAATTCTCTCCTAACTTGTTTTCACCCTACATAATTAGTCTTCAAATGTGCTTTCTGGAGTGAGTGCATTTGTCCCAATCTAAGGAAACAAATGGAATGATGTAACTGGTTTCTTTCAGTTCCCACTTCAGTGCAACTTCACAATACCCTTGGACTTCAGGGGATTAAGTTCCTGTCTTGGCTGTGCTCCAGTTACTGGTCATTGCTATTTGTCGATTATCCTAGCATTCCAGAAAACATTTTATCCCCTTCATTAACTCACAATTGACCAATCACATAAATCAGGTTAAAGACTAGTGGACATGTCTACAAAGAAAGGAGAGATTCAAAGAAAGGCCAATTAAAGAACAGGTTGCATTTGATTTTGTTTTAAGATCTCTATACTTGAAATTGCAAATAATGACCTCTGCAAAAAGAGGACATTAATTCAACCTACTACTCTTTTGTTCACGCTTTGAAAAGACGAAAAACATCATTGATTCTCTGAAAGAAGCTCTCATCTTTGTAAAGTTGTACAGCTCATTTCTGTCATTTTGTTTAAAACCAGATTATTTACAGATGTAACATCTGTGAGTGAGTGAATGCGTGTCTGTGGTGAGCTCACCATGTCAGCAGTGCACAGGTGTGCTGCTGTGAGAGGACAGATGAATGCTGTGGACACACCGATAGCTAGTTGTACTCAGGCATCACTGTATGAGCCTTTAATTCAGCAAATCAGGAGAAGCCTTGACACTGATTTCACAAAGAGCAAGACTGAGCCTGTACAAAATCAGATTGCCATCTTTATGGGTAATATGCTGGAGAGAGCTCTGGTGCTGTGAGCTCTCCTCCTTGAACCCAAGGAGCCTCAAGCCTCCTCTGAGGTAACAATAAGGGCTGTGGTTTTGCATCCTGCCCTTCCCTCACCTCCTTTTTTTTGCCCATCTTGGAGCCACAGGAGTAATGCAATTCTTTGTGCCTTTTGTTGATGGTTGGAATGCATCTTTTTTTCAGTGTGAGTAAGGGGAGGGTGTTTCCAAGAATGTAAGTGGATGGGTTTTAAATTGTACACTTAGGCATGGGCCATTCTCTGAGGTCTTGCGTATGTGTGACCAACACGTCTGTGGGCAGGACCAGTAAATGCTGCCTGATGATGGGTGACTGGTGTGGCCACATCCTCTCCATCCAAGGCCTGGGTTGCTGTGGGCTTCTGGAGGAGAGGCAAAATATGTGGTTCCCACTTCTGATGTCTGTGTGGCATGATTTTCTGTAATAAAGTGTAGGTGTTATTTTTGTGTACAAAAACTGCTCTACCTAAGGGATTTGGACCCTACAAGAAGACAGACATTCTTGTTGCAATATTCACTTCTTCAGGGAAGAGAAATTCAAGCTAATTAATCAGTGAAGGACCTATTTTCCTTTCTCCTAAGGGCGACAGGAATTATCACAGCCCAGCATGGCAAAAAAGGTGAAAGCACAGAATCAGAACACCTCAAGTTGGAAAGGATCCATAAGAATCATCAGTTCCAACTCTCTGCCCTTCTCAGGACTACATATAACTAAATTATATGACTAAACAAAGAGATGGTATAGAGAGCTCTTCCTCATCCATGGTCTTTGGATTGCTGGGAATTGCTGCCTCCTGACCTATGCCCAGAAATTGTTTGTGGCAATGCTAGCTCTGGACAATACCATGGCAATGGCTGTTCTAGCAATGACAGTAAAGACAACTGAACTCTAATGAATAAGAGTGCTCCTTGGGCCAGTTTCTGCTACTGATAGAGTCAAAGGCACTTCACTCCCACAATCCAGTGCCTGTATCCACATAACACTGGCCTGGGCTCTTCCTTATTGAGCTCAAAATGTCTCCTTTCCTGCTGGCAACCACTCCCCCAGAGGAAAACTGGAAGGTCACTGTAGGTGGGTCAACATCATGACACAGAGCATTCTCAGGGTCCAATCATCATGGTTAACTAACTGTGCAAACAGCTCTTCCTGACAGCACTGTTCAATATTTAATTACATGCCAATGACACTGGATACACCTGCAAACTTTAGTTTTACCTGACTCTGCAAAACTTGCAGAGGAGCAAGTGATGGTGATGGTGCTGACACAATGGCTGGGTGCCTTCACCTCCTGGACCACCACCCCCACTCCTGCATGGCTCTTGAGGACCATGGCTCTGTCTCATCTATCACCTGAAGAAACAGATGCAGTGCTCATGTCACCTGCATGCCTGGCCCCACTGCCAGGGGATCTGGCAGGCCCTGTTGCACAAAAGATGCTGAGCGGTGAACCATTTCTTTGACTGAGGCTGAAGTGGAAAATCTACGACCCAAAGGCAGTGAAGGCTCCAGAGGATGGCATGGAGACCATGGCTCTGACAAAGTTTTCTTAGAGAAGCATCGTCGTTCTTGGAGTAATGTAAAACTGAATGGTGGGATGTAGAAGCTGATAGTGTCATCCTCCTCCTTTGTCTACTAGAGGCTTATTCAAGGGAAAGGCAGGACACTCTTCACTATTGACATTCTGAAAGTCCCTAGAAATCCATTTCCTTTGCTCACACTATCAGGTAAACTTGGGTCATCTGCCAGAAGTCTTTGGTGGGATCACGACACTGTTCTTCCTGGACCTATGGCCCAAGGATGAGGAAAGGATGAAAAACAAAATCCTGCATTCTCACTTTCCTCATTTTAAAATTTGGGCTTTTTTGAGAGTGGAGGAAAAGAGTTTTTGTGATGTAGATTCATCACTGATTTATATAGAGTGACAATATTTGTACTGTTAAAAGTTTTGAGATGTGCCATTGAAAAATTCAGAATAGTATAATGAAGAGGTTATTCAGGGTCTACATTTACAGCAGCTACCCTGACATCAGCAGGATTTAAGTCCATCCCTTCAATATCAGTGGACAAAGCCCACATTTATGCCTTGTAATTCCTCACCATATTGGGACAGGAAAAGACTGAAGTCATCATGCACTAAGTGTAGTGGAAGTAGTGCCCTGCTTGAGATTCATTGAATTTAGTGCATAAACTGTGATTTAAAATCCCAAATGTCATTTGGCATCCATCTGGTGCCTAGATGATGCCTAAATAGGAGCAGTATTTTATCCATTACTTTTAAATAGCCTTCCTGGCAAAAGGACAATGACATATTGTGTTGCTATTGCACTAGCACCAACTTTTCAGTAAGTGCTGATTTATGTTTATTTAATCACCATTACTGGTTTATATGTTATGCCTCATTTCTTTAAACAGTATGATTTCTCCTCCTCCCCCCCCCCCAAAAAAAAAATGTCTGAGTAAAGGATATATGATGGAAAATCCATAAAAGGTCCCTTTTGTTCCACCTAATTGAATTTCACCTCCCATTACCATTACCTTATTCCTGTTCACAGCACAGAGAATAAAAAGCTTTGGCAAGTTTTTGGGTGAGTACATCCAAAAAGTTAGAAATCTTGGCCTTTCTTCTGGAAGGTATTGTGTAAAGCAGACATCCTGGACAAATCCTTGTGTTTTCCCCCTTCCCTTCTGCATCATCCCCACAGTCAGTCTGAAGTTGTAGCATAGCTGTGTTCAAGTATACTGCAGGGCAGAGCTTCTCAAAACTATGTTAACTCAAAAAGCTTTGCTAGATCTATTTGGCATTTAAATTTTTAAAAAATGGTTCAGACAACACTGGTGGTCTTTAGCCTTTGATTCTCTGGGTCTTTGGTTCAATCCCAGCAATTACTTGGAAGCATCACATTGAGGTTTTGTTTAAGGCTTTTCCAGTCTCATGTCATTGTTAGGAGCAGCAGTTCAGTGACTTAACTCAGAGCTGAATTTACATTATTTCCTGCCCAAAAAGGAGCAGTTTCCTTTATCTTTTTGGTTTTAACCTTGCTCAAGTACTATCTATACTTTACAAAGTAGTGTTCTTTGTATGGTAATGAACTAGTCAGTCTATGTACAAACTTCTGGAAAGAGTATGCTGCTCAGAGAGGTCAAAGGCCCTAACAAGTTTAACAAATAGGAGTAGTATTTTGAAAAAGAAGCGTCTGTGTTCTTAACTTAGCTCCACAAAATGAACAGGAAACTCGCTGTGGTCCAAAGTGCAAAGCAGATATCCTCCAGCCCTGCCTCAGCTGCTGTCTGTGTGTGCTACTGAAGTCTCAGGACATGGTTTGCCTGGAGACTTGGACCTTCAGGTGTTCAGATGTGGGAACAACTTCATATTTCACCTCATGGTACAAGTTTCACAGTGGTCCAGGCATAAAGAGAGGTGCCATCATGGGGAAGGAAGGGTCTTTTATATGAATATTTCTTATCCCTATGGATGCTGAAAGACTAAAAAGCTGGGACAGACCTATTGTGAACTACCTGCAATGTAATTCTGTCAGAAGTTAAAGATGGTTTCCTGGATACTGAAGTGTCTGTATCTACATACATATACACCAAGTGCAACCTGAGCACATCCTGCTAAACTTTGAATATGTTGGACTCCAAAACATCTCACCTACAGATAAATCCAGACAGACTGCATACAAGAGGCATTTCTCTACCTGCTTCACCAGCAAGGTTTGTGCCCACTGCTGTTTAGGCATTTCCTAGGATCGACATTTCATAGAATGCCACCAGCAGACACAAAATCAAAGGAAGATTTTTCTAGTAAGAAGAATGTACGTCATTAACTACTTAAGAGTTATGAAGTCACTTAGGCAGCTTCCACCCCATATCACTCATCCAAATAACACAATGTTAAAATAATTTTTTTGGATTAAAAGCATGACTTTGTAAGATATAAATGAGGTTAGATCCCCTCTGCAGACATTAGGCTTGGCAAAAGTCTGACTCATCTCAGAGGTAAGGGCATTCTTATGGATCCAATTAGAGAAAAAACACTGCCTGGCAAGAAAGAACCAAAACCTATAATACTTCTGATTATACAATAGCAGCTGGAATAAAATTCTCTCATGTGGGAACATGTGAGCTCAATATGTAAGGAGAAACTAGGCTTGTCAGACCTAATTAGAGTGAGAAAAATGGCCTACGGTCAGAAAATGCGCACAGTGTCCCACTCCTGGCCTCTGGGACTCAGCCAGGCTTGGAGGTTTGTGGGACAGCACCCTGCACAGCAATCCAAGAGTCAGGAGTTCACACCAGGGCTTCTCATGGCCGGTGGTGAGAAAATGGTGGACTTTCACTAGAATATTCTCTCATCCTGGTGATGGAACAGTGGAGGCTTCATCAGAAAGTCTCAAAGCACGCTCAGAATAGCTGCTGGCCGTGGGATACAGGCCAGTGTGTTACAGCAGATTGTACACAGGCTGGAGGCTGGTTTGGACAGCAAGAGGGACACCGCGGGTAATACATCAGATCCATCCACCTGAAGCACATAAATAGACGCAATTACGTCAGTATCTAAGTGCCTCATGGCACTCCTCTAAGCTAGAGATTTCCTGTTATTCCCAGTTTATGTGGAGGCCTGAGGGACAAGGCGACTATAGGATTTCAGTGGGATCTAGACATTCAGTTACCCTTCCAAGCCCTACCCTGGGGGATGCGTGTATCATCGTGCAAGAATGGCCTCTGAAGGGCTGCCAACCGCCTGCCCGTGAGCTGGTGGAGCCAGAGTGCACTGACCCTCTGCGGTCACTTGGGCACCAGAGCTCACACAGGGCTCGGAAGCTGCTCTGCAGATAATGTAGAAACGGGCACAGATTTACTGGGTAAAGTAAGAGTAAAGAGTAAGAGAGAGAGTTGTAGCACCCACAATGTCACCGTACATTGAAACCAACATGCTCCTGGTCTCCAGAGTCGGGGTCTGGGATGTTGTGGGAATGTTTCCCTGACAACAGCTTCCAAGGTGACATCAAAACAGTTTTCTCTTCCTCAAGCACTTACTGAACTAAGTAAATCAACTTGAAACATAATCATGAGGTGGTGGGAAATATTTAGAGAGAAAGGCAGCAAAAGTGGCACTGTTACCAACCTGAAGTAGTGTAAATATATTTGAGACAACCCTAACATAGCAGGATTTATCTAATTGATAACGAGTGAGTGAAGAATTTATAGGGGCTTTACTAAAATAAAACTTTCTTTTGTGAGCACAGATAAGCCATTTTATCTAATTCTTGGTAGTAGGCTGCCAGATAGTATTATTCTTTTGCCTTCTTCTGCATTATGTGTTTATATTTCAAGCTTCAAGAACAGGAGCTATCCTGAAGAATCACTAGGGATTCAATCTCATTTGAGGTCTCCAACTGTTGCTGCAAATACAAAGGCATGGCTGCGTGGTTCTTCTGCATCAAGCCAAATATTACTTGTCTTACAGACTCGAGATCTTTGTTTCTGGAAAAAAATCTTTGGGATGAGTGGAAAGAGAATCCTCTAAAACTCTCAGTCTTCAGATTAAACGGGTCTCCCATTTTATGCAAAGGGAAATGGACATATCTGAAAGGAACATACGAAAATCCGCACCTGATGTAGTTATTCATGTCATCATGCTCCCTTGTGAAAGGGCACTGTGTACCCTGCTAAGGATCAGGAAGGATTGTGTCCCTTGGCTCTCTTCTTGAGGCAAATACACAAGTGGTATCTTGGGCTCAGATGTGCGCAATCCTTTGAAATTTGATTTGTCCCTTGGTCTTGTTGCCTGTTATGTAGAGCAGCAGTGGGTGGGACTGTCATGCTGATGTCCCCATTGGTGACTGCATGTATTTCAGGAATGCTCTGTAATACAACCTAGCTCATTGTTGACAGCCAGAACTTTCCATGAAGTCCACAGGTTCCTTTTCTTTTCCTCGGTTTCCTTATTATGGGGGCAGTAATGAAACAAGTGTGCTTGGAGTGCAAGGATGTACCACCACACCAAGCTGCAAAGTTCAGGCAGCACAGGAGAAGGCATTTCCTGGGGAAGAGATCTCCTGCCACCCGTATGCACGCTGTCCTTATACATCCATCATTGCCTGGTATATTACTCAAGGGCAAAGAGCTGACCAACTCTTAAGCAGGCAGGGTGCCATTGTAACAGATGGGCATAAAAGGGGTAGCCAAGAAGCCATGTATGTGCATCCAGTGTGTTTAGGGGTTGGGTTCCCAGCCAGGAACGTTGGAGCAGCTGTCCACCCTCATTTTACGTGCCTACAGTTTAGGGGGATCTACCATCACTAATCCAGCTTCAGAGATGGTTTAACTTTCAAAAATTAAAAATAGAATTCACTGCCCCATATGGAGAGTGAGTCTTGACCCATTTGAATCAAGGGTTGGTGTGGGTGAATGGAGGGGGGCATTACCATCACAAAATGGGAGGGTGGGGAACTGCATTGACCTCCATTTGTCTTTTTGTTGGGATTTGCTGTGGGATTGTTAAGAATGCTTCCACACACCACTCTGATCTGGCCAGGGTTCCCAAGGCAGGATTTGGGCTCTGCTGGAAGCTCTCTGTTCCTATGCATGGGTGAGGACCGGATTCTGCTACCCTATTCATCTCAGTTCTAGAGCTCCATGCTACCCCATGTCAGCAGTTGCTGGACCTAATTGTTCAAATTTGACTTTTAAAGCTCTAAATGTTCTGTAGATAAAATTGACAGACTCTGCCAATGATAGATGCCTCAACTTGGCACATAATCTCTGCAAAAAAGATGTGTTGGTCTTGCAAAGATGGGGATGCATCTCTTCACAGGGAGAGAGTAAGAATTTCCACCACTCTAATTATCAAATTTTCAGGTGTATTTGGAGACTCAGAGCTAGCATTAATAAAGGACTTAGACTGGAAACGGTCAGACACTTAAGTACTTGCCTTAGATGCTTAACCTCTAGAGAGATCCTGACCTATGAGTTGGAGGCTGTGGGTTGTATACTTCACAGATAACTTAAGTAGGGGTATGGGCTAGTCAACATAGGGAGTGCCATCCTAATTAACTAATTAAGGCTAAATATGGGTCTGTGTTTGTGATCTTTCACTTCCTGAAACTTGGGATAGTGTTGACTTAGTAACTAAAGCATCTCAATTCAATGCTCATCCAAAGTACGGAGATTTTTAGATGTCAATCTGTATGACATATATATGTGTAAAAAGTTACCAGACCCCAGAATTTTAACTTTTTCTTTCTCTTGTAAAAGCTTATTCACCAGTCACTGGGATATCAGGGGAAGCCAGTTGAATCGTTATATCCAGCAGGTCTGAGTGGGAACTTGCCACTGGACCTCTGCTCAGAGCAGTGGTTCAACCTCACTAGGGTCAGTTTGAATTAGATGCCCTGCAGAAAGGCAGTAGTTTGAAATGTAGTTGACAGTATGAGTCAAAATGTGTCGGTGAAAATTTTAGTGTTAGAGCTGAAGGACTTGGTGCACCTAAATATTTCACATAGGCACACCTGACACACCTGTGTTCTTTTGGAGTCTGGATGCTCAAATACTCTGTGATCCTAGCAGGATTTCAACTTTAAAATCTTACTGGTTGTCTTTAGACATTAAAAAAAAAGAGAATTGACTATAAATTATTCAAATTCCTACTTTTCATAGCTAACTTGAGTTTTGTGACTTCAGATTTAGGACATGGCTGCACAAACAGGTCATCACAGACTGAGCTAGGGAATGGCTTTATTCCACCTCTGGCTCTGGATAAGTCCTTGTTCTTACCTGAGATAGTGTATGAAGTCAATCAAAGCAGTTGCAGTTAGTTGTCACATCAGAGCATTCCCACAGTCTCTTGTCATGACATGGCATAAAATTGTCTGTGCATAAAATCTTTCCACTTTCTCAGCACTATAAATTAAGTCTCATAAAGAAACCAAATTTGAAATTCATATGAAAGACATGTAGAAAAATGTTGAATTGCATCGTGGCATCTTCCAGGAGCCCCTGTGCATGCCACAGTGTTATGTAGTATTTGCAACTTTCAAGTAAGCTGCTGGGAAATGCCCATCCCAGTGGGCTTATTACAACTATGAAAACTAGCACACCTAATTGTGGTACGTGAGCTCTCCTGAATATACTGGGTTTCTACTCATACTCTATGAATAGCATGAATGTTATCCCTGTTTACTGAGAGGAAAAGGCATTTTGGAGTCCTTTGTCTCTCTGCAAAATAGTTCTACACAACACTGAAGCCTTAACTTCTTTGGGGTGCTCTAGTCATAACAGAGTTCATAATTTTCCTTGTCTCGGTCGATGACTTTCTTCTAAATCCCCTCTCATAATCACAGTACATTTAATTTATCATCTGCAAACACTATGTGTTGCAATGTAAATCAGGGAGAATAATTTCTGGAAATGCAGACTTGGAATTTACATTATTCATACTGAAAAAAATAAGCAGAATAGAAAAAGAGTGGACATAACAAATCAAAATTAATTTTGCAGAATTGTTGGAGTTTGCTAAACCAGAGTAACTATTTAAAATATATTGTTACATATGATATTTTATATATTTAATATTTCTATTCAGATGATGCTAAGGAATCATGGACAAAGGCAAGATTTTGGTAGACAGCTAATAACTCAAGAATGTTCTGATAACATAAGATTTACCCAGTCTCCAGCAGCCACTTAAATAAAGGAATGGTCTGATTTGTGATATTTATTATGAATTTCGTGTCATGTGAAATTCTTCTTAAAACAAGAACTCATGGAGTTAAAAAAAAAGGGGAGAGGTAAAACTAAGCATGATGTAAAAATGAGGGACATACATCATACAGGTTTATAATTACTCATGGCAATAATTAAGAGTTTAACAGTTGGACTCCATGATTTTAGAGGTCTTTTCCAACCTCAACAATTCAACGATTCTGTGATGTGAACCTTACTTGAAGCTGGGATGGACGAGTACTCTCCTTTTCTTCATATTCAGCTTTCATCGCTAGTCTTGCTTCCCCTCTTCCTGACTGAGTAGATTTGTATCTCAGTTAATGAGACCAGACCACCTTTACCCAAAGTGCCTGTGAATCTCTCACGTTGGTAGGGTAGTTAGCATTGCTTTTGGAAGGAATTGTGATTGCTTAATTTGGGAGCAGTATGGGAAAAAATAGAGTTACCCTACACGCAGGCTGGAGCAGGGATGTCTGCAGCACCAGCCTGTCCTCTGTCTTCTGGTTCCTGCTGGCAATGTGGCCATGCTAGTGTCTGTATCCCTTGCCATTCCTCAGCCTTGTCATGTGGAGCGCTCAGTTTTGGTGTATAAAGAAAAGGCCTCTGTAATAACTAAGCAGAATAAGGCTTTGCTTTCAGGAACTTTCTGGACCTGCTCTATTCCCCAGTCACTATAACTCTCCAGCAAATACTTTGTGAGCCAGTTTTCACACTGCTTCTAGGAACACACAGAATATTTAACCAAAATGTCATGTGTCATCTGTTTGACCTCTTGGCATTCATTGATGCAAGTTTACCTCACAGCTACTATTTTCCTAATAAATTCTGTTTAGGGCTTGTTTTTCAAGCTTAAATGGAAAATCCCAAATTGTGTCATGAGTAAACACTCCTACATGTTGAACATGTTCTGTTTTCCATTGCTCTCTTGCCGATGTTTGGGGGTGAAAAAAAGTCTCACATAGGCTGAGTGTCGAGGGTACAGTAGAAGTGGGAAGTAGCCAACTTAGAGTCTGAAGTTTGTGTGTTGCTGCAACAACTGAGTTGCTATTGTCCTAATACATCCACAAAGGATCAATAATCAAAGGCTTATCCTTAAGTGACAGATGCAGCTATCCCTGCCCTGATTAGCTGGTGGAAGAAATGTTTTTTGATGAAAGAAATATAATTAGCTTGTGCAGTGCTGGGCAGAGCACAACCAGTTTGAAGAGATGTGCATCTTGCACATCCGGATGCTGGACATCTCTGGACCACAGCACTTAGAGAAGTGGTGGTGCAGCAGAGTTCCCTGGGGGTTTACCATCTGAATCTGAGCTCTGCCTCCTTGCAAGTCTGAACTCAGAGCAGCATTTCAAGGAAATGTATGAATTAAACTCCGGATAGACCTTGGAAAATGGTCTGGATTACGAGGTGTCTGAAGTCAGCACACAGGTTCCAAACTTACCTCAGCTGCCGCGTGACACAGCAGGTGCCTAATTTTCTGGTAGAAAGGCTAAGAAAACCTGCCAAGAGCTAAGACACCTGGAGACATGCATGAACCTTGAGGGATTCCCATGAGAGCCATTTCTTTCCCTCTCCTGCCTATGGACCAAAGTGCAAGGGATAATCAGACAATGCAGTGACATGGCCTTTTAAGATTAGCTGCATGACTCATGTGGCCACACATAGAACCTCCTCTCCAGTTCATCTGAAGCTGGACTGTCAGTTCAGGCTTTGTTTGCAAGGTCAGATAGCCTTTAGGTTATTGTAGAAATGCACCCTATTGAAGTTCTATCACTTTCTGTACACAGTCAAATAGCCATCAGGTCAGGGGAGAAAGGGAGCAATGAACTGGAGGAGGAATATTGTTTTCAAATCTTGGATTCAGTCTCCTATATTTCAGATGTGTATTTGCATCCTATGGCTGTATAAGAGTTGGAGGGAAGGCAGATCAGCCTTGAAGACCTTACAGTAGCAGAGGATGCACAGCTGACTTTCTACCTAACTGCACAGCAATGTTTGATTTGCTTTTCTAGTTTTATCTCCCATACCACCAAGATCTTCCTTTACTTTTAAGTGAAAGTTTTAAGCTGCTGCGTCTTTGTCTCAGACACACTCCACATCCAAGCTAATGTGTGTAAATCAGAATACACTTTAAAGGCTGAATTTTTAGACAGACTTTCTCTCCAGTTATACTATTTTTACCCCACTGATTTCAGTGAGGAAGTCCTCATTTGCCTTATGGGGAAAGGAGAATAATTTTTTCCTGCATGAATCCAACTTTGAGGTTTGACTGATGAACGTGTGTTCAAGCATGGTATGTCCTCGTGTCAGGGGTTTACTTGGCCTTTCTGAGCAGGCATGCTGACATCTAAGTTCTCACTTGCGAGAAATCTCAGTGCAGTTGAAATAAGTGACAAAAGTTCCATCGATTTTCCACCAGGAGTGATTTCACTGAAAGCAATTAGTCCTCAGAAACAGAGATACGAAATCATCTCAGATTCTAATGTTGTCCAGACATTCATACTGAAATGAAAATCATCTTGCAGAGATGATTTACTGGGGAGAAATGAAGGCACCTTCGAGAAGAATTCACTCATTGCTTTTATGCGTAGGGAGTTACTGAGAATGAGGGACTGAGTTAACTCCTTCCTCCACTGCAAAGGGACCTGATTTTTTACAAGGTAAGTTATGAGATCCCTCTTTCTCAAGGGAAACTCAAGCACAGCTGAGTTTCCCAAAAACCGCTCATCACTTCAGAAATGTTTGGCTCTGGAGTCTGTCCTGAAAGCTTTTCTTGACACATCCAAAGATAATCTCTACTCTGCCAGAAGGCCCTTGGAGCCAAAATATTAACCTTTCATTTTTCATTTCTGTCTCCAGCAAGTTTAGTCATGCTCATAGGTAAGAAGTGACTTGCTTCTGCTGGAAGCTGCTTTGCTCAAGCCTTACACTGCACATGCCCAAGTGGTTTTGCAAAGAGAGAAAAGCCAGCCCCCCCGCCAGGCTGCTGCTTAAGGGAAGGAGGAAGATAGGTGGCAGCTAAAGAGCTTTTTAACACTCTAAGAGCTTTGTCTGTGATTTCACTGAACAAGCTGATTGGCATCCAAGATACATGCTCTGTGGAAAGACAATATTTTAAAAACTAAATGGCTCAGTCACCTAAAATCTCACATTTTCCAAGAAAACATGCCAAGCTAGGTTTGAAAGTCTACGTGTAAACAGATCATGGGATATGTGTCATAATTTAATGACTTTCTATGACACTTATTGTGAGAATAGCAATGTGCTTTTGGGTATTAATGCAGCAACAGACTCATTTTCATGAAATCCTTACTTATGGTAGATAAGACAAGTATATATGTAAAATACAGGACTTGCTTCACCCACAGGCAAGTCCAGCTGTTTCTGCATGGAAAACTGCCATAGTTTCACAGTTCATAACAGCAGTGTGTAAAATTTTAGAGATGAGATTGTATTTCTTCCACATACTGACTGCTGTAGGCATTGTCACAAGCTGCATGAGGTTTACAGCTGTGACAAGGTGAGCAAGGGGAATGCTAACTTCACCTCTTAGTAGAAAGTGACCAGTCAAATAATTCCTGTAGAGCAATCTTGCATTAGTGGCTCCACTCACCTTCCCTTTTCCAGGGAAGAAAGTAGATCTTCAACAGCTGAACTTCCACCAGGATGGATTTTCAACAAATGCATCAAGTTAAAAAGCATTTAAGAAAGATGCTCCTTTGAAAAACAAAGGAAGAGTTTATCAGACTGACCAGGTGAGGGTAATGATTCAACTGGAAATAAAATAGCATAAACATGGACATATACCAGGCCAGTTGATAACACAAAAAACTGAGCACCAATATTGACACGGAGTCAGAGAAAACATGGAGTGTGGGATCGGACGAGAAAAAAGAAACACTCGAAGCTCCTAAATTACTTGTTTGACTGGTCAGAAGGATCCCAACTGATGGAAAAGTGACAAGAAATTAACTGCCAACACTGGGATTAAGGAGGTGTGAGCAGGGAGGAAGAGGCATTTTAAAAGAGGAAAAGAGGGTGGTATTAAGAAAAAGAGGAGCAGAGTCATAGAAAAGTGAAAAACTGTGAGTATAGCAGGAAAAGTAATGAAATCTAGGGCAAACCCCCAACCTACAGGGAAGCTACACCCCACTTTGTGGCATAAAAGTTGGTTTGAAAGGATTGTTTTGAAAATACTATATTATAAGAGACCTAAAATAACAAGAGTTTAGGATGGCAGTGGGCCATGTGGTCCATCTACTCATTGTATCTGTTCACCACGGGATGTGTTTTCCCTTCAAATGTTGGGCTGACTCACACTTTAAGTTGTTTGCAGTTGCACAACTGCTTTTGGATTTCAGTGGAGCAGGCAGACAGTTTTTTAACCTCCAACCTCTGTCTCTGTTATGAGCTTTTGATGCTGTTGTTTTGTGTGTCCGACTAAGTGAGAATCAGACCCCATGACCCTGTGGGCTGGGGGGGACCTTTCTCCAGGCTCACCCAGGACTCTTAGCTCCATACAACAACAGAAATGACCGAAGGCCAAATTCAGTGCCACTGGAGGCAGTGCAAAGGTTGCTACCAGCTCAAACAGGCCAAGGGCTAAAAGCCAAAAGTTTCTTTGAACCAAGACAGGGAGACATTTGCACTTTGTCCACATCATGAAGACTTTTGTTTTGTGATTCATTCTCTTTTTCAGTACATTGTTGAAGAAGAAAGGCCTATCAACAGGGACATCCACAGGCTGTA
Source organism: Serilophus lunatus (assembly GCA_013399895.1). NCBI lineage: Eukaryota > Metazoa > Chordata > Aves > Passeriformes > Eurylaimidae > Serilophus > Serilophus lunatus. The sequence goes on along the minus strand of VXBA01001777.1, from coordinate 198,398 downwards.
TACAATTAGCATGTGACTTGTGCTCTTTACAAATTCTACACACTTAAGAACTGAAGTCACTTAAAGCCAAACAACTTCCTCTTAAAATGACAGTTCCTGAACAAATAGCTTGTGAAGTTCAGGACTGGACTTCTACTTGCTTGAAGAGAAAAAGCAAATTCCAGACTGACCTTGCACTTTCTTGAAGGGAGTTAGAAGGACCTAGAAAAGGTTTTTTGGTGTCAAAGACAAATGAAGGCAGAGAATTGAATGACATTACTGCACAGTGAAGGGGGGGCGGCTCAGAGGAACAGACTCCCATCTCCACTGAGGCTCAGCCTGGTCACACTGGAACATACTTGGACCAGGGGCACCCTTGCCAAGCAGACTGGGATGCAAGTCAGTGGGCCAGGGAGAGTGACAAGGCTGTTTCTTTTGGGGGAATGTAAGTAATGACAGCTGTCTGGGACATGATGGGAAGACCACCTAGTCAGGGAAGTTTGTGCCTGCAGCAGGTTTGCCTTCCTGGAAGATGTGAAAAATAATTCAACCAAGGAAAAAGGGAAAAAAAAAATCCCAAAAAAACCAAACCAAACCAAAAGAAAAAAATCATCCAGTGACAAAATAAGAAAAAAAAAGTCAAAAAGTAATTTGCAAGAAGAAATCCAATTCTGTGGTTTTTTTTTCACTTTGGCTACTCGTTTTTTTTGAGCATCCTGAGCTTCATTAAAAACCCATTTATTTCACTAGCTTGTGCATCAGGCTAATTACATCCTGTGCATGGCACACTTGGACTTGACAAGCCAAACGGGACAGCTAGAACTGGATTTGTGAAAAACAGTTTTTCATTTTATAGCACTATAAAAAATAATGATACGGTTCAGTCCCAAACTTGCAATAACCAAATCTGTATGGCGCGAAATCTGTTCCCCCAAATTTGGACTTCCTAGTTGAAGCTTCAAACTTTTTTTGCTGCTGTATTTTCTCTGTCTCTCCACCAGTCTCAAAGGACACCAGGTCACTGCCTCATCTAAAGGTGTCTGGAATGATTTAGCCAGTAAAATTAAATTATTGGGTTTTATCAACAGTAATGCCTGAGGTTGGCCAAAATGGAATAAAAGATTCAGGACCGCATTGATTTAAAAATAACATTTAATTCCAATATAATATGGCTCTGAGGCCCCTTTCAGTGAGATACTTTGAAAACATAAATATAGGCAGTACTGGCCTCCAAAGAATTTATGTGCTGGAGGCCCTGATCCTACTGATATAAATCTGTGCCTAGATGGAGGACTCTCTCTGGTGGAAAGCTCGGTATGGCTAATGATTATAGAGCCAGAAATTGCCCCATTTAAATCTCGGTTCCCTGGCTGAGTTTGTGAGGCTGAAACTCCCTTGTAAACAGAGCAAAAAAAGCTGTTCCTGAACCAGATACTGACAATGACACTTTTACAGCCATTTATTTTTTCTAATAGCGGTTGTGCCATAAATAACCCAAAATAGCCCTTTTAAAATAATTGTGAAGGATCAGGAAGCCTAACTAAAATTTTCAAGTAACAGGACTTTCACTTCTAACCAGATATGTAAGAATTTGGAACATGAATGAGAAATACCATCCCACAACTGTGTAGCCTGGCAGTTTTCCAGAAGTGCCCTTCACTGGCCTAGCATTGTTCCATATATGTGCTTGTAATTATGGATATCACCATAGGAACAGATTTTGCCTAATACAAGGATATTTGGCAAATCCTACCCCTAAATGTATTCTGCATATGGTCTGAGCTGAATATGTGAAAGAGTGAGCAGCATCCTCTACACTGGGTCACCCCTGAACATAAGATGCCCTGAAGTCATCAGACCCTCAATATATGAAAGATAGACCCAAAAAAACTACAGACTTCTCTAAGTTTTCCTATAAATGCTTGAATCTTAATGGAGAGGGTTTACCCTGGCAAGATCAAGGTCCTCTGAGTTCACAGCCATGCAACCACCAAGTGGGAAGACCATAATGGAATTGCCCTGGAGAGAACATAGACAGACAGGATGCCTGATGGACACAGAAGTGAACCACAGACTTGTTTCAGAAGGACCAAGGAGAAATCTGTTGGAAATATAAAGGTTTATTAAATCGTTCCATAGCTGGATTTCAGGAAAAAATTTAAAAACAGATTTGGAAGCAATTTGAACTGAGTATGTATTAGCAGAACAACAAGAAGGCTCGTTTTAAATTCCAGACATTGAAATTTTAAATCAAAAAATATTCAGGACACCTTCCCTCTTTGCTTTCCATCAGTTCTTTGACAGAAAACATTTCTCCTCCTGGGAAAGACTAGCAGCACAACTCCTTTCTGTCCCAAATTTTTGTTGGAATGGCCTCCCATTTCAGAAATCAAAAGGAAAAAAAGAATTAAAATTTCTAATTAATAAATATTAACTTTGATGTTAGCCTCCCCTATGATCAGCATCCTTTCTTACAAAGGGTGAACATTCTTAGCCTATGATAAGAAAACAAGTTATTTAATCAATATATTTTCCAGCATACGTGTTCTTTGGCAGAAGCCTTAAGTTGCCTCTTCCGAGTGTGTGTGTCTGTCTGCATGGATATGTGTGTATGTGTAGAGCTTTCCTGCTTCAGAAAACAGAGTTGTTGGACATGGATAGGAATGTGTCTGGCATCTTGAGAAGAAAGACTCAGAAAGAAATCAGTATTTGAGCGAGTTTTGCAAGATATCCAGCTCTGACTCTTTTGCGGTTAACTTTCCATTCCAAAATTGCTAATGGTGAGCTGTCCAGACCATGTCTCTTACCAAAGAATTTTGGAATCATGAGAAAACAATGAGTTAGCCCTTAGGAAAGATTAATCTCACAATTTTAATCCTTCCAACTATTGCTTTACATAAAAAGGGCATTTGTGTCTAAAGCACCGCGAAAGACTCATGTATAAATTTCTCTCTTGTCTAATTCCACTGCAACTGTCACTGCTACATCAAATATATGGTGACTTAATGTGAGATAGCTAGAGTTATTGCTGCAGTAATATTAGAACTGGCATCTAATATTGGAGTCTTGTTAATAGTACTACCCACTGCATTTACACAGAGAAAATTTAAAAGCTGAACAGACAAAATACACAAAGATTGCAGAGAAAGGAAATATTTTTATACTTTAGGCAATAAAGACTGATACTACTAAGAAGGTTTGCCCAGAAATATATAAAGAATTTGAGAATGAATGCAAAAAATCTGCAACTGTGCTAAATCCCACACCATCCCTCCGTAATGTTTTCCAAAGGACATTAGTGTTTAATTTATTGTGGAAAAGGCCAGATTGTCCCTTCTGATTTCACTGGTGCATCCACACCCAGAACAAAAGGTAACACTTCAGAATAACTTAATAAATTGTCTCCCAAAATAAGTCTTCCGGCAATCCCTTGTAACAGTAATATTTTAGGCTTAGAAGAAAAAAAAATGCTTAGTGACTGTCACTTAGGCATTTTAATCCCTGCTGCTTTCCTAAACAGGACCTAGACCGTTCAATGTGTTTGTAGTTCTCAGACTCCAGGTCTTAAAAGTCAGAAATAAAGACTTTTGTCAAGTTACCTTTTTTCTCTATCTGTGCTATACTACCTGACTGGTGGCATAAAGTTGGCAGTTATGACCTTGATATCTTCTATCTATATGGTTACATAAAAAGTCTGCACACTTTAACCCAGGACTGTGAAAACTTTGGAGAAAGCAGCTGAATCTTCATGGAATGGCAGCCTCAGTCCAGCCAAGCTTTGCTTTGGTGGCTTCATGTCTAGTGGAAACAATGGCCAGCTATGCTACTGCACCACCTAAACAGGTCCATATTGTGGAATCTGTGTGTTGATCATCTGAAAACAGTTTTCAATTAGCATGTTCTGGATAGGAAAAAAAGATCCATCTTGCACAGGTTTGGAGTCTGTCCCTGCTGTCCAGGCTTTGAGGGGGTTTAGGTGATGCTGAGCCAAATAATCCAAGAGACTAACACTGATTTCACTGAAACCATCATGGAAATACAGACCTGTGTGATGGCATGAATAGACCAGAATAGAGTGATGTGTGCTGCATGCCAGTGCCTCTGCAAAGGGAGATTTTTGATGTTAAGGCTCAACAGCTGTAAGTAATCCATTTGCAGGTTTGCCTCTGGCACCAAGTGCTGTAGTTCTTTAGCCAGCACAAGCGGTCAGCACCGTCCTTGACAAGAAAAACAAGCTCATAACAAAGGGACTGACATCTTGCAACTGTTAGGAACAGAGTGGAAGGAGAAGTTTTTGGCATTCTAGAGCCTGTCCATTATTGCAGTGCAGCAAATGAAAGTATGTATAAAGAAAGGAAAGGAAGGACCATCTGGTTCCTAAAGATCCTTTCATCTAGTCACCACTGAGGAGGTCTCACCTGGCATACTGGCTCCAGTTCTGGGTTTCTCAGTACAAAAGAGACAAGGATGTGCTAGAGAGAGTCAAGCAAAGGGCCATGAGAAACGTTAAGGGTCTGGAGCATGGTTCCTGGGAAAAGGCTGAGAGAACTGGGACTGTTCAGCCTGAAGAAAAGGCTTAGGTGGAACTAACAAATAAATACCTGAAAGGAGTGTGTGAAGAAGATGGAGCTGGTGTCTTTTTAATGGTGCCTGGTAACAAAGCCAGAGGCAACAGGCATAAATTGAAATACCAGAGGCTTCACCTGAACATTAGGAAGCAGTTTTTTACTGTGGGGGTGACTGAGCACTGGCTCATGTTGTCCACAGAGGTTGTAGAATATCCATCCTTGGAGATACTCAAAAGCTGCCTGGATAAAGTCCTGAAAACCAGCTCTAGGTGACCCTGATTGAGCAAGGAAGTCAGACAAGATGATCTACTGATTTCCTTTCCAACCTCAATCAGTTTGTAATTCTGTGACTGGTCAGCTACAAGACTTACATGGTTTTACAGCTGACAAGAGGGCTGAAAAAAAAATTATCATGTGTAATACTGCTCCTCATCTAGTTCAGATCAATGAGGGGTGTTTGAGCAATGCCCTTCCTAGGTGCACAATTAGTTTCTGTGATATAAAGGGTGCTGTTAGGATGCTCTTGCCTTTCCAGGAACTAAAGGTGAAATTATTTAATTTCTTTTATTTTGAGGCTGTTTTAGGCCTCCTGCTTCCCCCTTGCCGTAGAGGCACCTGCTTTGGGCTGCCATGGTCACTGCAAACTGTCTGCAGCTGCAGAAGTATCTGTTGTGACAGCAGGATGAAGGATGCGGTAGGAAGCACAGGAGATAAACAGCACAGCAGCCATAATGCTCTCCCTGATAAGGTAGCTGGAGAACTAAGACTCATTTACCTCATTGCTGGGTGAAACAAATCAAAGAAGGCAGATTGTGTCAACAAAAATTATCCAGATCTGTTTTTTTCAAAGGAATTGGAAATAATCAATTAATACCTTGACAGATTTGTTGGATATCTTATGGTATTTGGGTTCAGTGAGCAGTGTTGCTTGGCCAGATGATTTCTAAGGTGGGTATTGTTTGCTGAAAGAATAGGAAGAAAAGAAAAAAAAAAAGTGTTTAATTTTATGGAGATATTACCACCATCTCTGCTCCAATTACATCTGCAAGTCCCCTGCAGTGTAATGCTCAGGCATCCAGGAAACCACCTTCACTCCCTCTCAAAAGGGCAAAGGGTCCTTAAATTGCTCCAGGAGAATGTGACTGTGTCAAAACCAGGAGTGATGTCTGTTACAAAATCAAAAGCAGATTTGGTCTTAGCTCAAAGCCTTAACACCAGTATTACACTTTAGGCTGAGAAGCTGTTAAATATTATGGACTTCATACATTAGATAGGGAGCTATATGCACACTCTGACTTTAAATATAGATGACCTGTGTTCATGGAATGACTACCATTTCATCTGCTGGCAGTGGTTGGGTGGAAGTACTATCATTCAAGACAGATGATCTCAAGCCCACAAGTGCTGATGCTCACGCCTAGTACAGGGCATGAATGGTTTTCCTGAAAGAACTCTTTATCTGCCAAAAGCCATTTCCAAAAGCCCACAGCTTTAGTTAGCAGAGATAACCAAGTGTATAAAATTTCCTTATGTAGTTCAGTAGCTGATTTATTTTTATTGCTCTGAATGAACTACACAGCCAGAAAAGATTTATCAATTGTCTAGTCGGTCCTCTGGGCATAGCCTGGGCTACCAATTCCCTCCAGCAGTTCCCATATTAAATGCAACAACAATAGATAAGGAAGTGTCAGTTATTAAATGGGCTGAAAACACTTTCCATTGTAAAGTAAAGGATTTCCTTATGATTTCCCATGCCAAATAATAAATTCTAAGTTATGCAGTGTGTGCCATGACAGTCTAGAACTACTGAGAAGATTAATATCAAAACTGAATGACATCTTCACCTTGTCTTGTCATAGCTGGCTCAGGACTATCCCCAAAAGGTGTAAGACTGAGTTTAACTCTTCTTCTTCCCCTTCCTCTTCCATTCTCAACTGAAAGAGATGAAAGCAGAAAGAGGAGCACAACAATTCTCATCCAGATCTGATGGTAGCCATGAGGGACAGTTTTGCTCTCACAGTGAGAAGGGCTTGTCCTCCAGCCACTGAAGTTGTAGCACAGCCTAGTGGGATCAGGCCATGACCTTTTCCATTTCCCTGAAAGCAAGAAATACAAACTTGTTCACTGCTTCATAGTTACAGTAAGTCCTACTGAGAGGTTTTTTTAGTAGGATTTTTTTTTCTTCCTTTTTTATCTCCAGTGACTAGAAATTGCAAATGTTCAGGAAAAAGAGAATTGTAGGGGAACCCAATTCCCTTGGATAAACTGTTGTACACATGTACAGGAAATTGAATGCAGAAATTATTATATGTGAGGCTGTTAAAGAAGTGATAGGGTTATAAAGCAGATCTTTCAACTGCCACCCATTCTGGACATTCCAGTTGTAAAAGGTCATGTTTTAACACAAATCTGCTGTCCCAAATTACATTTGTCTTCTTCCATAAACTAGAAGTCCTGAAAAATTTACAGGAAGGTAATTTTCTTCCTTGTTATTTTAACTCATTTATCTTTTCTCTGAATTTCAAAAGAAGAGGAAGAACAAGAAGAGGAACAAAAAGAAGGAGAAGGAGAAGGAGAAGGAGAAAAGGAGAAGGAGAAGGAGAAGGAGAAGGAGAAGGAGAAGGAGAAGGAGAAGGAGAAGGAGAAGGAGAAGGAGAAGGAGAAGGAGAAGAAAAAAAACACTGGCTTGGTAGAATTTATTATGTTGCAGTGGTTTGATGGCTTCTGTTCTTGAGCTGCCGAAATGTCCATGAAAACTCTGACTGTCTTTTAAAACCTACCCTAGCCCTCATGAAATGGAAAGTGTGATGCTGCAGAAATAGAACACAAAATCTTATTATGCTTGATGTGACTAATGTGTTACATAAATTCTGAGCTCCTCATCTGATATCCCACCACCTGCCACGTGACATCTTAGCAACACTAAATTATTTCTAAATAATTGTGACAACAAGCAGTTTGATTTTCAGATCTTCAGCTGCTACCAGGAATTTTGATTTCACATCTCTTTCTCTGCCTTTACTTTCTTTTTTCAAGGCAACAGATGAGAAGACGTTTCAAGGCCATCTGCAGAATTAGATCTGAGATTATATTGTAAGTAGGTAGACACAGTACCAGTTAATTTAATTAGTTTCGAAATAGGTAAAAGAAAAATGAGTTCACAGACATCATATTGCACAGATGTGCCAGTTTGTGCTATCATTTTCCCCAAAAAATTCATTTGAATTTTGCAATTGGCAAATCAAAAACTGGTATTTCAACCTTAATACTAATTCTGATCTAAATCCTTTCTTTACTCAAAGCCAGGCACAAAATATATTTTTAAACATTGTTGCTCAATTTACACTATGGCTATTAATGTTTCATCTGGCTGTTCGAGTTCTATTCATTATTCCTTCAGACTGTAAGTGCACAGGACAAATCCCCCAAGTTTCACTTTTTACACAGCAAATTCAGTTTTGATGATTCTATGCAAACTTTGAAGCTCTGCTGGAGCCAGTCGCTAGGAATTGCGGCTCACACTTTGTAGAGGCTTAGTTTTGATTTTGTAAAGAGCCTTTGTGTAATCAGGCAATTAGAACTGTGACCAGTGATCCATATCAGCAACTGATAGGGAGTGCAGGGTTGGTACGCTTGGAATCCAGGTTTCAGTGTTTCTAGTTAGGTAGAAATTCTCAAATAGAATCAATATCAAAGACATTAAGTTGATTTCTTCAATTTCTTGACTACAAACATCTATAGTCAGCTCCTTATTAATGATAGAAATTTGCACATTGTTTCTTTTAATATTTACAACTATGCTTGCACTATTAGGAAATCCTTCCTCAGTAATTTTCTGTAACATCTGGAAGCATAAATAAATGCACTGATACTACTAACTACAGTCAGTTATTAACAACCAAGTCTTTCCACTACAGCTCCAAGTGTATTTGTTTAAACTCTGAAATGGTGTAGTTAGATTGTTTTATCTCCTTGTAGAAACTTAACCTTAAAAGAATATTAAGCCGTAGTAAATTTTGTGCAAGTGGGCACTCATTTAAAAGCCACATATTTAACAAGACACTTTAATAGCTGCTGTTCTATAAGAAAGAATAATCGTGGAAAAAACTTCATAGGTGAGCATTATTTTACAATTTCCCCTTTCAATGACCTCCTCAGATCATGTTTGCTGAGATCTTTGTTGGTATAAAACACTCACATGATTATTGACAGGGGACGTTGAATGCAAAGTTCTCCAGTACTTACAATGTCATTAATAGCTTTATTTGCATTGGTTAGTGACTGCTATTGCCTTTAAATACTCAAATGTGCTGAAAGTCAATTGCAGTTAATTTGAATTAAATATTATTAATTCATCTCTGAGTGTAGTTATGCTTACTCATGAACTTAATACTGGAGGAGCCACGCACAGGGCTGAGGCAACTTCCACTTTGGAAGAATCCCTTAGACTAAGAGGAAGGACAGCAACATGAGCACAAAGCAGATGACCAGCTGCTATGTGGGCTGAGACTCTGAGATTGCTCTTTAAAATGTCTAGTTTTAGATACATTTGCCCATAGACAGTGGGACTCAGGCACAGGGATAGTGATGAGCAGGTCTGGTTGTTACCCAAAGGGTAACAAACCTGAAAGGGAAGGTCACAGTGCTGGGGCAGATGTCTAACTGAGCCATTCTCTGTCTGGGCATAGGGGAAACAAATCCTTCATGGAAGCACCTGTCCAAAAGGGAAATGGCACCAGGATGAAGAAGGAGGGAGATTGGCCTGAAACTCAGATATTTGGAGAAGACAAATGGGTGAATGAGGGAGAAGTTGTTTCTTAGTTGGAGAAGGGAAATTCCTGGGGTTCTGCCACTGGGATTATTTCTGATATTTTAGCTGCCTACATCAACTGTTCTCCAAGAAGGAAATGGGTTCTCAGGTCTCCCTCTGAGAACTGGTTCCTGTCATCTTCATCCAGCTCCCCATTCCACTGCCAGATCATAACCATTCGAGCTGGCTTTTCAACAGCTGCCTCAGCATGAAGGTGTTGCTGGGGAGGATGTACCCAGGCCTGCAGTGCCCTCATCCTCTTCCCCATGGCAATATGTGGTGTAGAACAAGATCTGCATCACCTTGTGAGGCAGCTGTACCACAGGTCTGCTCTGCCCCTCTGATAGCCAGTGTCACATCAGCCCACACCACTGCCTCTGCACCAATGCTGGCTTTTGCACAGGTGCCCAGGCACTTTGGGCACTTGAGCATTTTAAGGAAAAACATATTTAGGCACCTGAACTCAAAATGAAGGTGGGTTAGGCAGCTGTGCTCTCTGCCTTGGAGAATGACATTCAGTCCACACACAAGCCTGTGGGACATATTTTATCCAGGTACGTAGCTCATCATTTCTTTAGACCAGGGGCACCTAGTGTAGAAGCCAAGTACCTTCAGGAGTCAAGTGGGACAGGTTTCACCACTGTTTCTTCAAAGACTAGAAAGAGAAAGACTCACTATTTTTAAAGCATGGCTGCAGAAGATAAGAGTGCTGGTTTTCCACTGCTACCTCTCTTCCACAGATGTGACAGAAAACAACCTGGTAGTGAGGACTAGAAGTAGCACTTTTACCCATGGGATCTTGTTGATGTTTGTTTACCCATCCCTAGGGACCTGGCTCGACTTTGGTGGGAAGGGTATGGGCATATAAGGACCCCTGTCCTGGGGTTATATCCTTCATCTCCTATTCCCTTGGGGCACGATGGATTTCAAATATTTCAACCCCATGACTTGGTTCTGGTCAAGAGACCCAACCAATTGGGGCTTTAAAAGAAAAATGGCACCCTCCTGTGGCAGTGGTTTTAAAAAGGCAAATAGTTGTGACTAAATTAAGCACAGTCTAATCCTATCAGCATGTGTCACTCTTGTGTACACTCATCAAAGGAGGTTTCACAAGGGATGAAGGTGCCCCTGTGCTTATGCAAAAACATTGGCACTTGAGTGCTGGGACAGTGCAGGGAGTGCACCAGAGTGGAGCTGTAGGCAAAAATCCTCCAAGGTCAGGCAGAGAATCCTGCAGTGAGCTTGGAGGCAACTGTTCAGCTGCACGGAGCCACTTTGGATCCCAAAGTCCACATCCGGAGAGCTTCGAGAGCCTACATCCTTTTTTTGGACTTGGCTCTTTGTCAAAACCATAGGGTACAGTGCCTGCATGGACTTCAAAGGAAGGACACCAAATGTGATTTGGCCCAGGCAGTTATGACCATTTATTGCTAGCATCTTTCTCAGATACTGCTGCCAAGGGTTAAAATGTTTACATGCCCCCTGATTTTAAATGGACTGGGTTGCATGTCAAATGCCAAAGAGAGGGACAGCTGGAGTATCTAAACCAAGAGCTTTGATCTTGGTATCTGTAAAAAAGAGGTCATTTGGTCTCCCCAGGAAGCGCAGACATTTAGAAGTTCCCTGTACAACTCATGCAAGAATTTTATTAACAACAATTTCTATTCACATTTAGGTAGGTTGTATTACTACTTACTAAATACATCTTATATATACATGTATATACATAAGTATGCATGAATGTCTTCATTTTTGTGGGTCTGTATGTGTCTGTGTGTGTATCTCTATATTCACATGCACATTCACATATACATGAATTCGTGTGCTTGTGTGATTAGCTGTGTGCTTTCTAATGTCCAGCATTTGTATGCAGGCATACTAAACCAACTAACTTTCTTTCAAACAAATGGCAATGATGTAAGCATTGTATTTTATCTTCAAGTGAGCTTTTGAAGCAATAACCTGAAAAATGTGTCCGTATCTGAATCTTTGAGTAACCCTGCAATTGTAATGAGGATATGGAGCATTTTCAAGATGTAGGCATGAAGCACAGACTTCATTGTGCTGTAATCACATCTGACATTGTTTCAGAAGTGAGGAATTCAAAAATACAATATTGCACAGGGGAAATATTTTTATTCTTTAGCGGAGGATCTTGCGGTTGGTTCACAATACAATTAAAATAGCCACCAGATGTTTATGACTTCAGGCAGCAGTTAACTTTACTGTCCCTGATCATTGTCCTTTGCTTCTTTGTCAGAATAAATAAGTATTTTTCTGGAAGAAAATACTATTCATTTTTAAACGTATCGAGGGGTGCTGGTATGTCTTTCCATTTGGCAGTGCTCATGTGGTTCTGTGACAGGCTTCTGAGAAATTATAATCTTGAAGTTAAAATAAAATCTCTCTCCAGGATGAAATAAACATATTTATTTAAATGTGAGATTAAATGTACAGTAACTTGTCATTAAACTGATTTGTGAGAAGCAGTATTACAAAAGGCTGTGGCTTTTCCAGAGCTTCTAATAAACATAGAAAGCTACTTTTTTTCCCCATTGAATAATAGGATTATTAGTATGCAATTTATTTTTAAAGACACATTTAAAGAGAGCCTGCTGTGCTCCTATTCTGGTAAATTTCCTTAGAGTGCTATTCATATTTGTTTCAAGGCTATTAATTTTAAGACTACATTATATTCAAATTATCTTCGATTACCAGGCTCAATAAATGTTCACAGTTTGTGTTCTGACACTCAAAAGAAAGTTAATGAATTTGGTTGCACACTAATATTTTGAGAAATAAATTATTGAAGCTCTTCAAAATCGATTAAAACACAAAAAAAACGGTGCAAAAAGTTTCAGTGAGTCGCCCAGTATCTTACCTAAAGAAGTAAGAGAGCTCAAGAGGGTAGAAAAAAAAAGGCCTGAGGTGTCCTAACTTTAAAATGCTGTATTTCAGCTATTCAGTCATGTCTGAGATGGTGTGTTGACAAAGTAATTGTTAATTTAGGTTTATAAAATTATGAAGTATCTCAGAAAATGTGGAAATAGATAAGAGAACTTTGTATATACAGGTATGTAGCAGTTTCAAATAGTTAAATGACAGTATGATCTTCAGAAACAAAACCCTGGCATTTGAAAAAAAGAAAACAAAAAACCAACCCACACTGGAAAGAAAAGAACAGACAATGAAAATAATTAATTTTGGCTGCGTTGATAAGGTTTTTGAAGATCTATGTCAATGCAGAAAGTGGCAGTTTCTCACCTAAACCTGGCAGTGTTATGGGTCTGTGTTAGCAGGGGGTCCTCCAAGTGAAAGGATTTGAAACATGCAAGTGAAAGGATTTGAATATTTTTGGCTCTGCTGAGCCCCCATTACTCAAACATTAGATGCTCAGCCCCTTGGGGCATCCAGATGTGATCCCCAGAGCATGGAGCCACCCACATTACCGGTCCTCTTGGAAAAAAACCTTGCAAAATCACAGTCAGCTCATTCTGGCCATTATGCACAAACACATCAGTAACTGTTTGGGGTCAGAAGAGAGGTGAAGTGGTTGGAACCCCCCCCAGAATCTCCCCATGCTTCCCCAGGCAGTTGTCAAAGTCTGAATGCTGCTACAAAGCAGTTCAGCTGGGACAAACAGGCATTTTTCCCACTGAAAGGCTGCTGCTCTCCCTGTTCCCATCTCGCTGTGCTTCTCACTGCATTTGCTAATGCCAAGAGCCGGCTCTGGCTGTGCTCACCAGCTCCAGCTCCACGGGATCTCGGCAGCAACACCCACAAACTGAAAATCTATGGGGTATCAAGGGCTCTGACACCATCCAAAGCCACATTCGGCATTAACTCCTGAATGTCCCTATTATGACAATCATTCAAATTGAGGGGAAAAGTGGGAGTTTTTAATTTAAATTAAAGTAAACTGTGGTTTTAGGATATGCAAGTCACAGGGTACATGTGCTGGATTTGCTGGTGGTGTTGCTCCAGCAAATTTACAGTTCATCTCTCCTGCTACACTGTAAAGGGGAGTGAGTGGAAAGGATTGCAAGAGGACAAATAGTTAATCACCCAACAATCAGGAAACTGTATTTTTGTAGAATACCAGTGAGTCATATTTACTCAAATCGGGGCATGACTCCGAAATTGAGACCAGCAGGTCTAGATCAACTCATCCTTGTGTCTCGCAGCAGGCTATCCAGGGTAAAGGAAGGGCTCATTTTGCTGTGTGTCTATACCTTGGAACTCAGTTTAAATCCTGAATGAGCAACAGTACTCCTGAGCACGCAGGTCTTCAACTGTATTATTTACAAATAATTGATTTTACTTTTTTTAACCAGCTTTTTATGGCTTAATAATACTTTTTGGTAATAGGTTGCAGGTGTAGAAATATATCACAACACAAATCCCTGCCCCAAACTGCTTTTCAGCCTAATGTATACAAACTACAGTGCCAGCTGCCACTGTTCTTCCCCGTCCAACGATCAAATTCTGCGATGTTTTATTTTTAACCTGCAATAGGTGTTAGTGCCTAAAATCAGTGTCAATCAGTTTAGCAACATCTTTTAGTCAGTACTACAGAATTGTTCCATTATTGTGAGTATATCTTTATCCTTGCTTAAACATCTAATTTATGCATCCGTATTCCATAGTAGGAAGAAGTATAATAGACCCCTTGTTGCATTTTTTACTAATTTACAGCATGAGTTACTTTTTGTGATCAATAGAGAATTATGTGACGATTCAAAGCTAGTATTTCCCTCTGTCATTTCTCAGTTTATCTTACCTGTGCTACAAGGAACTCCTTATTGTTTTATTGTGAGAGGTTAAATAGTAATACCTGATTTCACAGCTCAAGCTTGTTCACTATGTACTGTGTTTTATCATGTTCTTCCTTCTCTCCGACACCTGTTTGCTCATGCTTTTCTGCCTCAATTCAGCTTTAGGGTCTGGGTCTTGCAGACATTTTGCCCACTCAGACATTACTACTGGGTTAATGGGACTGCTCAGAAGTGCAGAATAAATCAAGTACATGAGTGTTTGGAGAGCAGGACATGGAGCAGCAGTGATTTCAGTGTAAATCAACCAAGCAGGCTTTAGAAAAGTTTTTCTGAGCCACAATGATTTCAACGTGCTAAAATTCACAAAATGCAAGGCGGATGTGCACTGATTGGGAAACCATGTTGGCTATGTGATAAGAAAGCTATGATAACTTCTGACCCTCCTTTTCATGGTTTCATCATATGTGAAGCTGCATCGCTAACAGGGTCACCTAATGCAAAGCAATAAATAAGCAGAATGAAATTAGGCAGCACTCAGCAATGCTTTCAATAAAGCCTGTTTTCAGCCTGCTGGAAGCTGTAACAAGGCTGTTTGTGTAACAGCCTCCCTGTTGCCCAGAAACAGCACATGAGACTACCAAATGTCTGCAGAAACTCAGATCTGGTTTGTTTGACTTGGATGTGCAGGAAAACTGACTTTTAAATGTTACTTCAGCTTTGAGACAGTGATTGCCCTTGAACATTTACAAGCCTTGCCTGGAAATGGGATGTTAATTGTTGTTAATGAGTCTGTCCACCTGAGTAAGCTCTGCAGGGCAGAACTTGCAGAACATAATTTCTCTGCAATGTCTCCGGAGTCAGCCCTGCTGACCCTGCTGTCTCTTGCATTTAAGAGAAATGGCACCTAATCTGCTCCTTCAAACCTCAGAGCTTTCTTCTCATTCCAAGACAGTAGCCAATTTCTGTTCCTCTCAGTCCCAGTCCCATGGGATTTTTGGAGTGGAATAAAGCCAAAGTTCAGCTCTTGCCTACATCTTTGGCACTGGGAGAGTGCATTGGTCAGTGCAGGGCTATGGAATACTGAGTAGGGAAAGGAGAGTTTGTATTCTGAGCTGGAGCTCTATATACTTGTGTAGTTTAATCTGTGGCGTAGCTCTGAGGAAGGGTGTACCAAGGTGCTTTATCCTGATGGCATTCCATTTTGTGCACTAGCTTCAGGTCTGTATTCCAGTTAAATTTTCATTGACCTTTCTTCTGTTACAGTGGCTTGCTTTTGTGGGTGATACATACCTGAACATGTCTTCAGGAATTATTCACGTGGCAAAAAACAACCTTGGGACCCAAGTCTTTGGTGTCATAGCTTACTATCTCATTTATCTGCCTCTAGCTCACCAGGCTTCTCTTGAAAAGTATAAAGCCAAAATTAAGACACATGGCATTATTCCTCAAATTACTCCAGCTGGCTATCCAAAGTCACCATATTATACCATGATTTTCTCAGTCTCATCCTCCACTAGAAGAGCCAAGTAATGAGTGACTTTTTCATCCAGCAGTAAATGTCACTGGGGCTTGGCTGCTTCAGGCCAAGAGGGGCTAACGAACACAGAGACAAGAGCCCTCTTGGAAAATCCCCTCTGAGCAGCTGCTCAGTCAGGAGGGCATCAGCTCCAGAAATCAAAGCAAGGAGAGCATCCCATGAGGAGGATGGCAGTGATTCATCCAACCACTGTCATGGTCACCAGCCTTTGCAGAGGACCCCTGCCCATGCTGCCTGTGCCCTGGGAAACAATTTTTCTGAACAACATTGCTTTCCCCACCCAGAATTATTCCTTTAGTGTTATCCTAGATCAAATCTTCCACTCTGGGAACAATGAGTGCTTCCAAATGAGTGTTTCCAAACTCATTTCTGCAACAAATCAAAGTTTTTCTGAAGACAGTCAGATCTGCCTGCACTTGGTCTTTCCTCTGACCTTCTGTATCACCTTCACTGTGCTGCTCCCTCCTTTTGGGGTGGGATTAATCTTCTTTATTTGTACCCTTTTCTGGGTTGTTAGTCTCATCCCTGTCGGGTGCCAGGACCTCTTTCTAGGCTAAGGGTGATTATAGGATCTGGGCTGAGACAAGGATAAGTTGCTATTTTCAGCCACGTTCAAACAGTCCTCAAATTTAAAAAAACAGAGGCAAAAAAAATTCCAAACTTTCAAGATTTACAGTGAAGAAAGATCACATTGCCTGCTATTGATGCTCCAGTTAGAATCACCTGGTTTATTGCTCTTTATACAAGTAACTGCTGCTCGGAATTTGTTTGCTCATCACCCAGAAATGGTGACCTCAGACACACATAGGATCAGTCACTTGGACTTTTTTTAGTTCATTTGACATGATCTTGAAAAATAAAAAGACAGTTGAAAGCCACCTTTATCTCCTGTCACTGTAACAAGTCACAAGTAACAGTACAGTACAGTAGCTGTATTAAAGTATCTGCACAGTATCCAGCCCACATTTTAAAGCTTTTAAAATGTTCTTTGTCATTATGGTGCTACTGTTCGGTTCAAAGCAAATTCAACTGAAGTGAGATGTAAGAATCTAATAGACAAGAGTCCCATTTTGTAAAGAAAACATGATGGAGTTGAAAAACTAATGTCACTTTTATAAAATAAGTACACTTTTCATAGAGAAAGGATGTGTACTTATTTGCAAATCAGGGTTGCAATAGTTGTATTATTACTTGCACTGAAATGAATACTTGGTCCCTAAATAATTCCTATTTAAAATTGCAACTCAAATGTCTGAATTTTTTTTGTTTTAATTCTGATCAAGATCATTCTTGTTATTAACTTCAAAGGAATGGATCTTTTGAACCTAGGATAGCAGAGAGAATTTTTCAGGGAAAAAAAAGATAACTATTATAACTATTTATGGTCAGATTTTATTCCTATAGTCATGATGAGTCTATTTCTCCTGTCTTCATTGGGACCAAAATCTAGAAGCAATCCTAAAATTGTTTTGTAGATCAGAGTGGAATTCTTTTTGACTTAAATTTATCTTGTAACTAAGGAATAGCTTCCCAACGTGCTTTTAAATAGCACACCATTGTTATGTGGTTTATACTTACATTTATATTTATTTATACTTATATTTCTTTGTATTTAGCTATATAAAATATAAAAGTGATCTTTGGAACAAGCAGTGAAAAAATAGTCACAGTAAAGGTTCATATATTGAACTGTTGAATGGAAAAATTGTTTTCTGTCTTACTTGTATGCTAACGTTGTTCCTGAGGAAGATAAAAATATTTTTCAATTCTTATAAAAGGTGAATCTAGTCTAGGTTAATTAAAGTTAGATGAAAGTTACAAAAATACAATCTAATACAGGGTAGTTTTTTGTTCACATGACTTTTAATAAGCAGGAAAAAAATTAAAATACACTCAAGTTTTATACAGTCCTACATTAATCAGCAGAAACATGGCATTGCCAGCTGTAGAGTTTATTCCTACATGTAACTAACAAAGCTAACAATATTATAGAAAACATATGCAGGACTACACTATGTTAACATATAATTAAAAAATAAAAATTATAAATTAAAAATATAGAGCTGAAATTTTTTTATATCTATTTGTTTCAATGTTTTTTCAAGAGCATATTTTTGATCTATTTTTATAATATTATTATACAATAATATAATAATATAAAATTTATTATTATAATTACAATTTATGTATTATATAAGATATACTGTAACTATATAATTGCATTTAAATTATGTATTTTTTAATTATTTAAAATTATTTAAAATATTCAATAATTTTATTTTCAATATTATTTTAACATTTTTTTTTCATATGTTAATCTCCACTTCAATATTGGGGAATAGGTTAATTTTTTTAGTGGCTCATGCTCACTATAAGCGTCTATGTCATACAGCATTAATATTTTTTCTATAAAATTCTATAATTCTAGGAAGGAACTTTTCTATTTTGTGATGTAATGTTGTCTTTACTGAATATATGTGTTGCTCTACATGGGCTGACATAGTCTGTATGCCATGTAGGCATTTCCTGGAATTTGTGTATAAGAAAAATACATTCCACACAGCAATAGCCATTTTCAGGTTTGGTTGGGGTTTTTTTTACTTTTATTACAAACTGTTTCCACACTATGGAAAAATACACCCACTTTCCTATTCTCCCACACTGACCCAGACAAAGGAAGTTTTAACAGAAGACAAAACAATCAGGAACGGTTAATTTAAAAGTTAAGAGGATCGAGCTATGCCTGTTTTCTTTAACATTCTTTATGTAACTTAAAAAAAATTCAGAAGCTATTTTAAAAATTCTGATAAATGGTGTTTCTACCCCTGGAAAAATGAAAACAATTATGCACAGAGCTCTTACTTACACTTTTTTTTTGTCTCTGTTCTCTTTTCTAAATTTTGGTGCAGAACTTCATCAATAAATTCAGTAACATCGCAAGTTTTTCCTTCTGAAAAAGAAAGCCCATCCTTTATTTGTAAATATATTATTTAAGATCCACTGCCTTCTGTCACTCTGTTCTGAGGGGATTTATAAATTCAGTAGGTCCAGCTATTAACAAGGATCGAAAATCCTTTGGCTCATCTTTGATGAAGCCAAAGGCCAGTGATCACCTTAAAACAAAAATTCAAAAAACTGAAGCTTTCAGTAGAAAGAAACATCAAAGTCTTTGATTAAATAATGGCTTTGGGTATATTGAGGAAACAAAATAGTGGCTTTGTCCTGCCTCTTAGAGGTCAGTTGCAATCATGGCAGCGTTCGTATTTTATTCCCATTCCCGATACTCTGGACCACTCTGCCTGGATTTTATCCGATATAATTTTAAGCTTGACCAGTAGAAGGTGAATATCAATGTAAATAAATTCAAGGGCAAAAGTGTGGGGCAGTGACATGTCTGCAAAACAAAAAATAAAACTCTACAACAGCTGTGTGGTATCAGTTTTGCTCGATGCTGCAAAGACCTGGGGCATTACGCAAGCTGACAAGAAAAGATTTGATGCATTTGATAGCAGGTGTTTAGGAGGGATCAGTAATGCCAAGTGGCATCACCATGTTGGGAACATCAAGTTTCAGGAGAGAACAAGAAAGGAGAAGATTGTGGACTTCCTAACAAGGCAGTGACTTCAATGGTCCAACCACCCCATGAGTATGGAGTGAGGCCGGATGGTAAGAGAAGGTCTTGTGAGCTTAGAGTTGCTCCTTTTGGCTTCCCAGCCCATCCTGAGACTCATCAAAAGGTTGACAGTAGAAATCTCTTCTGGATTTTGACTCAACTTGTCTGCTAAGGATGAAAACACCTTGGGGCAAAGACTGTTGTTTTACTTCTCCAGTGTGGAGGATGTGGTCAGTACTCACTGATCCAAGGGGAGGGGCGAGCAGGGAAAGAGGTGAATGGGAAAATGAAAATAAATGACATCTTTTTGCAAGACACTGCTCTCCAGCAGGAACATTCACGTGAATCAAGGATTTCCAAACCAGGCCTCCAGGGTGTTCTAATGCAAACTTAGACCATGAAGACAAAATGGGGTTTAACAGACTCCACAGAGCCAAAATCTCCAGCAGTAGGCTCAGACAACTCCAAGATGCAACTAACAGATGCAAGAGCATAAACATCTTCTGTTGTTCACAATTTCTGTGAGGAACAGCCTTTCTGCATGTAGCAGAAGAGCATCTCTCAGTAAACAGAAGATAACTCAAAACAGATGGGAGCAAGAAATACTAAAGCCAGGACATATGGGTAGAGTGGTCCTGTTTGAAGCAAGTACAGCCAGCTGGGTTATGATGTAGTAATGTGTGAAAGAGGTTGCACTATTGTATGGACTATCTGTAAGTGGAATTTTTTCATGATTGAATCAAGAAAAGGAAATGTGCTCTATCCAAATGTTAATAAGAACCATACTTCAAAAATATCCATGTTGAGTTCTTATATCAAATAATGTCCAAAATAGCTCACTGCCCAAACTAGGATCTTACCTTTTTGTTATTTATTTTTAGAACCCTTACTGAGGTTTTAAATATTCTCCTTAAACTGCAGCTGGTGAATTTCAATTTTTTTTTTCATCTACAATGTCGTTAAGCTTCAGGAAAAGTAGGTAGTAACAATAATGAGCCATTAAGGTAAAACAATCAAATCTCTCTGTAAGAGGTAGACATACATCTCTGGTTTTGACCTGGAGTGTTTTGCTTTACTTTTCCATGAACAGTTTAGGATAACCTTCTAAAAATAGACACAATTAAAATATAATACCTCTGATGGTAAAAATGTTATTTCTCTGCAATATTCTATGCTGCTCTTTAAAAGCCAGAACAGGAACATTAACAGAATCAATTATAAAATTTATTTTAAACCAACAATACTTATCCCAAGCTATTTTCAGTTAAAATATTTGCTCTAGCATTGACTAAGAGAAAGTGAAAATATTTATTCAGACATCTAACTGGCCTATCAAACATCTTGCATTCATAAGATCTCATGACAGAGCAAACACCCAACATGGGTGTGAGGACAGCAGTGCATTTTAGCAGGACCACAGCGTGCCAGGGTGCACTGAGACCTGGGAAACAGCAATGACATTTAGCGAATTACTGTAGAAAACTGATAAGGGCATGATCCTTTTTTGTGCTGAAGATCATGCATAATGCCTCCTGTGCCTCAATACCTTTACATAAATATAGAATGAAAGCTCATGGCAATATGCTGACATAGAGCAAGTAGTAACTCCCTCCACCCCAGGCATTCCTGTTAGTACCTGGCAGTGGCTGATCCCTTGTCCTGTATAGCTCAGGAGGTGACGTAGCAAGTGTGCAGGACAGAAAGCAGGGTAAAGTGCTGAGTTTTGAATGATGAGATTAACTCTTACTGCATTGCAGTTGCGCTCTGACAAAAACACAACACGGTCTTGTTTGGACAGTGTGCAATCCTGTGCTACATGTAGCTGTTGTGTGTATACAAATATACATATATGGAAAAAGTGCCAAAGAGATACTGTGCCAAAAAGCGGTTTAGAGAAATTTGTAAAACAATCTTTGGCATTAGGAAGTAATTAGTATTAAAATATACCTTCCATGTGTGTCTAGTGAGGAACTACACCTGAAACAAGAACAGAGAAAAACTCTTTTCTTACATGGTAAGATTGGATCCTGACCGAGGTCATCTGGGACCTTTTCCAGCAAAGATCCTGGAGACAGGGCTCCAGCAAATGGCAAGCTAGATAATGGCACGTGATTAATGCATGGATGGACAATGGCACGTGGATAATCTTCCAGAGAAAGTACATGGATCCCTTGCTGAAAGATGGGATGGGAAGGGTACCACTTTCCTATTGCGTGCCAGCCACAGAGGCTTTGGGAGTTTCACGATCTAACAGATAATTAGCTAAAGAACTGTCTGACTCATGGAGATGTGTTTCTTTTTTGGTGACCCCACGCTCTGGTCACATCGATGTTTGTCCTTGGCACTTTGACTAAGTCAGTGTGACAGGGAGTTGGGCTGTAAGGTTCACCAGCAGAGGCCCATTACCAGGGGAACATTTGGCATGGCAGAGAGGTATTACTGCATCACTCCTCCATCTCCATCTTTTTCAGTGGGAAGAGTCCTCTCCTACTAAATAGTGATGGCAGTTGTCTAATCTTTAAGCTGAATGGCCTGGAGAAAGTTCATGATTATGGCTCAGAGATGATTTTCTAAATATCTTTTTCCTTTAGAGAAATTGTCTGGATCTTTTCCTTTCTTAGAGACAGATTAAAGTCTTCTCTCTCAATTCTGTGAGAAAAAAGGCCAGATCATTGTGCTAGTGGAAAGTAGCACAATGGTCTGTGTATATTTCATATATATGTGCAGGGGTAGAGTATGACAATAAAAAAACAAGTTGTGACTGTTTGCAGTTTTGCAATTTTATCATGTTGTTAATTTAATTTACTGTTGTCCTATTTGAAAATTATGGTAAGTGTAGTGCTATGCAATTGTCATGCAATAGCCTCTATTTTTCCTGACCACTCTTCTCCAAATGTTCTTGGTAGGGTGAGGGCAAGAGTACTTGTGGGATTAAGAAAACAAACCTGACTGTGCTTTTGCACGGAATGACAGCAGCCCTTTCTGGGAAATGATTACACAGCATTTCTTACAGGAGAGGCAGTACACCATTTTGTTTGGGTTTTTGTGGTATTCCAGATGATAGGATGAATGTAGCATGGCAGACTAAGCGTAGTGTTAAGTGCTAGAGTTTCATGATAAGGTGCAATTGTGCAGGTGAGAAAGGCTGAGCATCCTGGCCACAGCCAGATTTTCCCAAACTATACAAACCTCCTTGGATGGGAACAACTCTCTATGGACTCTGTTGTTACTGGGGCATAAATGCCAGTCTCAAATCAGTGAATGGCCTCATTGATGGCACAATATTTTTGTGGCCAAAGGTTTTACTGAGACAAAAAGATCTTTAGAAGAAGAGTATGGGTCTCCTCTGTGTTCATGAACTTGGTAGAAATTAAGGAAAAAAAAGACTAGACTTGGATTATAACTTACATTTATCTAACTTATAATTTATATAACAAATAGGGGTTTTTTTGCTAGACTAAAACTGTTCCACCAAAACAAAAGTCCTTCTGACAATTTTAACTTGCTTAAGGAAATTATAGGAAACTTATAAAATTCTTATCTATTGTGATAGAAAGAGGAAATAAATAACAGTTTGGCAGAAACTTTTCAGCTATATATAAATGTGTACAGTTCAGATGATGGGCAGTAGAGGTGGAGTTTTTTTCAAAGCTAAAATTTGTAAATACATTCTTTTAATTCTGACTGAGAATAGAAATGGAATCTGAAGTGCTAGAATTTTCTAATTTTGACTTAATACTAGGACAGAAATGAAGATTAAAAAGTTATAGCAAAACATAATGCAAACACTTGTAAAGGATAAATCCAGGCACTTCAGACCTCAAGCAATTTGTAGAACCAAGAGGAAGCCACAGAAGTACTCAGGCCTTTTTCAGGTATGGATGTCCAAGAAGATACCACTTTCATCTCTTGCACTGATTATGCCTGCTGCTGGCTCAGAGGTGGTGGCTCCTTGCTGCTGCAGCAGTTTCAGAAAACACCTGTGAACGTAAATTCCATGGGATTTACAGAAAACAACCAAAATTATCACCCCTCACATACACAGTGTACTCAGGTAAATAAAGAGCTGATCCACTGTAGCTGGTCACATTTCAGCAGTGAAGAAGCAGACCTGTGTGTTTAAGTCATCCAAACAATACTTGGCTTACCATCAAAGGTAGGTGAGGAGGGGACAGGAAGGGTGAGGTTGGCAACGTTAGACACCAGGCTAACTTTTGAAGGTCTGAAAGAGGGAGTTTCCTTTGTTCCAAAGAAAAATTTGGCTGGTCACGACAGCTCCTATGAATTTACAGGTTGACGACTCCCCCGTGCCAACATAAATTTTATGCAAGATCACCAGCAGAAGAAAAGACGGTTATTCCTTCACATAGTGGGTTATGTTGGCAGCCCAATGGTGTAGTGGCAATGGTCAGTTGGATGGTTTATTAATTGGCACAACACATCAGTATTTGAAAGACTTTCAGTTTTCTTTGGGACACTTGCCATGAGAACACAAGTATGCCCCTCTACCTCCAAGCCATTGACAGTTTGGGGTCCTTCTTTCACATATTTTGGACCTTTTCACACTCACACATTCTACTTCTCTGTCCATGAGACACTTTTATTATAGACCTTTTCCTCTTCACCTTCAAAGCAAAACTCAAGGGAAAAGAGAAGTTCCAGATAAGTCTATAAAAAAGAGGCACGTTATTTTCTGTGTAGGTCTTTTTTCATGTTACTTTTCTCTGAGACACTGTGCATAGTTTTCAGTCCATTGTAACTGATGGCACTGTGATGAGACACTCCATTCATAGCAGGAATAACTTGTATGACACATGGGGTTTGCTCCTTAAACACACACTTCTGCTCAAAAAAAAATCTTCCACATTCAAAACTTCAATGCTCCTAAACTACTTAGGAGCTTAGCTGGTCTCATTGCTGCTCCCTCTGAATGCCCAGCAAACTATATGGAAAATACATATTGCATAGACAGCAAGTAGGACCTGTCATTAGCCGGGTCATTATTGTCTTTCAAAACCACAGAGGACCCAAAACCTGTGTTCAAATCTGTATTGCAACCACACAACACGTACCCAAGTCTGCTCTGGTGAGAGAAGGGACTGTGAGACTGCAGGACTGTAGACTATCAGGTTCAAAATAAAGATTGCCTGTTCTGAGGATTCACAGTCTAAATAGTTCAGCACTTGTAAGGAGGGGGGTGTGCTGTTTTTAGTGAAATCCAAGGTGACAGCATCCTTGGAACGCAACCCTTGTTTGTACAACGGAGCTTTTACACCAACGTTTGCACAGCTCAGCTTCTCCTCTTAAGCTTTTAAGACCTCGACCCACTCTTTGCAGTATTACAGGGCATCAGTGACTTTACCCACTAAGTGTCTTCTGCTGCTTGAAGCAAATGCCACATGAAATGTGCAAGTGCCTGTCTATGACACGAGTGAAGAGCACACGGCAGAAGCTGGGAGAGGTTTTTATCATATGAATGTTGGGCTGGGCACATAACAAGTGGTATGAATTATGCAGGCAGTCAAAGGAGTGCCACGAGAGCCATGCTGCCCCGTCACACCCTCTGCTTATGTCCCTTCCTTTACAGAAAGGGCTATTTTAGGAATGTTTAGGAGACTTGAAAAATATTTAATTAGGACTACTTTTTTACCATCCTGTTAATAAAGTAATAACTTTGGTCCATCATGTGCTTTCATTCTGATCAAAAATAGCCTACTCTGCTCATAAGAACATTACAACTGTAAATTCTGATAACTTGAGAGCTAGGAATGAGCATCGATATCTAAAAATGTCCTTTTTCTACAGCACCAAGAGACAAGAGCTAAATCTGGATATGAAGCCATGGCATTTTTTACTATAAACAAATGCTGTCAATGACTGAGTACTTTGATCTGCTAGACTACGAGCCAGTGTAGATTTGTAGGGAAATATTTCAATGCCAAAGCACTGGGGAGGGGGGAAGAGACAGGGCTTAACTGGGAGCCAATATGTTGCCAGATCAAGAAATTAGTGGATTGATTTCAGATGAAGATAGGAAAGAATGTGTGCTGAAGTCATTTATCACAGCCTACCTAGGAGGTGTGCTTTTTTTGTATTTATTTAACCTCTCAACAATGTATTTTTATACATATATATATATATATGTGTATATATGTGTGCGTGTGTACACATGAAAACGTGCAATGCCCTCCTGCCTGCATTGTCATTACTGCCTTTCTCAAAGATTTATAAATAAATACATATGTGATTGTGTCTTATCTACTAGATCTCAGAGGGAAACCATCCTTGCCAAGGCTGACACCATTACCACAGTGGCACAATGGCACCCTCTGTTGCCCTGTGTGATTCCTTTATTGGCTGCTCCCACATAGATTTATTAGCTCCTGAAAACATCTGTGCACCAGCTTCTCCAGATCTGATCTCTTCCTGCCTAACTTCTTTGTTTGCAAACAATCCTTTGTTATTTCCCTTTATAGTAAAATCCAGTTTGTTCTTCTAGCCTGTATTGGGGGAAGTGGCAAATTGTGGGGTTTAATGAGCAAGAGAAAGCTGGGACAGTCAGGATGACCATGCTCGTCTCAAGAACAGCAGCCTTCTGTCCCCTTTTTGCCCTCCCTGACACAGCTAATGACAGCTTCTTGCAACAGTTTTATTAAACACTGAGCTCACTCCTGCAAAATAGTGATCATTTCTGGGAGATGCTGTGTGAGACAGGGCACTCAGCACTTCCTGGAAAGTGATTAGTCCTAATGAGATTGGGTTGTCCAACTCTCATGCCACTAATTAAATCTCAACTTTTTTTTTTTTTTTTCAGTTACACAAAAGCTTGATTCATGAATTAAAATACATCTGATTGTAACTCTGATCCTCTGTGTGTTCATAATTAAACAACAAGCTCCTTTTATGAATTGAAACAAAACTTCTTGGGCATAGTGAGTTTTCACTCCTAATCATGCTCACTTACATCCATGTGACTACACTTTAATTGCTCATTAATACAGGCAGACTTAATGGGATGATGCACAAACTACCTTGTTCTTGCTAGACTTCCCTAATGGTGACATTTTTGAACTGAAAGGTCACCAGACATTTCTCATACTCAATCAACTTTTTCTGTCCTTTATCTTCCCATACCCTGCCATGTTGCTAACAACAATAAATCTTAGCAACATGGCAGATTAATTAATTAAAAATTAATTAATCTATCTTGATGTAATGTTATAATAATTAAGGACTGATTTTAGTGTGATGACATACAAAGAATTAGGTACATACTTTTCATTGTTATTGATATGACTGTTCCTACTTTCTCCGTGTGGAGTCTGAAAAAAATCACCAAATACTTTACTTACAATTGATCACTCAGAAATGATCACTCAGAAGGCATCAAATGTTGTTAATACCAGCAGATTTTCATGAAAAAAATCTCTTCTTCAGTAAGTGTCTTTTATAAAGGATTTTTAAACTGAAAGTCTTCAAATCTTTATTTAAAAGCGAAGATGAAGAGAAATTCAGAGAGAAAGCAAAAAGCTGACACAAAAGTCAGTTTGAATTTTGCATGTATATAGTAATTTTACAGCATCTATGCCACATTCACTTGCTTCAATACAAAGAAGATGTTATCAAGAAGTCAAACTGAGTTTTATCCCAGGCCTCATACAAAAAACCATGTTTGACAGTTGTGGGAAAGAAGGGGGTTCAAGCTGTATCTATTGTTTGTGTAGAAATATCTCATTTCAAAAGTTAAATTACTTGTAATGATTCCATGTTAATTTGTTATTTGAGTCCCCTGCAGTCCCACTTTCCCCAGATAGAGCTGAATGATAGGAGATGGTAAAGACATTGCCTAAGCTTTTTGGTTTACTGCACATCTCTGCTGAAACAAGTTCTGATTGCTGCTGATCTAGATATGCATTTTATTTTCTTTTAAAATTAAACCTGCAGCCTTTGGAATTCAACAAGATAATTTCTTTTCTGAATTTTACTATCATTTAAAAAAAAAAAGACAACACAATGTTAAAATGCCAAAGAAAAGTTTATCTGAAACCAAATCAAACCTAAAATATCAGTATTTTAAAACCAGAACATTTCAACAGGACTGAAATTCTTCCCCCTTCTTATTTTCTTTAACAAAATGCTGACAAAATCAATATATTTTCTGAAGTGCTCCATTTTGACCAAATGTGCATGTACTGGTAGAATAATAGATCCACTAAAATGATGACGAGTGGCTGAGGCTGAATGCTTTCCTTCTTTTGGGTTAAGGCCCCTACAAGTCTGCTGAGACTGACTCAGTCCTTCCTGGATAGAGAAATTACTCCAATGAAGACAGAAAGCCCAAACCAAATTGTTGTGATTGTCATCCAGAAAGGTGAGAGGTGTCCAGTAAGAACATGTTACAAAGCCAGAAGTTAATGGGTACAGCGTGCTCTAACCAGTTCTAACCAGTGTTTTTGTCATTCTCTAAAGCACCATAAAAAGGCTAGAAATGGAGGAAAAAGATGCATACCACATATGAAGAATGAGTTATCTGACTGGAAGGTCACTGGAAGCTGGTGAATGTTCTCCTGATCTTCAAAAAGGGCAAGAAGGAGGACCCTGAAAAATACAGGCCTGTCAGTCTCACTTGTGTGCCTGGTAAAGTTATGGAGAAGATTATTTCTGGAGGTATTGAAAACCAGACAAAAGACAAGGCAGTCATTGGTCACAGCCAGCACAGCTTCATGAGAGGAAAGTCCTGCTTATCAAACCTGATTTCCTCTTATGGCAAGGTAACCCACCCAGCCTGCTCCTGTTCATGGTAACAAGGACAAAACTGTCTCAGCCTGAGCAAGAAGGAAGAGCCACTTTCTACACTGTCTTGGGATGAAGGAGTGCACCTGTTTGGGGAAGCTGGATTTGACTGTGAGGTTTTGTGCTGGAAGATGAAGAAAGGAAGAGATGGACTGAGAAACAGGTTCCGTGACAAGGGACGACTCTAAACTAGGTTGAAGCACTCGTGTGCATGTTACTAGTGAAGTCACTGGCCTTCAGATTTTGAGGTATCAGTCCTTAACCAAAGACCTTTTCTTCTCTCTCCCATTTCTTTTTAGGCATGCATCATTGACTTGAGGTAACAAAAATGCAATTTGGACTGCCTACAAGACTCTTCTATGGACTCTACTCTCTAGTTCATCGCTGCCTCATTAATATCTGAGCAGACATGCTGGCTCTATCCTACCTTTAAAACACAGCTCTGCAAAAAAAAGGATACCAAACTGTGCATAGACTCTTCTCCAAATGAGGAGACAAGAGGCAAAGAAAATAGTTGGCATCTCTCGAGATGTGGTCCATTTCCACACAAAACCCTGGTACAATATGCCAGGAAACCAGAACAGGCCACACATTGCTGCCTGTCCTTAAAATACAGACAGATTCATAGCAGGTGACTCCTGTTTTCCCAATAGTTCACAAATATTTTGTTTAGCTACACAGATTCCCTGAAAGCAGCGAGCATGTTGTCAGGTCAGAGGACCTGCTGTTGGGTTATATCATTGTTATGAGAGTCCTGCTGCTAAGGAGCTTTCAGTTGTACCCCATACTGAGAATAGTCTAAATAATTTGTGACTCAAAGCATCTCTCATCAGGGATCACTGTGAACACAGGCAATTTCAGCTGACCCAGTGAGCTAAACACAAACATGTCAAGCTCTCAGTAACACCAGAACATTTGTTTTCAATATCCTGAGTGTGAAACCAAGGCCAATGGGCAACATTTATTTGGTAATCATTTTGTTTGCCAGATGTTTCTTTCTCTAATTTTATGGCAGAGCACACGCAAGTATGTGCTGGAATTAAAATGTTGATAGGGGAGAACACAGTAGCCAACTCCTGCTTTATTACAGCAGCATAAACTGAAGTGATTTCCAGGACGAAAGACACTACTCCAGATTTGTACGTGTGTGAGATAATGAACCAGCCCATTTTCTCAAGGGAACATCTCTTTTAAACAAATAAATTAACCTGTGAGCCCTTCAAAATTAAGTTTTGAGAGTAGGAAGGCAAAAGGGAGCAGGGACTGTAAAGCTCTCCTTTCCTTCAGGCTGAAAGTTGTATCTTACAAATAGAAAAAGCAAAATGCACCTCACTGCCCACTGCCCCGGAGTTTGATCATGATCCTTCTGAAGCTGCCACAAGCCCAGAGGGAACCACAGCCCCCAGCAGCCACTCAAAATGAGGACACAAATTAAATGCAGGTAAGATGAGGCATGCAGCTGCTCCATTTGAGACCTTGACAAGGCTCCTTGCCCATACTCCCTGACCAGCTATACCTACAATGCACTGCAGGAATGTGTTCTTTGATGGAAACCATTTTTTCAACAAGCAAATTATCTTTTTTTTATAATTCCTTTTTGGAGTAATTGTCAAGTATGCAACTGATGGCCATATTAAGTGTGGAAGCTGCTGAGACTAGAGAAAGCTTTCTGACATTAAATGAGCTGCTCTTGCTGAGTTTTTTGTCCACATCAAAGTTATTTTTCAAAGAAATAGAGCTGGCACACTGTTAACACTTGTATCAAAGTATAAAACACCATTTTTGTGATAATTGCTGCTGCAACATATTCTGTAAAGAAACTAGAGCAGGAATAATGAAACAAAGCTCGAAACAATAATGTGTCTTTCCCCCCAAACTATCAATAGATTCAGAGCAGGAACAGTGCCAGGTTAAAGCAGAGCAACTATTTGCAGTGCAATATTTTATTCACCAGAAAATTTCTCAAGATTCTCATAGATAATTTTGGCTGATAAAGCAATTCTTTAACTGCAAAGTTTTATTTGAGTGCTTTTAGGAGCACTACTGACTGTGAGTTCAGGAGGACAGACTGAAGTTATCGTTAGAACACTATCACCTGAATACAAAGAGAGCATTCTTTATTCAATATATTTTTGAAAGTGTTTGTAGGTTATTAGCTAGTTGCTTGTGGGGAAGATTGCATATGAAAAGATATGTTAATGATAGAGATATCCTCAAATCAAAATCTCAGATTCTGGAGCTTTGCATACAGCTCTTGCCTTTTTCATCTTACTGGTCGTAACACTGGCAGTACAATTCCCCAAAATCTGGAGGAAATTTGGGTCTGAATCTGCAACGAAAATAAGGCTCATCCATGGAATATATACTTTTATTTACTAAAGGAAGCCAAGCTCAAACCACATCATGTTTGGACTTTGGCCATGTATTTTATAAGATATGACTTCAAATGCAAAAAGGCATGGCAACTTAAGAAAATATCTGTCTTTCCTCCTTTCAAACAGACTTTCTTTGCTTTTCTAAGGTTTTCCCTCTTCACTCCTCAAAGAGTAGGTATTCAGATGATAAATAAGAGACCTCTTCCAGATAGAGTCTGTCTTGTCTACATTCACACCATTGAAATATGTAAACACAATTTGTAAGGGAATCCAAAATTTTCTAGGAATGCTTAAACCTTACAGGAGTGTCAAATTCTTCAGACTGAATTGGGTCTCTCCAGATGGCTTACTTGAGGATACGCATGCTCACTTCACCAGAGGAAACTCAAACTGGAATTCAGGAGGGTTTATTAGCAAATCCCACACACTGAGCTATCCTCATAAATACCTAAGGAATTCATTTATAGGTTAGCCCAGAGTACAAAAAGAGGAATGCACTGATTTTTCCACAGATGGTTATATATAAAAAAATATTTCTCCACAGGTTGTTATTACTTTGAGATAGTATAAATTACTCCTGGATTCTACAAATAGGTTCACTGACAGAGACAGTCAACCAAGTAGCTTAGTTTAAGGGTCTTGCTCTGGATTTTAGCAGCCCCTTAGGACAACAAACATAAATGCTGCACTAATATTTAAGATAGGATTCACTGATGTGGCCATGGTATTTCATACCCATAATTTATAACCATCCTTTTAAAAATAGACACAAAACAAACATGCTAGTTGCAGGAGATGTTATATAACCCCTTAAAGAACTCTAATATGAAAACTCCATCAGAAAAAGTTCCTTTCTGTTAATTCCTGACATTTCACAGTAAAGTTGGTCACATATTTAAACAATCCATGTACATTAATTTTTTTTCCCTTAAAACAGTTCAACACAAAAGATGGCACTTGTTTCTGTAATTTTCTGGGGCTCAGGTTGTTATCTGAACTACTGTCTTAGTTGTTGCCGGTCACTACAGGGGCTGAAACAATGCAGGTCTCTGATAAATCCTATGGAATGTAGTGGATGGCAGAGGAGCCAAATTTGCAGTGCACAGCTAGCTGCACAAATGCAATACATATCAGTAAAACCAGCACATTTTTAAATATTTAAATTATTAAATATTATTTTGGGATTATATATTAAAATAGATAATATTGCAAATAGTGCAAGAGGGAAGGAACCTCTTTATCACACTGGTGTTATTGTAGCAAGTTGACCATTCTGGAAAAGGAAGAGAAATTACACCTTTGTCAAGAATAAGAGCCCACCTCTATGAAGGGCTGCCACAGACAGCTGTTGCCTCAGGCAGGACAGGTAGGAAACTGCCCTTCAGCACCTAAGTCAGTGGGAAGGTCTTAGCAGAGTCACAAACTAGACACTTGCAAAAAAATGTGGCAATTTTAGTCCCCAGTCATTCTGAGCAAATTCTTCCTCAGTTTTCACTGATGACACCACTGATTCAGGGGTCTGTGTCACTGGCTTCCAGGAAAAGCAATATTGCCGAACAACCGACCAGAACTGCACCCTGAAAACAATCTGCTCATGGGAACTCTCCCGGAATATTGGATCGGACCAGCTCTGTGATAGTCACGGTAAGATTTCACAATTATACTTCAAACCAGCTGAAAAACCTTCAGTCGCGTTCTGACAGCCAACATCAGCCCTTTGATGGGAATCACTGGTTGAATTTGCCCAAACAGTCACCATTTAGTGAACATTTCAACGTAAGCACTTTACTGGGGCTGTCCAATAAGCAGAGATTTTTTACACAAGCAGTGATACTATGATCACCCCCAGCATCAGCCTCCTGCAGCTGCCAAGAGTGTGCAGTGGTGAGAGTGGTTCCTCACGGGAAACCTGTGCAGATCCCGGTACATCTGGAAGTAGCTGACTTTTATGCTTATTCTAGGCAATGCTATGACTGCATTAATGTCATTTTTGTCATTTAATACTGTTGCTAACCCACATAATTGTTAAGGGACTACACAGTGCAATTTTGCATAATTAAGACAATTACACCACAAGCAGTCGGTAGCCAAAGGTTTTGCCCAGTGCAAGGAATCCTAAAGGCTCCATGTACTGTTGTTGGGCACCCTTGGGGTTTTGATTGCTACTGAGCATAAAGATGTTCATGGTGTACTTTCAGGGCATAGCAGATCCTCTGGCTTTTTACCAGGGAAATGCTGCTGTCAAAGGGAGAGGGAGATCTGAGCCTATTTCTATCACCCAGAAGGAACTTGACCTCCAAGGTTGCTATTTGAGCCAGGCTTGAGATCTCACCAAGAGAAGATGCTTAACACATTTCCTCTGCGTTTTACATCCATCTGAAATGTATTTAGCTAACTTTTGAGGTACCTTGCATGTAAAACCTTGAACCACAATTGTAACCTCTCCAGTTTCCCTTATTCACACAGTATTTGATTTGGATGATGTATTTCTATAATATTTATTTTTTGGCCCATTTTGAGACTCTCATGTTAATGCCACAAGAACTTCAGTCTCCTGTATAATATTTCAGACATGGAGGGAAAAAATGAAGAAATAAAGAAAAACCAGCCGTCTGCATCCACTTAAACTACGTTACAATAAAGCTCAGTAAAGATCTGATCAGCAGTTTTTTTAGCCTCCTGTGATTTAATATGAAATAAATTAGTGGAAAACCTAAAGTCTGAAAGGAAATTTTTTGCCACTGTGTAAAACAGGACATGAAACTTTTAGCATAATATTTACACACATTATGTTAAATAGTTTCTGCAAAGGTAGAATTTAGCACTGTTGGCTTTGGACAGACTGGGAAGGACATTTGTTTACACTTAATAAATCTGATTTTGAGAAAAAAAAGTTTTGTTCTTTTTTTTTTTTTTTAATGTATACACTAGAATTGTCAGAAAATTCTGATTTAAAAGTAAACATATTCACTAAAAACTGCTGAACACTTAAAAGACATGATTTTATTCTATTTGATAGTATTTTCATCTTGGCCTTCACAGTTGCTATGATTTACCGTCTCCGGTGGTCCACAAAGCTTTTGAGATTCTTAAAGCATCACAGCTTTAAGTGATCTCTCACTATATCCCAGTGTAGCTTTATTTGTCATCACTGCTAGTGGGCTTGGTCATGATTTTTCTGGCAAAATGTTTTACTGTTTGGGAAGGAAGGTGTCTGCCAAGAAACATCAAACTGCGAGATGTGACATTTTCACCAGAAATCAGTGGCCAGTTTCCCCAGGGATATTTCAAGGTCCAGGATTGAGCTGCTATTCAAAACAAGAAGGAGATGGAGTTTTGCTGGGGAACAGTCCATAGTCCCCAGCACAACTGTCTCAGAATGATTTGGACAACAAACTGTAAGTCTCCATCTCTGCCTGACCTGGAAAATGGACTCAGCATTATAACCTCAGAGCCTTAAATCCTGGGCTTTCTGCTGGAAGGGGATGTAAGACCAGTATGATTTCAGCTCCATGGCACATGAGGACATTTTGAAAAAATCATAAAATAGGAAAACAGTTTCCTACTGAGCTGCAGTTAAAATGATGCCCAATTTCTAATTCCTTGAACACACATACTGTTTATTAAGGAAGTTACTAAGATGTGCTATAGCTCCCAGGCAGAGGGGAGAAAGAAGTCTTAGCTCACCATCTACTTCTTTCATCTGAGATTTATCATCTAACCAGACAACTCTGATCATTAGCACATCAAAGATCTTAAAGCTTCCCTGACGGAAAAAAGAAAAACTTCTTTAACATCCTGGTATTTCAAAGATCAGCCATGTATTTGCAGATTTTAAGATCATATGGAAATTTTGCAGTAACCTACTCTGACATCTGCAGAACACAGCCCACAGGAGGCTGCCCAGCAATTCCTAAATCATTTCTAATAAATTGTGGTTGACGCAGGGCACCTTCCTCGGAAAGATATTTAGTCTGATTTAAAAACTAAGCAATGGAGAATCCACCACATTCTTTGGCAAGTTGCTAGTTAAAAATAGGGCAAAATCTCATCAACAGGAATGGGAATTTTGTCACTCATATTTAATCTCCACATTAAACATTCACAAAAGGTCAATTTATAAAATATTCACAACAGAAGTGGACTATAATTTACTCCTTCCAGAAATCATAAGTCTGTAATGATTAATCAAGTAAGAAATTTGTATTACCAGTTTTAAAAGAATTTTTTGAAGTGTGAGAAGGGTGCACAAATATCCCTATGAGGATTGTGAGTATGTTCATCCAAAACACATTCTTTTATTGTTTTGGAAGCCTAAAATCTTAGCACTCAGAGATATCATCTATTTAAAATACATGAGCAAACCAAGGCATAAAAAGTCTCCTCCTTTAACTTTACTCCCAGTACAGGTCTTCTGCTCCTGCCAGTAAGAGTCCTAGAAAAAACATGAGCTACACTGATTCTGTCAGTCAGAAATTGCTTGTATGGCAGTACTTCCAACAGAAAACCAAATTTATCTTGTTGTGGCCCCACTTTTGGCCAACTGCTTTGCTATACTGACAGGCAGAAGTCCTCAGTTAGCCCTATGAAAGACCATAATGTAAATAGTTTCTGTTTACTCTGAAGTCAGAAAAATCATTCCAAGAGAACAGTAAATATGTAATCACATGTATTATTTACTTTCTTCAGGAACACTGTTATTCCCAAAACAGGCTGGCTACTTCTCGCTTCTCTTCATCAGTTCCTTTTGCAAATGCATCTCATCAGCTTCACCTAATTCATCACTGTGGTTTGACAATAATCACTGAATTTCTTTCTAAAGATAATCTGTGTTTAAAAGCTCTGTTATATAATATGCAATAAGCCAAGAATATCTTGCAATATTTGGAAAGGTAGGGCAGTAATGTTCTGCCAGATTCTTCTCAGCATTTAAACATAATTTTTTACATGCCAAAAGTTCCTTCAACCACTAATGACTTGTGAGTTTTAAAATGCATAATTTATTTCTGAAAACAATTAGAGAGTTTAGAAAAAACTAATCTGTGTTTTGGGAGATGTTACAACAAAAAACATTACTGAAAGAAAAAGAAATAAAGGAACAGAAATTCAGAAAAATGTCCTGGCCCCTTGGGGGAAAAGTGTTAGTTCAGAGCCAGTTTCCTTCAGAGATAATTCTGGAGAAGAAAGAAAGATTTTTTCAGAGCAGATGAGTGAGTCAGTCATTGTGGGCTTGAAGAAGCAAAAGAGAATATTAAAGGCAAATAAAGGGTTTACAGTTTGGTGGAAAAGAACATCCTAGGAAAGGGAAAAGACATAAAGCTGAAAATCTTAGAATAAAAATAAATGAAAGGATATCTAAAACATTTGCAGGAGAGAGGAGAGGGTTTAGAGAAGTTTAGAGCCTCAAGCAGGGCATTAAGGGTGGAACTGGAGCTATCAGTGAGCTGGAGGCAAAACACCATCCTCCACAACTCACCAGCTGAGCAAAAAAAGTCTGTTCAGACCAGAGAACAAGGGTCAAGATCAGAGATTCATCAAGAGAAGGACCTGCCAGGTCAAAGCAGAAAAAAATGTTAGTTGTAGTGACAAAGAGCCTGTTTGGGGCCAACAGGCAGGGATTGGCAGTGGTTGCTGTTGCAGCCACAGGTCAGGCTGACCCCAGTGATGTGGCACAGGGGGGGTCACGTTGGTGGCAATGACAGTGGAACAGCAGCTGGGGCTTGGCTGTGTCAGCAGAGACATAGCATTGACCTGGTGGGAAGCCACACCTCAGCTTTTCTGCAAAATCCCTGGCTGCCAAGGACTGTCACTCACCTGTCCAAATCCTCAGGTCAGCACAAAGTTAGAAACTTTAACAGAATTCCTGTTGTCATTAGAATATAAGGCATATATTAGTTCTTTTTATTCTTGTTGGCACATGAGAAAACGCTACTGAGGGTTTCCCTACCTCCCAAACAGACACTCACATTTTCACTAAAGGAAAGGGTTTACTGCAAACTTCTACATGTCTCCAGTTGTACTTTATGATATTTTCACCTGTTGGCTAGCTAAATTGTTTAAATTCAGTCCTCTTTTATACCTATGTAACTAACCTACATACACTGAACAGAGCAAAACTTCTCAATGTGGAGGGGGAAAAGACATGCAAGAGCCAGTCCCTGAGATCTGACTTCCTTGAATGTTTCCTCCAGACAAAGCAACAGTGCAGAATTGATTTCCCACAAGGTCAGTGAGGAAAGACTTGAAGGCTCATAAGGGCTATCTCTGAAGTCTATAGTGCCTCTTCCAGTTCAAATAAAATTTTTAAAAAGGCCTGTATCTGCTTGTAACCTGCAAGATGTGCCTGTCACCACTCTGATTAATTATTTTAGTTTTGCAGTTTAGATTAATTACAGTGAAAGACCCAAATACATTTCATAGACACTAATATCTGCAGTTTTATGACTATTGAATAATTAATTACTGCTATTTCAATACCTCCAAGAGGGAAAAATCATGCATTTTAAGCCCAAGACACTGTCAGCCACCCAATGGGTCTGTATGAAGGCTTGTGGAGCCCACATCTCTCGTTATTCAGCTGGAAGATTCAGTGTCTCAAAGGGTACTATCTTCGGTGTATGGGTATTTTCAAGCCTCTCTGATGCTCATGGGTTTGGTAACAGCCTTTTCTTCAAGATAAATAGAAAAGCCAAAAAAATGATCTTCAGTTTAACAACAGGAGTTTCAACTATTTGTACAACTAATCTACATGATATAGACTTCTCTTTGGTGGTTTGGCTGGGACCTGAGCACACACTGTAAACACTGCTGAGGGCATGGCAGACTTAGATGTGTCTGCACAAGTGGCAGAAGCAACCAGTGTCAGGCAGAAAATACCATAATGAGCACCTATAACATAAAACCTCCAAAAAAGAGGGGTAAAAATAATTGAGAAGAAACACAACATTATGAGCAAAGACACTAGTTCATTGCTGCAGGTCTCTGTGAACATAAGCAAACTTGATTGCATTGAAGAAATACAGATCATCAATTTCTCTTTCCAGAGAAAACAATCTTGCACATTGAAAATATTGGCTATGAGGCAGGCAAATATCACCAGAGGAATCAAGTTTCTGAAAAGAGAAAGGATGAGCTGATATCTGCCATCAAACTGGAACAAACAATGGAGGTACTCACAATATTCAACAATGGCCAGAAAATAATTAAAACAAGATCTAAACAATTGTTGGAGCCCTCTATAAAGAATCTGAGTCAAAATTCCATAGCTTCCCAGAAAAGGCAGAAATATGACCAGGAATTTGGGAGCAGAATGAAGTGTATCTGAGCAGATTGAAAAACCCTGCTAACACAAAATTTTGATCAGCACATGAAAAGAACTTCAGAGAACTGTACTAAGACAAACTAAAAATTCACGTAGCATGATATCCTTTCTTCAACAACATCCAATATTAGAAGTTTAAGACAGAAGTATGAAAAACAAAAATCTCTAAGATGATTTTTCCCCATCTGCTCTGCTGTCACAGATTCTGGCACTCAGTTGTTAAGGGACTTTTTGAGTTGCACTCAGTAATGGGTCATCATAGTACTGAGCAATGAGGTACAGTGGATCACAAAGCTTCTCATAAAAAATGGGAGGAATTGGAATTCATTAATGCATTTCAGATGACTCAAGGGTTCAAGGACCTGAAAAGAAACAACAAAAAGGATAAGAACAGCTTCCTAAATAAATAAAATATAGACTCAGATCATCTGAAGGACTTTCATAGAGAATGCACTGGTGGCTCTTTCTACTTCAGCTTCTTTGGGAACTTCTGCTTCTATTCTCTCTCTCAAAGGGAAGAGAAGGCATGTGTCAGGGTCAGGCTCTTGTGAAGACATATACACCCCATACAATCTCACATTTCAAAAAGCTGGTTGGGGGTTTTATCTGCTGGTTTAAACAGAATCACCCTCAGCACCCCTCTTCTGAAGTCATACACAGTGACTGTGTACACACCTGTTAAATTCACCTGAACCTGTTTGAGACGTGAAATAGATAACAAGCTGCAGCTGGATGGGAAGCATGAGAGAAGACCTTAAGTAACAGGAAGAAAGGCCAAGGAGTCTTGTGCAATCTCAGCTTAAGTGGGCTTGGATTCAGACAAAGACAAGGCATAAAAGACTAACATAGGGATGCTTGCCTGAACTCAAAAATGCTTTTTAAATCAGAGAAGAAAGGCCCAGAATAGCTCAGGGCATGGAAGAACTTGCTCTGGTGCTGCAGCTTTCCAGTCCAAAGACCCTTAGTGTAGCAAGGAGGCTGGAAGGTGGTATCCGTGATCCCTTATGGACTGCTTGTTCCCTGGCATGTCTAAAGCAAAGGGACTCTAACTTGGCTCATGGCTTTTCTGAGCTAACAAGGAAACAATGAAACCCAGTTCTTTCATTTTTTTAAAGTGAGTGAGAGAGAAGGAGAACAGAGGAAAACTGGCAAGAATAGAAAATTCAAAAAATGGACCAGATATAAGTTATTGTTATGAAATTTCTTTGTTTCATAGCCAAGACCATTATATATCTCTGGCTGGCCAGACAAAGCATCATGTGTCTTCAGCAGAAGTTTCTCTTCTACCCAGGGAGCTGGATAGAGCAAAACAAAAACTTCAGGAAGGAGCTAGCTTGAAGAGGCATCGGGTGTCAATTCAGCCTGAAGCACAGGCACCCTACCAAAGGGAATGGTACAGGTTTCCTTCTCATGTTTAGGAATGAGGGACACCCTGTCTGTTGTGTTGGTCTTAAAAACAGAAAATGCACCAAACAAGGGGAAAATACAGAAGTACAAGACCTGCAGTGATTGAAAGGGACAACTTTTAACCCTTTAACCTTTGAACTTTTAACTTTTTAACTTCTATTTTCACTTCTGCTCTCTGATGGCCAAGCAAGTGGCAAGTGAGAGCAAAGAAATATGAGTTAGTTTTAAAAGATACTTGCTATAAAACCCAGTGGGAAGGAGAAATTTCTTACAGAAAGAAAATGAAAGTTCTCTCTGGAAGGTTCAGCTCTGCAAATGTTTTCCAACACAGTTTTCTGTGGAGTTTTTTCACTTACACGGAGTTTTGACTTTACATACAAACCATAGAGAAAATGTGATACAGTCCTTGGCACTGCTAGGTAAAGTAAGAACCTCTCTTTGGGAAACTTACTTCCCTATAAAATATTGAATTCTGCTCCCAGTCCTAGCAGTTCATATGTGAGCACTGTCCTCACATTGTAAGCACTAGCATGTGTGCCTGAAGGAAATGGACAGACATAGGTACACTAAAATTAGAGATGCCTTTTAAACTTTGAATTCTAAGTATTTTGTCTGGTTTGCTAGATTCTGAGTATCTAGAAATTTCACTCACCTCTGCACCAGCAATCTGTAATGTAATAGTAAGGTTCAATAGCAGTTCATCTGGTTATATGCATCAAACCTCTGAAAAAAAAGACTGGGAACAGCATATTCCATTCCTTTGAATAGAGAAAAACAAATAAACAAACAAAAACCCCAACATAACAAAAACCCACTAAAATCAAAACCCTAAAAAGACAGTTAAATACATCACAGCTTTCTAAAATGTTGGGTAAACTCAAGTCCATCATAAATTCTCATATGTGGTTTCTGAACAGAAACACAGAGGTGTGGATCTTGAGCAAGTCTTCTTCATGGCAAAACTGGAAAAAAATGCTCATTTCTGCTGAAGAAGATATTTCCAGTTTATAAAAGGTTTCTCACACATTCAGTGAACTTTCAGAAGAGGTATTTTTCTTGGTGTGGGCAGAGTTATGAGAAAGAACAGGCTGAATGAAGTTCGCAAGATGGTTCTGAATGCTGCAGGGTCACCCCAAAATGCCACAGGACTATTTTAGGTTTCTGCCACAAGAGCCAAGAAGTATCATTTCAGAGACTGAAACAGATGTGCTAGAAAGAAATCATCTCTAGGAACCAAACAGAGCAGATTTTGGAGAAAAAATGATGACTCAAGAGACACACACAGAAAGACCCATTCCACTTACTCAAAAGTAAATTGGACAAGAAGAAGATTTGAATGAGATTTTATTGTGTCAGTAGAGCTAGAATGACCTTGGAAGGGGGATAAACTCCATTATAAACATTTAAATCTCTAAAAAAACCCTCCCCTAAATTGCAGTGGAATGAAACTACATGCAACTGACTTAGTTTTGTTACCGCTGCATCCAGAATAATGCTTCCTGCCAAAGAAATATTAGGTTGTCATATGTTTTTCCTAAGGTAAATAACCTTCATGGCACCCACTTGGGCTAGGTGTACAGACCAGAATGCAGTGATGCTTATAGACATTACACTCCTACCTGAAGGCTGTTTGTACTTGTCAGCACATACAGATAGTAAGGAAAAAATAATCTTAGTGCCCCAAACAGTCTATAGTATCAACACTTATAGAAGATTTGTAGCAAAAACTCCAGAGGAGTTAAGCCCATACACAGAGAAGGAAGCACATCCAGAACCTCCCACTGCTGTGTTTGATCCTGCCTCTCCAAATTTTCTCAGAGCATCCTTATCCCCCACAGATGCTGTGTGGGTCACTGCTTAATGTAAACAAAATGCAAATGTTTGCAAAAGCTTTTGCATTTCACACTTTAGATTGAGTGCAAAAAGATCACCACTGAGAAACCCATAAACACATGCACATTTGGAACACTGAGCTCTGTACTCACTCATTTCAATCTCTGTATTGCTTCATTAGAGATCAACTGCTCCATCCCAAACTGATGAAATCAAGCCTTTGTGACGGGAAGAATTTGCAATGAAATGCAGTCTGGGCCCAT
Organism: Serilophus lunatus; assembly: GCA_013399895.1. Classification (NCBI taxonomy): domain Eukaryota; kingdom Metazoa; phylum Chordata; class Aves; order Passeriformes; family Eurylaimidae; genus Serilophus; species Serilophus lunatus. The sequence goes on along the minus strand of VXBA01001777.1, from coordinate 157,124 downwards.
GGACTATGTCTCTAAGCTGAAGATAATTTGATAGATGGTGCACTGGCCACACAGACAGGTTCTAAAGAAATCAGTTTGGAGTTCTAGAGACTTCTGAAGGTATTTTTGATCAATGGTGTTTGGAAGTCTCAGGAACATTAATTCCATATCCAGTCTGCCAAAATATCTACCTTAGATACAATTTATGAGCATGCATGTCGAGATATATTTAAAATCCTTTGAGTCTTCCAAGTACATGAATAACACACATATCATTACTACTTTTTTTTAATGTAGCATCATATAAATCAAGCGAGAGCACCGGGCTTTCTCAACTAAGGAAAACCACTGCACTTAAAATAACAAAGGTAGTACTTATTTATTAATGCACAATGTCCAAAATTCCTATTAAAATCTGTCAAGAACAGTTTAATGCAGCATACTCTCAGGAACTGAAATTAACACACACTCTCTCAGAAGTTAAATCCACTGCTTTGCTCTATCTGTATTTTTCATTTTCAAGCTAAAGGTTAGGAAGTTCCTGGTTTCTCTTTCAAAAAGTGAAAAAGTATCAAGTTGAAAAATGGAAACAGCACCTGAATGTATCCACCACCTTTTCACTCAGTTCTTTATCAACAGTCTTGTGTCAAGGCACTAAAAGATGCTTATCCACAGGGCATTTAAGGATGGTAATTTATCAGAAGCATTTCCTAGGGATCTCTAAAATGGTGTCTGTGAATCAGGAGATGTTGAAATTCCCTATTAGCCAGTTCATGCTACCTGATGGAGGCTGTTCTCACAAGCTGCAAATGTAATTCACTCTGCACAGTGAACAATAACAGTTGAGGACCTGGCAAACAAAAAGGTCGGCATCGCTGTTTTCGTGCTTCCAACCACTGCCAGAGTTACATGGTCAAAGGCTCAGGATGAGCAATTCTGTTGTAAGTCAGCTGTTCTGAGAGCTGTGATTCTAGAATGGTCACAATTAATTTAAGTTAGGGCTGACTTTTTTAATATTTTATTTTTTCCACAACCATCTTTTAAATTTACCAGGAGTAATTCTGCACTGATTGAGTCTTAAAAGGAAAAGGAATCTGGTCTATTGTTCTTTTGATAACCACTCAAACAACACAAACATAACTTCAGAGTCTATAAGAAAACGATAAAAGAGCTTGTTATTTACTTGGCTAGTGATAGTATCTTGAATGATAAAGAGCAGTGTGTCACTCTACAAAACTATAACTTCATTCAGACTTGTTTCCTTGAGGCTAAACAATTGCAGTTGGATCCTGATGTAATTCTTCATAACAATAGTTGCATTTACTTTTCCTGTCAGGGACATTCATTCAGCCTTTCTGGAAGATCCCCTTACTATCTCTGGCAGTATGCAGTGATCAGTTTTGTTGAAGAAAACTGTTCATAGTGCCCTTTCTCCAGTTATTTCTCTCTTAAAGCAAAATTTTATATTTTTTACAGAGCAATGAAGAACATTGCATATTTTTTGTTCTTAGCATCAACAATACACAATTTAGACCATAGCTTTCAGAAAAACTAACAAACCAAACCCACAAAAACTAATACCTGCTCCATCTACATACCAATCCATTAAAGTAGGCACACTCAGTGACTGAATAACGGACAGAAGGAAAGACTACCTAATTGCTATTTATTCTCCCCCTTCTCTTTTTTTTCTGACCTGGGTGAAACAGAACTATATCCCTGTCTTCTTGTGAATCAGCTGGTTGGTGGCTGTGAGACCTCTTTGCTCACCATACAGGTCCTCTGAGGTGTGCAGGCTACATCCTCAGAGTAGGAATGGCACATCTCCTGCAATTCTGCCATGGGATGGCATCACATTATCCCTAAACAAGTATGGACTGTTTCTAGTACAGAATAGGAAGCCTTCTCTTTTGATTTGGTACAACAGCCTTTGACTTTGCCAAGGCTCTCTCTGCTTCTGGGACAACTCTTCTCAAATCTTCAGGAACAACTACATCCACATCTAACCTACTCCTAACTCTGGAACCTTCCTCTCCTCACTGCTTCCCATGGACTTTCTTTATCGTCTCTTCTAAGTGCAAAACTCTGGCAGTTGGTAGCCTTTCTCCAACTCAGTGCTTGCGTTCCCACCTCTGAAACATCCACATTTAACCTCCTTCCTCTTGTTCATACCCTTGTACATCCCATTTTATTCAGTTCTCTTACTCTCTTGATTTTCCACATCACTCAGTAACTCAGAACCTTAATTGAGCATGAAAATCTCATTGCAAGTATTGCACAGTTGTGGTGGATCCATTAATAAAAAACAGACAGATGAGGATGTTTGTCAGCAGAATAGACACAGATGTAAGCAAACCTGTCCACTTCCATACTTAAAAAACTGTCTTCAGCATGCAAAGAGATGCACTGCAGATATTCAGGTAAGGAAAAATATTGGTAATAATCACATTCCACTTATGGAGGCCATAAAGGGCCTTTGTACAAAGCACGATCTGAATAATAGATTCTTCTCTGAATTACTTCTGCACAGTTTTAAGCTGAGTCTTCCTTTTGCACTTCTTGCCATATTTAGTATCACAGTGAGCTCGTGAAACTCACAGACTCATAATCAGGTGGAGATCCTGGCGTCTGTGACATCTCAGAACAAGAGCTCACGCAAGAGAAAACATCATGAAAAAGACCATTCCACCTCTCAAAACCATTAGCCCATCAGATGGAGGCACACTTAGTGGCATATTTACTTTTTGACTTAAACTTTCCATGAAGTCATGGAACAGTCCAGAATTTGAAGAACAAAAAGCAAAAGAGACAGTTCCATATGTGCCACACTGTGCATGTCAAACAATGAAAGGCTTATTGTTAGAGCGTGACTGAGGAAGATAGCAAGAGAAAGGAAAACTGGATATAGAAGAATCACAATCCTTTTGGGTTTGCAAAAGAAATTTGATTGGGCAAGTCTGAGCAGTAGAGATGTTGCTCTCTGAATTTGGGGTTAGTTTCAACTAATGGAAAATTTTAATTTTGAAAGAATAAAAATATGTTAATACACTACAAGTCTATAAAGACATTTCACAAGTGAACTGGGAATAAACAGTGTGATTCCCTTCTATATGTTACTTGGGAAAGTCTAAAATAATTAAAAATTATATACCTCTGAGAAAACTTATTTCATCTTAAAAGAAAAAGAAATGAGCTCCATCTAAAACACCTGTATCTCCAAACCATTATACAATTCTACGATTCTATAAATGTTTCTTCTGTTTCAGTGTAATCAGAAACCATTTGTGTAGGGTTTTTTTCTCATAAATAATGCATAGAAAATGATAGTGGTAACTGCAAAAAGACTGAGAGTTTTAGCTGTTACTGAGTAACAGCTAATGTTACTCAATAATATTAATGAGATCATTCTAAAGAAAGTTTTATATTTCTCCCAAAGATTCAGGTGTTGGGAAGAACGAGCTGAGAAGAAAGGTGACAGTAAGAATTTTCCAGTTTTCTACCAGGTCATCTTCCAATGGGCAGAGGCACTGAGGTCTCTGAAAGGGAGAATTGATCTGCTTGGAGCTGATCACTGTGAAACACTCCAGAGGTGCATGGCAGCTTCTGTCTTCTCTCACTGGCCTTGTAGTCATATTCTCAAAGGCACTTTTTCAGACTGTGTAGAAGGTCATGCCTTGCCTCATAAACACACGTATTGCAGTTACTTTTTGGCTCTTCACCGCCGTGACAGTTCTAGTCACGCTTCCAGCACAGGTAAGAAGATTTTGGATAAGCCAGAATAATACATGAGAAAAACAAGAGTGATGGATTTCTCTCTTCTCTGAACACAGACAGTAATGTAAGCAAGGTGATGGTCATCCGTGGTCTTGTTTCCTCTTAACTTGTAGAAGGAGCTGGAATAAGATTTGAATGCACTGTGTGGTTGAGGTGGAGAAGGAGAGTAGTATCAGAGATGGCAGCCTGCTGTGTGGTTGTCCTTGCAATGACAGATGCCTTTCAGAGAGACTCCAGGGCCAGTGCAGCAACAGCCATGTCTGTGGCCTCTCCAGTGATCAGCCATGTAGGTGCAAGGTCTGTAAGCATCCCCTTGGATACTCTTTGTTTCTCTCTGTGCACATTTTCCACAGTGGGGACTCATGCATCTTTTCATCTGAAGTAGAGATACCAAACCATCCAGTTGCTCCAAGGAGATTTCTCCATCACCCATCCCTCTCCCTACATTTATCAGCGATCGCCCAGTTATGGCAGAGTGTCTTTCAGATTTCTGTGGACTCTGAGACTGCACTGCTCTTATCCATCACAAATCACACTTTGATACATAAGAGTTTGGCTTGCTTTTCAATATTTTAGGAATGTTGCTCCAACATAGGAATTATGTTTTTGAGGGAGCAGTAACTCAGACTAGTGCTGGGAATGGGCAAATCCTCTGGAACCAGTTTCAGTAGAAACTAATCCTAAGAAAATCTTATCTAAAAGTTCAGCATTAAACTCTGAACAGGAGGTAGAAAGAGCTGACGATCAATTAAATACACTGGAAACTGAAGGGAAATGTGGGGGTGGAAGAAAAATGGAGATATTTTGCTGTTCCCTGACTGCTGCCCCTGGAAAGTCATTCCACCCTGAATTTCTCCAGTGCCATATCCTTTGTAAGGTTTCAAAACCAACATTTAAAAAATATTTTTAAGGATAACTATGTCTGAAAGTTAAAGCCCTTTGGGGGGAAATAAAAGAAGGACTTCAAAGTAACAAAATGCTAAATCTGGCAACTTGTTTTTAATGGAAGTGAAAACCTGCACAATTTAATACTTTAAAGTGTAATAAGAAGAGAAATGTCACACATAGAGTTCAATTTCTACACATGGAATTGTGCCCCTGATTTAACAAATTCCAACTTGAATGCTTTTACCACAACTGAAAAATGTTTTACTGACCTCGAGCTCATTGTACAGCAGAGGTCCAACAGTATAGCTAGGACTGGGATCAAAGAAGTAGTGGTTTTCAAAGCAGCTATCCAGCCTGGTGTGAGCTAAATCCAGCTGGCTAACAGTTTGCAGTTCAGCGAGTGTTGAACCTCCTTGTTTTGTGGACTTTTGTTCAGGATGAGTTTTGACATGTTGCATCAAAAGTCTGTTTCAGCATCAGAGAAGTCCCTAGTCTCTCCCTCAGTGAGGACCATTGCTGCACACAAGGCTGCAATGACCCGAGCTGTCTCAGATCAGACTTTATCCTTGCAAGAGGACCAGGCTGAGCCCTGGTGTTCAGCTGCACTCACCAGTTACAGCTGATGTTACAGCTTTCTTTTGGTAATGAGCAACAGCCTTTCTACATGTGAGACTGCATGAAATCAATGGATTTTCTCACCAATTCAGCTTCCACATACTCGAGCACCTGGTTTTAATACTCTGGACATGGAACATAATTCTGAATGCTGCCACCAGACTGATACATGTCCTAAGACATTGATCAGGACCTGTCTCATAAGGGAACATTAATACAATACATATTATCACTATGTGCCAGGTTATTTTCAGCTCTTCACAGTGGGAAACTGCTGTCTTAGATAATAGAATGTCTGCAAGTTATTACATTTTGACCATTGAACCTACTTGGTATTTAACAGGGATGTTAAGATTAATGTTTATAATGTGCTTTGGAGATGAAAGCCTCACCAAATTGTGATTTATGATTTGACTGTTGAGCCAGCAGAGCAAACTGGTGTGAGGAGCCTTAAACTTCAGTCAGGCCCTTAGCATGCAATGGTAGAAGAGTGCCAAGGACCTAAACCCGGAGCTAGGATACTGAGCTGCATGTTTCTCTTCTGGTTTAGCTGGCATAAATGTCAGTTGAAATGCAAAGTTTGACAAAGGAAGCACAGGTCACAGAGACAAAAACATGCCTTAGGCAGACTAGAGGTATTGAAACTTACATTGGATAATGGAACTTCTATTAATGAACAGTGAGGTGTCACCAATCAATTCAGAGTAAAATCACTGGTACCTTTGGATCTAGGACCCCAAAAGACTGACATGCAGAGCAGGAAGCAGCCTAGACCTAACAAGAGGTGTTACATACACTCATATATTTTAACTCCTATCTCTCTGCTTTTTGAATGTCTGGGCGATCTCTGGTGATTTAGGAGTCATGTCCCAGGTGTGCATTAAACTGAATATCTCTAAGAAAAAACTCAGCACCCATAGAAGAATGCATGCTTTATTTTATGAAATTTAGTTTTCTCACTAAACTTATTAACTAAAATCATAATTTTCTTCTTGGCAGGAGCTGTCAAAAAAAATAACCTGGCTGATAGGGAAAAAGAGATCATGCTCTATTTGTCCTATTGAACCTGTGCTGCAATAAAGCCTCTCAGGCAAGAGTTATATGGCAAGAAGATAAGGTTTGGACCCAAGGTCTTCCCCATCTCAGCTGTGTGTCCTGCTGTAGGCTATTCTCCATCTCCCTTAGTCATTCTCCCAGACATACATCAACCCAATAATAGCTTTGGTTACAACATTCACTTGAGATATGACTTACTAGATGCAGAACTGATCTAACAAACCGAAGCCAAGACAATCAAACTGATTGACTAAACCAACATACTGCTAACATAGGACTAACAAGTTAACACACTTGTAAAACAAGCAGCAAAATAAGATTGGCTTTCATCAAACTTCCTTTGTACAGATGCCTCAGAGACATGAGGCAAAAGATCCATATACTCCGAGTCTTCCCCCTCAAGAAACAGCTTATTAAGGTTTTAAATGAGGAGAGAACTCTCTCTTATTTGAAGGCTGGAATAAAGCAAGGATCAGTCACATTCCCATCTGGCATTTACAGTAATATCCACTTCTTGCTGCTCACTACAATTAGCGTATCTGTGCCAATGATGATTTGCAAGTCTCTGTCTGTGCTGACTTTGGACGTGTCTCAGCTGCAGTGAGGGTGAGCTGCACAGCATTTTGCCATTCTGAGTTGCCTAGTTATCCACATTACCCTCATCCAGAAACCAGAGCAGACAAGCTGATATGTCTCTTTTTAGCGCATAGTGGGGACGTGGTAAGTGCAGCCCAAGACCCAGAAGCTGGGAAAGGATCCCATGTTTTGGGTGTATCTATTCAGTTTCTGGGTTTTGGTGAAAAGCTTGAAAAAAACTATGAAACTACAGCACTGCATACATGATAGATGTAGATTATGACACCTCTCAAGATATTTCCCTCTCTCCTGCAGTGTCTCAGATAATGTAGCCAAGCAGATGTTCACCATTATTTTGAGCTATGGAAAAATGCAGGATTCATACTAAAATAAAAAAAATGGAACATGGAAGACATCTGAATTATTCTTTGTTTACTTTTTCTTGCAAGTGATGAGGAATTTGTTTCTTCTGAGTCAGAGCTGGAACTGGAAAACAGACACCTCACGTTCTGGAGGGACCTCAGTATCCAGAATCTCCAGACACTAGGAAAGATGAGGCCTGCATACCTCCCTCAAATAAATGTCCTCCTTTTCTGTAGAAAAGCATCACATTTCTGTGAAACAGTCAGAGAAAGAAAGAAGAGATCTTTCTGATGATATTCTGCTCATTCTCTTGTTCTAGTACATTATTTCACCCAGTGACGGAAGGAGGAAAGACAGACTTAGTTGCCCTCAAAGTGCAGTGGCTACCAGCTCCATTGTCTTTCTGGGAATAATATTAGTTCCGCAGTTATAACCTCACCTCCCTCTCAGCCATGAAGCTTTCAATTTCTGTAACATTTCAAGACTCATTTCTATCTAGGATGAAATACATCCCTTAAAGTTTTCCAGGAAAAAGGCTGGCGATAAAAATCCGCTATTGTCCATTGTTGGCACTGAAGAAAGGCTGTTGGAACACGGCATGTAGCCATTCCCTCCCACCTTTCCTTCCCTGTGGTAGCAGTATTGTTGCTGACCCAAATAAATGCATTGTTCCCTGAAGCAGAGAAAATGAAGTTCTGAACTGATAAGGCTCCTCCCTGACTATTCACTGCTTGGACTCCGCTACCAGAAAGATCATCTCCCATCTGACTTGGCTGTTCCTCTTGTAATAACACCAGATCTTCTCTATATTCCAACTCATTTAATCCTTTTCCTTCTCTCTGCAGCAGATTTACCCATGGAACACTGAAGAATCATAGAATCATAGAATATCCTGAGTTGGAAGGGGACCAAAAGGATCAGACTCCATCTCCTGGTCCTGCACAGGACAACCCTAAGAATCACACCATGTGCCTGAAAGTGTTGTCTGAATGTTTCTGGAACTCTGTCCCACTTGGTAGTGTGACCACTGCCCTGGGGAGCCCGTTCCAGTGCCCAAGCACTCTCCAGGTGAAGAACATTTTTCCAATATCCAATCTAAACATCCCCTGGCACACCTTCATGCCGTTCCCTTGGGTCCTATTGGTGGTCACGCCTGTTTTGCAACCTGGTTGAAAGACAACACAGCTTCTGGAAATTGCTGCCGTTTCAGACTCCTGTGGGAACAGCAGAGGTGGCTGCATGCATCTCCTCCTTTCACTTCAAGTCAAGCCAAGCATTTATGCTCAGCTTGCACTGCTCTTCATGGTAAAGACAAGGCGAGGTACTCGCTGTCCTGGCTGCCCATCAGCTTTTCCCTGGGACACAGGGAATCCAGCTCTGTGGCAGTGGCAATGTCTGGCTCCATCCCTCTGTGCTAGGTCTGCAAATGGTACATTTTGTGCAGCCTCAGGAAATGGCAGTTCTGCTGAAGGTCAGGGTTTGTGAAACAGACACCTTTTTTTCTTTTCCTTCTTTTCCCTTTTCTGGGGAGTTTCCTTTACTCCCTTCTCCCTCCTCACCCCACACTTTCCCTGGGCCTCTTCCAAGAACAACCCTCGTGCCATTCTCTCCCACCAAAGGCACAAAGAACTTCTTTTAAGGACCTGCTGCCTGTTCAGGATACAAAGAAGTTAAACTAACAATGTGGCGATGCAACAGCCCTTTACAGGCAGGTCTGGATGAGTCACAGAAATAAAGAGTAGGAAGGGATTTAAGGGGCCACCTTCCCCTCTCCCCCAAGGCAGAAAAAGTATTTTCTCCAACTACAATTTCCAGTGACCTGCTCTTTCTGTTCCTTTGGTGTACAGCAAGGCCTCAGTTTCTCCCCAGGACTGGTATTTATTGCTAAGATTTATCACTCTTCAGAACAAGTTTGCCATGTCTTTATGCTTGTTAAGAGAATACACCACATTTAATTGTGGAGTTTAACCCTAGAACAAAATACCATCTGAAAACAGCATTTTAAATGTGTATTTAATCTTGGAATGAGGCTAATATTCCTCTCTGAAAGTGTTTCTGTTTCTAAAATCTGGGTTGCCTAATGGCTAAGCTCTGGGCAGATTCCAACAGAGTGAATGCTGGTTGTACTCTATGGTTACTGACACCATTTTCAGGTACCTGCTGTAGTACTCAGAGATTTAGAAAGAAAGCTTGAAGGTCTAGAAAAAATCTGGAATAACTGCATTCAACTGCTTAAAAAAACCCCAACAAACAAAACAAGAAACCCAAAAACGCTAGTTCTACACTGGGATTTGCCCTCAGCCATGGTTAGATGTAGCATCATCTCAGCATTACTGCCACCACCTGTCAGAGACTTCTGCTTCTTCAGCCAGCTATAACAAAGATATCCACCTGGTTATCTTCATGTTGCAGAAAAGCATGAGGGAATTCGTCCACTCACCTCCAGACACATGCATAGTATCTTCCACTACCCCTTGTGCCTCGTTGGCAGATTGTTTTGGCCTTTTACCTATTTTACTCTAACTAGAAGGCATTCTCACTGCTCTAATGAGCAGGAAAGGCCTTCAACTTCTTTTTGACTAAACATGAACAGGTGATGCCATCTCTTCACACACCTCAGAGTTGGTACACCATCCACAGCTTCTATAAATTACCTTAAGCCTCATTGAATAAACAGCCCCAGGAGTGTGGCAGACCAGGCAAGTGGGTAGGACGATCCCCCAGGGCATGGTGGTATGGTGGGAGCAGGACCATGGTCTCCACTGATGTGAGAACTTTGGGAGGACAGCCTTGTGGGCCACAAAAGCTGCAGAAGTGCCTGATGGTGATGCCATCGCTCTTCTCCAACGTGCACAAAGCTCAGGGAGTCCTGCCTTTTATGGGAAGGTGAGGCACTTTCAAGAGTAATAAAACTACCTGAAATAACACACAGTGCACATAAAAATGCCAAAACCAGTTTGTCTTCTGCACCTCAAAATACAGAGGCCACTGGGGGTATACCTGGGTTTTACTCTGCTGTGGCACAACATGGCCTCACCTGGAGGCCAGATGAGGGTGTGCTTGCTGACAGACAAATAACATTCCTCAAAAGAGCCTGTTAAATTAAAGCCTGCTACTGAGATCCAAGCAGGTTTGCAGGGTGCAGCTGCAAAGCTCTTGTTTTGCATCCACCTGTGGCTGCCCCTGGATTACTTGTCCCTCACCAGGACAAGTCAAACCCAGTCACCCACAGCACACCACCCTGCCCCACACCAGTGAGACACAGCTCAATAAAAGGGCACCTGCATTCTGTCCCTGTGCCAACACCATTAACCAAATATCACTCCCATCATTCACAGAGGTCAAAACAATTTTCACATCAGGGTCTGCAAACAAAGGAAGCCCGTCACCAACACGGTAAATATTAACAACCCTTGCAATATTTGAAACTTATTTAAGTGCTTTCATCAAGTATTTCCTCTGTGTGTGTAAAATCTGGATGCTATTTCTGTTGGGTATAAATCTGTGGGTGTACTAACTGCTATAAGATAAAACAAAGAAAAAAACCAGCCTGAAGTAACGAGTTCTTTAATCTTTTTATTTTAAGACCATAATTTCAGCAAGGAATAGATTTAACTATCTGAATAGGTTTAGTTCAACTTAATCTACAGTTTCCTAACACTAGATAGAGATCATTGTTGGCTGATAGCATTGGAATTATTAGCAAGATTTTTGTAGCCCTTTAGGGATGGGACTAAAAAAAAATTGTTTGAATTTCTAATTCTTTTTTTTTTTTCTTTAACCACAACCATTATTGTGAAGTTTTGTTCAATTTGGCCCGGAACAGCTTCAGTCATGGCTTAATTCAAATGGAAACTGAACTGAAAAATGCATTGATTTCTCTCTCTGGGCTTTACCAAGTAATTTTGTAATAAAGCTGCATGGAAACAGAAGCTCCAAACTTCCACTTTGTGAAGAAGCCTGGAAATTCCAGACATGCTTCTGCCCAAATCAGAGCAAAACCCCAAATATTTCAAGATTGTACATGAAGGAGAAATTATCTCAAATATGACCTGTTTAGTTCACAAAACTATTTCTTTTTTTTCAAAGAATCAACTTTTAAAAGCTACTAGTATGCAAAGAAAAAAAATAAATATCAAAAAATATGCAAAAGTGAAAGGAGAGTGGACTCAATTTCTAAATGTACAAATGGAAAGTTTTAATTCTTTGCTAATATTTAATGATTTTCTTATGATAAGCAAGTAACTTTATGAAAGGTACTAATTTTGGAATCTTTATCAACCTAGTTTCACTCCTTCAAAATTTCTCTGACCAATTCTATAATAAAAGGAACACTGTGGAAAGCATTTCCCATTAAGAATGGAATTTCTTAATGATGAAGATGTGTGTGAGCATAACAGACTGAAAATTATTAAAAACACAGTTGAAGACTTCTTTCCATTTTGTACAGCATTAGATAAGGCACATGGCTCACTGCAAACACAGAACCAGCTCCACAGAGTTAATGGGACTAATAGGACCCTTTTCAATCACAAAATGAGGCAGCTTGTGTGAATTGCTTTGTTGAGTTGGAACATAAGAACACAGTCTCAGAAGATGTGATCTATGCTTCTGCCTCAGTCACAAATGTGACAGGAGACTTTTGGTATGTACAGGTGTTACCAAGATGGACAGCATCAAACTGAGTTTAAAGGCATGAACAATAACAAAGATTTGAAATTCAGAAGTTTTCCTGAGAGAAGAGGTTTCAGCACAACTGCACAATGCAAGTAGCTCTCCAGATAGAATAGACTCCAGTTCAGTATCCACACATAAGAAATATTAACACCCTGAATAGTGTTATGGTAGTTAAGGCTGCTTGCTGACTTGTTAATCAAAAGTTAATATTATCCAGGAAATAATGGACCCAAATAATGATCCTGTTCTGTGCCTCAGTCTATACAGAAATTATTTTTTTTATTTTTTTTTTTAAATAAGCTCCTGATTTTAACTTGCAATAAAAATATCTATAAACTTCCAGTGGGTTTATTCAGCTCAGACTGACACAACAAAAGTAGGGGAAGTGAAATCCTGTATAAAACTCTTTTTAGCATACGTTTTCCATACACAGGCTTATATTACAGAACAGCTAATCAATGGAAACATTGTGCTGGCATCTGTGTGTAAAATCTAGACCTTGATGTTGACACCTTTCAAATATTTATGCTGGTTATTGTACCAACACCTTCATGATCTTTCAGCCAAATTATACACACGTGCCCCATTTTCAAAGAGTAGTCTCTCAGGCAGTCTATTTTTTGCTGTGGGCTGCAGTGCATATCAAATTTGTAAAAAGAATATACTTGTGCAACTTTCCACCTCAAATGCAGAACTGATGTTCATGAATTACACTGATGTGCATAGTGTTTGGTGGCCAACATCAAAAGCACAGGTCCTAATTCCACAAAGTATTTCAAATTGCAATGATGGGACTTTTAAGGACATCTGAGGTTTTAATGCAAATTAACTAGGTGTTTTCCCTCATCTACACCACCCCAGAGCAATTTCAGGCTGCATTTGGACCACAGGACAACACCTCCAAGCTAGCCCTGCACCAGGATATCTGTCCACAGTGATAGCCCAAATTGTCCCAACCATTTCTTGGTATTATACCAGCACAGCTGTACAAGGCCCAGACAATGCTAGCTCTGCATGGATCCATGGATGAATCCTTCTGCCCTGGAGTTGACACTGTTACAGCATGGACATTCAGTGATTTGGAAACCAGAAAATGCTAAATATAACCTCAAGAGAAGGTACTAGATGGAGATCAATCCCATCATCTGCACATGAGGTCCTGGGTGAGCTGCCCATCTCCCACAATGGGGTGGGACGACAGGAAGAGAAGAATGACTGACTCACTGGAAGCATCTCCCTTACACCCTGTGATACACAGCAAACCTGAATTAAAATTTCAAGCTGAAGATAGAGCCATCAGAGAGCCAAGCTTACAAGCCCACCTGGCCCACACTGCAGGCACCTGGCTCTGGTTTGTATTTGCACCCCAGATTGACCGCAGGCTTTTTTTAATCCCCTGGGACAAGTCATCCTCTCTGCCTCAGTTCTCACCCATAAAACACAAAGTTAGCACTACTCTTCTACCAGCTTGTCTTGCCTTTTTTTATTTGAAAATACTACTTAGCAGCTGCACATTTTGGTCTCTTGCTGGTTGCTCATTCTACAAGCCATACTCTGAAGCCAGAAGGCTTCCTTTGATCACAGGCTGAAACACTGAAAAAGAGATATTACAGTCCCCTTGACAAGACCTCATTTGTCATTTAGAAGCCTGCTTCAGTGTTTTGTTTTTTTTTTTTTTCCAGCACAGGGAAAAGTGAATAAGGAACCGGTTTTCAGGAGCCTTTGCTTGCTTGAAATTGCAAAGTCTAGAAATATCCTGGGCTGACACATGGAAAACAGCTTGTGTCCAATACTTTTCAAAGTACTGTGAATATATAATTAGGATAGACACTTGCAAAGTGCAGATACTTCCATGAGTGTTTTTCTTCTGAGCTATAGAAATCGGACGAGCATCATATTCATTGTGCAGCCAATTTTTCTGGTTAGATCTCATAGCCAAAATAACAGCCTTATTTTGGAGCTGCATCAATGTTTTAACAGACTAATAAAAGGCAGCCCTGTGTCCCATCTCTAAATGTTGGCACTCAAGCTGTTTGGTTGGAAGCAGTTTCCTTGTATACGTGTATACTTACAAAGATTTTCTGTTGCTGACAGAAAGAAACTACTGTTCTCCTACTGAATAAACAGATCATTGTGGATTTTTCTCTTCCATTGCCTCAGCCACTACAGAAGTCCTCAGGTTGAAAACTATATTCCTTAGGTGTGTGAGTTAGTGTTCATCAGGAAAGAGCTGATAAATGAAATGTAGCACCTTTGCCCTGTGTTGAAGTTAATTCTTAAATGAATGGAGTGGGGTACATGTTTAATTCTTGTACCACAGAAGAATTCTCTTGACATTTATTCAGTGACCATATTAAAACATTAGATGCCTTTGCAATGGTTAAGAGATACCTGTAATTCCCCTCCAAAAGGGATATGAATGTAGACTCAAGCTGGATTTGATCACCACATTGGTGTCACCCTCATGACTTGAAATTGTTGCAGCTACACAGAGGAAGGGTGGAAGCTTGCTCTTCATTTTTCATTTGGGGGCTTTGAGAATGAACATCGTTGAATCCGTGTGTCCATATGACATGCACACTTTCGTTCTTGTCTCACAAGGGAGTCCAGTGACATCTTTCCTCACTGCAGATGTTCCTGCAGACACTGGCATAAGTCACTTCCCAAGAATGGCAGGAGGCAGAGAAACCAGTCATTTCTCATGGGAAATTTTCACAAAGGTTAATTGTTCTTCTGTAAAAATATGTCAGGCTTCAACTTGGCCATGTCTCTGTCCATGAGTGGAGGGACCATTGGTGTCAATAATTTTCCGTGTGAAAGAACTTAGAAACTGAAATTAATCCATCTCTTGACCTTTATTTTCAGTCTTCTTCTGATAACCTAAGAACTTGCTTCATAAATCCCTCATTACAAAATTATTTTCTTTGGCTGTGAAAAAAAAAATTCCTGCAATAAAATCTTTCCTATTTTCTTACCCTTGACCTCTCTCCATCTCATAATATATTTACTAAAATTTGGACAGTACAAACAGACACAGCAGTCTAGGATCTGTCTAATTTCTTTTATAGCACTGAATGGAAGAAATCACTTTCATATTTACATGTCCTTACTAGGGATAAGATTTTACACATGCAATATGCCCCTACGTTCAATATTATAGAGTTACCATGCCCTGAGAAATTATTAGAAGCAGCATATTTAATCACTTGTAGCTGTAGTTAAATCATCAATGATGTCTCAGTGACACTGTGAATAAATGCTTGTCAGTGTTGCCATTATATTTGTCTGTGGTTTGGAATGGTTTGGATTACATTAAGAAGAAAAATGCAGCTTTTTTTTTTTGCCAGACAGGATGTAAATGGCTTTGCAATTTTCAATAATGTTCTAACCCATATTGTGTGTAAGAAGCAGCATAATGTTCCCACACATGGGGTTAGCTCCCTACAATGAGGACAGTTTTATAGCCTTCTTTATTTCTTCAAAATGCAATGCAAAAATGTGAGGATTTTATTTCTGTTATTTAAATGTTGCTTGATCAGCAGTTTGACTTCTGCTTCTGTGGCCTTCTCCTGGGAATCACAAAGGACTCCAGGAGGCAGGTGCTCAGCTCTTCAGGAAAACATTACCATATAAAATATTTAACAATGGCACATTTTCTCCCAACTGTTTGTCAGCCATTCGAATAAAACATTTGATTATAACACAAGCTGCCAAAACATTTAAGTAAATTGCTTGGGAGAAGAGTTGAAATATTCCAGGCATAAAATATCTAAACTGTTGTTGATAAAGAATGTGACAAAAGTCTTTTTTTACTTTATTTCTTTAAAAATAAACAGTGCCTTTTTATCCAGTGCTACCAGATTTAGGTGGAATAAATGATGTCTTCTAAAACTAAGAGTTAATATACAATAGGTACAAAGGCGTTTCTTTCATCTTCATCTTCTTAAAACATATTGTGTCTTAGCTTATTATTTTTCTACATAAGCACTAGAGATCTGTACATACAGAAACACACTATTGTACAGGATGTAACAACAAATCTTGGGCACATGTTTTCAATATCATATTTATAAAAATTCAGAGCATATAGATACATATAACTCTTGATGGTTGGAGAGCTGGGAAAATGTGCCTTACAGAGAAATGTCAGGCACTCACTCTTCTGAAGTCCTCAAAAAGATCAAGGCAGAGAGATATGATTTCAGTGTCAAAAAGACTACAGTTTTTCTCTAAAGACAGTATATATCAGATATCAAAAGGCTTTTTAACATAGCATAAAATGGCTGAAAATTAAAGACAAAGACATCCCAACAAGAAATATGCCACAATTATCTAACAGAGCGGGTGAGTCTGAGGAAATCAATTGCCAAAGAAAACGGTGAGTTCCCATCTCCCGAAGAATCCCTAGATTTTGCCTTCTTCACAGGAACAAGTTGCTCAGTGAAATATGATGGCACTGTCATGGCAAAGTGCAGAGTAAAAATAAATATGGCTCCTTTTTCCCTTAATATACATAACTGCAAGGCTGATCAATCTATGCTCTCCACCCTCCTCCCCCTAAATACCCTGGAAATTGGCAATGCTGATTACTAAACTCTACACTGCTATTGATTATTTTTTTATTATAATAGTGCCTACAGTGCAGGACACAACATGATAACCTTTACACAACCAAATTGCTTCTGTCTAAGGGCCTCTGTGTTCACATCCAGGAGAAAAACTCTCTTCAACCATGTTACTTTCATTGGACCTAATGGGAAAATGCAGGGATTTTTGCAATCCCAACTCTGTTTCAAACCATCTTAGATACCTGCTTTGTTTGGTTGTGTTTGAAAAGAAAGATGCTTAAGCCTACTGCACAACTTCTCATATTGACGTCAGTTAATGAAAAAACCCAGTATGTGAGCACATAGTCTACCAGAGGAAGCAAGGTGTTTATATTCAGGTGCAGGGAAGAACAGAGGAAAAAAAGAATGCTTGTATTTTGTTGAGAACAGTTGGCCCCGAGTTCATCCTGCCTTGTGGATATGCTCAGAGCTGCCCACACTACTTACATAGCCAACACAGAGATGGACGTTTCCAAAAACAAGATTTCCCCACAAAAATGTCTAAATCACACACGGAGGCATCTTGCTCTGCACTGTGTACAGAGGATACTCTTGTAGGTCAGGAGGGATTAATCAGATCTCACATGTGTGAAGTGTGATGCAGGTCACCCACGTAGCACAGTGATGCTCCACATCACACCCAGGGCAGGTTTCTGGGAAGGTCTTCATCTTCTCTGAGCAAGGTGCTTTGAATTCCCGTCCTCTATGAGCTCATATAGACTGGTTTATAAAAGAGAAAGGGTTGTGTCTCACACACCACAACAAATGAACTCCCAGAAAGCAATAGTCTTTGTAAAATTGGTAGATTCCCATAGGTATCTCAGGGTGGGAGCTATAAAAATGACATCTGAGAAGTGAAAACAAGATGACAGGGCACCTGTGAAACCCCATTATCAGCTCAGTTGCAAGCTCTTGTTTTGCTGGTCTGAACCCTTGGCAGAGAGATTTTCTAATGATATGAATCACAATGACATGACAAACGAATTAAATCAGCAAAGTCCCATTTCATTTACAAGGCTCAGTTTTCATTATTTCCCATTGCAAAGGAAGTTCAAGACTAAAACATCTGGTCCTGTCGATGGGCTTTCAGCCAAAGCTTTAACGTCTGCCACTGAGCTGAAACAACAGCAGCCTAATCTCAGTATTGTCTTTAGCTTTCTCAAAAACTTTTCCTCCCAGTGAGACAGCAGAAAGAAATCTTCCCTTGGTGTTTTATTTCAGGCATAGCATGTTAAGCTGCAACCACACACCGACAGCAGATATTTTGCTTCCAGAATCCTGCCACTTCCTAAAGGCAATAAAGGCCCAGACCAGGGGAGTTCATCAGGGATAAGCACTTAATTTTTCTCAAAAGATATTTTTTACCAAGGACAGTTTTGCAGGAAATGGTACCTTATTTCTGAACAGCTGGGAAATGGACTCAGGGAATGTGGGAGAGAAGCAAGAAGTATGGAGATCCCAGTTGAAATAAAGGAATCTTATGTCTGAGATCCTGGTAAGATTCAGGGAAAAATATATTTCAGATCAAATCAAAACTGGATTCCAACACCCAAGGGTCCACACAGTGCCTGAATGCAGATATCCTTATAAATACATAAAATTTTATACTTTTCCAACGTCCCTCATGTCACTAGTGTAAATCATACTTGAATTTACTATATCAAAGACCAAACATCTTTTATAATGTAAGGAGATGAACATGGTGGGTGGTCTTTTTGAACAAGATATACTTAGGCCATTTTGTTAATAAAAATTTTTTTGACATAAAATGTTCTGAAGTCTTCCAGGATTCATTTTAAGCAACTGGCTTGTTTCAGGAGAGGAAAAAAAAATCTTGAAATAAGCAGATTACTTTACCTGCGTGCAGAGAGACATAAAAAAATAATTCTATAAACACATCAGCAAATAAAAGGAGGGCCAAGAAAAGAGCAAGAAGAGTCTCCATCCTCTGTTGGATATGGAGGAGAAACAGCGTGACACAGGATGAGGAAAGGGCTGAGATACCTAAAGCCTTCTTTGCTTCAGTCTTTAATAGTAAGGCCAGTTGTTCTCCAGGCACCCTGCCCTCTGAGCTGGAAAACAGGGATGGGGAGCAGAATGAAGCTCCTGTAATACAAGAGGAAATGGTAGGTGACGTGCTACGCCACCTAGGCACACACACATGTCTGTAGCGCCAGATAGGATCCATCCAAGAGGACTGAGGGAGCTCATGGAAGTGCCAACCCAGCCACCCTCAGTCATTTATCAGCATTCTGGGCTCACTGGAAAGGTGCCAGTTGACTGGAGGTTTGCAAATGTGACACCCACCTACATGAAGGGCCAGAAGGAGGATCTGGGGAACTACAGGCCTATCAGGCTCACCTCGGTGCCAAGAAAGATCATGGAGCAGATCATATCGAGTGCCATCACACAACAAGTGCAGGATAACTAAGGCATCAGGCATCAGGCAGCATAGTTTGTGAAAGGTAAGCCCTGCTTGCATAACCTGGTCTCCTTCTGCGACAAGGTGACATGCCTAGTGGATGAGGGAAAGGCTGTGGATTTTGTCTGCCTGGACTTGAGTAAAACCTTTGACATTATTTCCCACAGCATTCGCCTGGAGAAAAGGACCTGAGGGTGCTGGTCAACAGTAGCTGTACATGTGTTCAGCAGCGTGCTCAGGTGGCTGAGAAGGCCAATGGCATCCTGGCCTGAATCAGAAACAGTGTGGCCAAGGGGACCAGGGAGGTGATCTTCCCCTGTACTCAGCACTGGTGAGGCCACACCTCAAATCCCGTGTTCAGTTTTGGGTCTCTCACAACCAGACAGACAGTGAGGGGCTGGAGTGTGTCCGGAGAAGGGCAACAGAGCTGGGGGAGGTTCTGAAGCACCAGTCTGATGAGGAGCAGCTGAGGGAGCTGGGGGTGTTCAGCCTGGAGATCAGGAGGCTCAGAGGAGTCCCCACTCTCCACAACTACTTGAACTAAGGTTTTAATGAGGTGAGAGAACTCTTCTCTGAAGTAACAAGTGACAGGATGAGGAAAAGGCCTCAAGTTGCACCAGGAGAAGTTCAGGTTGAATATAAGAAAGACTTCTTCATGGAAAGGATTATCAACAGGCTTCCAAGGGCAGTGGAAGGTACTGGAGGTACATCCCTGCAGGTACTTAAGATGCGTAGATGCGGCAGCTGGGGACATGGTTTAGTGGTGACCTTGGCTAACAGTTGGACTTGATGATCCTACAACTCTTTTCCAACCTAAACAATTCTGTGATTCTGTGATTCTATGATGTGTAACACTTGGTTCCAGAGCCCTTGGTGCTTCCTGTCTCCAGGGATTAGACACCGGACTGCAGGACACCTCCTGGTTTACTTCTTTTTACCTTGAAAGAACTGTGTCGTTACGAAATAATAATGTCTAAATAGTGCCTGCATGGTCAAAAATAGTGGCTGCATATTGAGAAAGATGGACACAACTACGGTCCTTCAAAGAAGAAGCGAAAAGGTGAGCTGATACAATTGGTCACCAGCTCTGCCTCTGGCTTTGCCAGTAGGGCAATGACTGCCTAGGAAAAACCACATTGGTGCTTTGGTATTTAGGGTTTAAAGCTCCATGATAGATCTCACAGAGAAGACAAGGTGATGGAAAACAAACTGAAGTTGGAAGAAAATACTTCTTATTGATAACATCAAGCTCCCTAGGAATTATGCTAATACCAGGAAAGTGCTATTTAATCTCTGGTAGCGATCACTTCTCCATGTCATCCAAATGCTGCAGCACTGAAGGGAATTTGTTATGTGTCCAAGAAGACAACTGACATCACAGGTTCATTGCAGTTTCCTTTAAAGAGCCATAACTGCTCAGATCCTGGGAAGTATTTCTTAAGCCAAACATTCCTCAGGAGATGTGGTATCTCACCCCTTCTGTATTCACAGGCAAGACATTTTTGGTTGGCAGCAGACACTTCAAATTACATTTTTTCCCACTTTCCCTCTTCCCTCTCAGCAGGCAAATGAAGCTGAACACCTTCACAGACTGAATTTAGCTTATTCTAAAGTGAACACATTCCAGACAAGTCATTCAAACTTTATTTCCTTCCTTCCTTTTTTTTTTTTTTTATTTTTCATTACTTAGAGAATATGTAATACACAGAATAGGCCAAAAATGCATTATTAGCCTCTTTGTTTGTCTTTGGACAACAATACTTAATAAGTTAAGCTTAGCCTATAGCAAAGCAGTCCCAGATGGCCAGGTCTGGTCTAAATAAGCCACTTTTATGAGGCCAGGATGTCTAAAAGAAACACACTTCATAAAAGGAGAAAATGTGCAAGACAGAAGTCCAGAAAGAGAAAATCTCTCTTACAAAACTACTACTGTTCAGACTCTGTATAAACATGATTATCAAAGACAAACTTGGAGTTTGTGGGATTTTTTCTTTTTTTTTTTTTTTTCCAAGTCTAGAAAGAAAACATTGTAGTCGGATATTTATATACAATTCCATTCTCCTAAAAACCTCAAAGAACGACCTTCGCTGGATGTGAAAAACTACCTGATAAAGCAACATTTGAGATCCTTAGCAGTGAGATATGAAATTGCTATTAATATTTTAGCTACTAAAACTAGCATATTTCTAGACTGAAAGGCCTCAACAGTGCGTTCATTAGCTTACAAGGAGGAACACATCTCCTTTAATCCATGCAGTCCTCTGACCATGGCTCTGTAACGCGGAGATTCAATCTGTTTCCCCTTGCCTTTTACTTTCATAGACATCCCAATCTATTCTGAACCTGTCATTTAAAAAAGAAACAAGTGAACAGGTAAAGATTAAAGGTTTGTCATCACCAGGGGATAGCATAATCAATGAACCATTTTCCATCAGTCAAGTGTTGCATCAGGAAAAAAATATTTTTTTTCCAAATCGTATTTGAAGTAACATATTCCATGAGCAACAAAACTACTGGTATCTGCTTTCCTATGAGTTTCCATCTTAGAGTAGGATTTTCAATAATGTCTTGTTCACACTACTTGGTGAGTTTTTTACTAAAACATATAAACACTGTTGTCTAAAATGTGAAAGACCATGTTCATATTGCAGCCTGTCCCTCTGCCACATCCTGTCCTAGGAAGGTTATTTTCATGACACAGAGAACTCTGTTTCTATTCCTTCTGGTTCCACACAAATGACCTTCAAAAGAATCAAATGGCCACATTCTCACACAGTCATGAGTGATCCCTAAGCCCATGCAAAAAGGCAGCATGTTATTTTTCATACACAGAATAACCAGAGATTGCATAAATCCCTATTCTTTTGATCACTTGAGAAAGAATACTGTTTCTAGGGACCATGGAAGAGTTCAGGTTTCTTAAATGTCTGTCTCACTAATTGCTCAAACAGGCAATTGCAAACCAAAAGAAATCCATTCTGATTGGTATTCTTCTATTTAGGCTGCAGGCATTTTGTTTTAGCAGAGGTGCTGCAGGCACACTGGTTGGTTTCTTTTCCACGAGAAAATTAATATATTTTTGTTTCAGGTCAGACTGGAACAATTTTCCTTTTTAATTTCCACTTCAAGCAGCAAATTGAAAAATCAATACTCATCATAGGTTTAATTGCGCTGTCTCTCTTCTTTTCACCAACACTCCAGAACACAGCTAAAAAACTGGGGCATAAAAATAGAAAACAGAGAGTGGAAAATCCACTACCTAATAACTTTTGCTGAGCCCTGAAAATATAGGTGACTAGGACATAAAGCTTAACTGAGTCTTACCCACTCTGCTGTCTGCTGGGACACGAGCTGTTCCACTGCAGCTCTCAGCTAAGACTATTGTCAGAAATGGACCATGAGACCCCTGATTCCCACATACAACCCTTACATAGCCCAAAGGGATTCCTTCCAAAAGGTTAAAAGATAGTGAAGACCTCTCTTGCAGCAAACCTATTGCCCTATGCCTTATTCGTAGAATCGTAGAATGGTTTAGGTTGGAAGAGATCTTAAACATTATCCAATTTCACACCTCCCTTGCCATGGCAGGGACACCTTCTCCCAGACCAGGCTGCTCCAAGGCCCATCCAACCTGGCCTTGAACACTTCCAGGGATCCATGGCTGCTGTTCCAGTGCTTTACCACCCTCTCAGTAAAGAATTTCTTCATAATATCTAATCTAGATCTACCCTCTTTCAGTTCAAACCCAATTTCTCTTGTCCCATCATTACATGCCCTTGTCAAAAGCCCCTCTCAGGATCTCTTTTAGCCCCTTCGGGTACTGAAACATGATCAGAGGCACCATCTCACTTTTCATTTCAGTGGGTGCTGAATACAACCATCAGGTGTGGGTACAAAGTTCAGGTGCTACTGACACAACACAAATGCAGGGGAGAACTTCTGAGCAAATAGATTTAAACACTGGGAGGTGACAAATGTTAAAGGCACAAATTATCCAGTCCATTATTTCACCGTGTTGAGAGTAATCATTGAATAAACTCTGGGTCATCGATTGTCAAGCAATGTTCAGCTTTGTATCAGCCCAAAGTATTTCTTACCATGGCAGTATTTGAATGTTCTCAGTTGGCAGCAGAAACAAGACAGTTGCATTAAGTTAAACCCCAGGATTAAATCTGGTCTCCAGGGCAAAGGCAGAGTGATTAGTACTCCTGTTTATAAACAGAGTTGCTCTAATCTTTTACTTATAAATTTCCTCTTCCATCTGTTATCCATCAGGGAAGTGAAGCTTTAAGAAATTGTGCAGATGTCTTAAAGGCACTATAGTTCTTTCCTAAGCAATGCCTCAGCTGCTAAATGTGTATCTCGGAAATGGAACTTTATTTGCCAAAATTGCACCTTTTCTAACCCAAGATCCTGCACTGAAGTCCTGTGCAAGGCATTTTTCACTGCCTCTTCCCCATAGAAAATGGGCTTCATTGTGTTGAAAGATGCAATGTGCAGTACCTGTGCCAAAGGATTAAACTTTCATCATCTGAGTTTGATACTTCGATTCACGAGAGGAAATGAGTGTTAAGCATCCACTGCATGCCAGGATATATTGAAAGATCCCTTTAGCAATCCATGCCAGTATTTTAAAAATAGGGCACACTAGAGTTCTTTGCACTAGAGAACATTATAACTTCTTATAGAAAAGTTTTCTTGTCATGCTTGTTTATTTAGAGAAAAGAGTCAATTCTCTGAAATTTTTAGAATTATAGCTTTGTAAATGAGAAAGCAGGAAAGCAATCAAGGGAAGAGAGACAAAGAGGTGATAACAAGCAACTCAACGAGAATGCATTTGCAATGCATGTTGGCAGGGCTGGGTAGCTTTGGGCTGCCCACACAGGCACATATAACACAGATATCAATCACATCATTGACAGAAACAAAAATAGTAGTGGAGAAACTACTCCCTTGAGAGTCCTGGGGCAAAAAAATAGCCAGCGTGACCAAAGTCAATGGTCTTCTGACACTGACATTTGTAAACCTCAGGTTTAACAACAGAGTTCACAAATAATTAGGGTTAAGGCCTGTTACAGTGAATTCCAAACTTGGAAAAAACTTCTAGTCTTATTCAGGTAGGTTCCATTATAGCAGATGTCTTTCCAAAGTGTTTCTGTACCTAAAATACCACCTTGTCTGTGCCCTTTGGTAGAAAGCTCCACGACCTGACAAGCCTTTACCTTTCTTATTCAGAGTCTAGCAGAGTAGAGGATAATCGCAGGATTAAAGTGATAGGTGTTATGATGCCTTGGAATATCACAAGAAATCCAAATTAATTCAAATGAAAAGCCCCATAAAATTCATAAACACCTCAAGAAGGATCAGGGTCTGATGATCTACTGCAATAAACATTAATATTAATCCAACACTTTTCCAAGGCCACCTTTGCACATACTGTTCAAAAACCTAAGATTGCTCTGTTCACAGCATCTTGCCAGAACCATCACAGAAGATTTTCAGCATATGTTCTTTGAGGTTAGTTACTGCTTACAATATGTCTCTCATGGCACTGCACATATATGTGTGGTCAGACTCTTCTTCATTAAATCTAAACCATTTGATTGAAATCCAGGCTTAAACACATGTAATTTCTGCACAGTTTTGCATTTTCCATGTTACATATAATGCCATTAAAGGAAAAGTCTCTCTCATTACCCATCTATTTTTAGAAGCCTAACATGGATAGCTGAATATCATTTGTAGAGAACATCCATTTACTCAGACAAGAATTATATATAGATTTTGCTTTAAGAGCTATACTATTTGAAGAAAACATATTTTTGTGATTAAGACATAGAACTAAGTATAGGAAAGCTAGGGGAAGTTCTTTCTTCTATCCAAAGTCTTTTATGTCACTAGGAAATAACTTCATGCATCTGTTTCAGGTTTGAATCTCTAGGATGAAGACTACAGTGGTTCTTTTCTCGTGTGTGCAAATGCATATAAAAATGTATTAGAGCTTTTGTTTAGATAGAAAACACTCATTTTTTATTTGTGAGAGCCCCAGTAAAATGGAGCTGGGCTGCTAAGTGTCTCTACAATGTAAATATAAATTACACACTTCAGCCATTAGTAATCCAATTTTTCATACAGTGTGATTCATTTTAGCTGCTAAAAGCTGGAAGTCTAATCTAAGATGGCCATCTAGACTCCGTCCATATGTAATAGAGACAGGCATCTCTAGAGGGTAATTTTTCTCACTGACAGTAGACACCTGGCACTCCATTCCACTGCCATAATACCAGCATTTGCTCTTGCACTGCCCAGATGACCTCCAGGACATCACTTGACACCTCCTCTACTCCTGCATGGTTGTCTCAGTGTTCTATTGCACTGTAAAAATCCTTCACTGAAGTAGCCAAATAATTCCTCTAAGGGAGAATCCAGCTCTTGCATTGACACCTATGTTAGGTGTGTAGCACAGGAGTCTGTGTGAACCAGGAGCTCAGGCTGCCTTTATAGGCCTGGCAGAGATGCCATCAGCACAAAGGAGCACACAGATTATTCAACTGCCTGGAGCACACAACCACATCTGCCAGCTTAAAAACTCTGCAGACTCTTCCAGCTACACAAACCTTAGATCATCTAATGCTTTGGATTCAGAAGACTTTTTGCTCCATTTAGAGCAGCACAGAATTTACTAAAGAAATTAATTTTATTTATTTATATAAGAAATTACAAGCAAGCAAGTAAGTATTGGCAAGTCAACTGCTCTATTAAATAATGCTCCAAAACAGAAATATAACGTAATCCCTAATGTGTAAAACTTTTAGCATGACAAATGTACAGAGCAAGTAGATGCTCACTAATTACAGATGAATGTCAGCAACACTGCTATTTGTTTTAAGAGACAAGAAGCCCCAAGTGTTAATTCCTCATAACAGAAACATCTGTCTCACTGGTATTCGGGAGTTAAATTCATATTCCTCCTTAAAACTTGCACTTATTTGGTAACATGGCAAACTTAATGGAAAATAGGATTTATACGTCTGGCAATTCAGCTACAAAGTTAATGACAGTGAATGGAGGATGAAAAGGGGGCTGGGAAGGGTTGAAACTGAAGAAGAAGCATGTCACGAGTTTTAAGAAGCACAGTATAAAAGGTGGCCTCCAAAACCATCTGCCAAAATGTCAAGGTGATGGATTTTTAAATGTAAATAGATTTTTTTTACACTCAATTTAGACTACAATACATGTGAGAGCAACACAGCAGGCACAAAAAATAGAGACAACTGAACCACATGGCACTTGCTGTTGTCAACAGTGCAGTCTTTGCACATTTACTTATGTGCTAAAAGGCTGTAGACACCATCAGGTGATCATCTGAGAGCACTGTCTCGAAGAAGCCATCATGTATGCAACCCATTTTCATTGGATGATCTTAGGATGCTCTGATAGGACCCCCTGGAGTTTGACAGAATTATAGAATGGTTTGGGTTGGAAGGGATCTTAAAAATCATCCAGTTCCAAGCCCCCTGCCATGGGCAAGGACACCTTCCATCAGATCAGGTTGCTCAAAGCCCCATCCATCTCTGTGCAACCTGGTCCAGTGTCTCACTATCCTCAAAGTAAAGAATTTCTCCCCAATATCTAATCTAAACCTACTCTGACAGAAAGGAACATTGACAGAAATTTGCTTAGAGAATGTAGCATCCACAGCCCCGTGAAGGAAATCTCTCTTTAGCCGCACATTTCTCCCACATCTACTTCAGGTCATATTTAGCATCCAAAGAAGTTTTTGTGAGGTCTTTGTTAAAGATGGATCAAAGCCCAAAGCCTGCAAAGCAGGATACAGCTGTTCCCACCCATATGATGACCTTGAACTTGTTCATTCTCCCGCTTTCAGAGAAACATGTTTCTGTGTTCCAGTTCAGAAGGGTATTTAACTGTGCCTCATTTCAGTAAGTGAACAAGATGGATGAACAAGGTTCTCAAGTTACAGGTAAAGGTAATTTTACAGGTAAATTACAGCAAAGTTTAATTGTAAAGTACTTCAGAAAACAAAAAAAAAGCTTTCTATTTTGAAGTAATGCATTAACCTGACTTCAGCATTTCATTGTACAGGGAAGAGCAGAACAAATTCTCATTCTTATATCACTTCCTTTGTGAGGAAAACCACAACCTCCTCTTTGATATCCATTCAGTGCAAGAATTTGCTAGAGGTACCAGAGGAGAGTAAGAAATATTTTTTAAAAATATTT
This sequence comes from Serilophus lunatus, assembly GCA_013399895.1. Classification (NCBI taxonomy): domain Eukaryota; kingdom Metazoa; phylum Chordata; class Aves; order Passeriformes; family Eurylaimidae; genus Serilophus; species Serilophus lunatus. The sequence continues at coordinate 129,924 of VXBA01001777.1, read as the reverse complement.
TAGCAGTTGCACAGAAGCACCTTGATCTTGGAGTGTGAACACATGAGTGGTGCAATTTGTTGTATTTCTGGCATCTGGCAAGATTCAGAGTGGAAAGGCAGAAAAATATAATCAAAATACTACAATCTTTTTTAATAACCCAGCTCATTAATACTTTTCTCCTCCATCAGTGTTAACCATGGGAGACTTTTCTGACACCATCTGTATGCAGCCCCTGTATTGCTGCTGACTTGTCCTCCTTAGCCATGTAGCAATAGCAGCAGATAGCTCAGGAAAGACACCAAAGCCTACTTACAAAGCAGAGTGGCAAGACTGCAAGCTCCCTCCATCTTCCATCCTGATGTGGTGACACTTCTAGGACACCTGATCCACTCTGAAGCCTTGTACACAAGAATTTATGTGTGCCATGATGAAAAAACAAGGCCCTTGATGTTGAGTTGCTGTGGCCCAAATTTACACTTCCTTCAGCTTCCCCATGACTGCTAAGAAAATGATACATTCAGCAGCAGGGCTGTAGGACTCTCTTCTGAGGTGGGATATGGGGAGTCAAATGGTACTAGTACCACTGAGAGCAGCTCTTCCAGTGAATGCCCAAACACTCAAAGGTCTGATTTTCATTCACACAAGAAAAAGAAATTATTAAAGACAACTCAATAACCACTATAGGAGCTGGTTATTCAAAGACCAGCCTTGTCTGAACTGAACTAAGATATGCCCTGCCCACCTCATTCCCGTGGCTCTCTAATAACTCTATCATTTTAGTTAACTGGGGTTACTTCTCCCAGCCAAAACAAATACCCCATTCAAAAAGTCTTGTCTTGACTATCAGAGTGTTAACTTTTCCCCTTCTGCTAGATAAGTTGAAGTAGGAAAACAGATTGTGGCTTCTGCATCCCCTAGTCCCCCCACACAATGGGGATGTGATTACAGCCCCACCATGCCCCTGAGGGCAGAATAAAAAACCTCTTTCTACTCTGTTTTACAGGGTAGGACATCATTATTCCATGAAATATAATAGCTCAACACTTACACCTGAAACACAATCTACTCCCTTCTCTCTTCATTCTTACCAGAGCTACTACAGCTCCCTTGTTCCATTATGTCTGATATTACTTTCCCTGTCTGAAAGCAGGAGGGAAGACATCAGCTGTTATCTTTCAGCCGATAAAGATCTTCATTCACGCCTGATGGATTGCAATTTAAGGAAAAAAACTCAAAACCATCCTCCCTTGGGCTCTGTGAATGGCAGTGCAATAACACTGTGTTAATAGCTCCCAGTCTAGATAATGCCATTACTTCTGACAGTAGGAAACAGGGTTTGATAGTCACTGAGATGTTTTGATCACCTGTCAGGGAAACATTATGTCTAAGTTTTGCTGCAGTAGAAACATACCATTAGCATTTGCATCACGTTCCTTGCCTTGTTTAAGAGCTGGCACCGTGTACAAGCACAGGCTTTGTGTATAAATTCACATTATAAAGAGAAAGGGCTATGGGTCCTCAATCTCCTTTATATTTGAGAGTAAATCCAAAAAGAGCATTTTCCACTTCTTTACCTGGACCTTCGCTTTAAAACGTTTTTGCCCCTTTGAGACCCTGTTGTGCCTCCTAATTTCCCCTCATGTCATCAGAAGTTAAGAGCCTTTGCTGAAGAGGGTATCTGCAGCTCTTTAAATCTTACCCCCAAATTGACCACCTTATCTGAAGAGGAAGAAAAATCACAGCACCTATGTTAAAAGTTCACTCTACAAAGCCCTGTTTCATGTCTATTAATATTTTAGGAATAATAATTTTAGGGAGTCTATGATTGTGAGCTGTGGTAACTTCCATTTTATCTAATATGTGGTGATAGGGAATTCAAGGCTCCGTCCTCCTCATCCTTGAACTCACTGCTTAGTTCTAAGCTCCCCACTACAAAAAGTGTTCTTAGGTCAGGAAAGCTGTAGGAATTGTGATACTGACAGATATTTCCACTAAAATCATCTAAAAGGTGATAAAAATCAACTGTTTGTGTGGAAAAATCATCCTGGAAAAACATTTGGCATATTGTCATCTAGATTTCTGTATGCTTTATCAGCTCCAAATAAAGCACAAAGTTTTTTATATAATCAGCTCATTTCAATCACCAGCTAGGTCTTTGGAGATTACAACTTGACCTACAACCACCACCAGAAGGCCCAAAAAAGAGACAACTCGCTGACCACCATCCTTCTGGCAGCATTTTATAAATACTCAGAGACAAAGCATCATTTGCAAGCATAATAGCTATTGCCAAGAATTTGGATATAACATGGCGCATTGAATGCCACAGTCAGAGTTGTCTGGGTGACACTGAGAACTGAACATCCTCACATGCTCCTGGGCTGACACTAGAGGACACAGGGCATGTCCCCCTGTCCTACCAGAGCAACTTGGGTGAGGGCACCCCGAGGGCTGGGCTGTCACCACAGCACCCAGCAATGCTGATGAAGGCTGCAGCAGCCAGGGCAGTGCTACTCCACCGCCCACCCTTGAGACGAGTTTCAAAAGCAAGTAAACAATGATCTGCCCAAAGCCAGAAGGATGGAAGGAGCTGATTTTTAAGCTGAGGACTGAGCTTTGCTTACTCTGCACACAGTGGATATAATTGTGCATATGCACGTGCAAGTCAGTACAGACTCATGAGCTCACGTGTATCCTCCCCTGCTTTGTGGATGCTGTCACTCACCAAGATGAACCACTGCACAATAAATTAGTCCTGACACGGGACATGCAACTGCCTCAGAAACACCAGCCTGTTCCATTCAGCGCCCCAGTACCCACGAGAGGGAGCTGACAATCCTCTGGCTGAGTTTGACAGTCACAAGGCTGCTAACAGGGGATTGGGTCTGCCTTTTTGTTCCTCTTCCGTCTTAGAAATACCTGAAGCATGTTTTTCATAAAGCTGGGGAAGAATTGATGATGTAAGGCAGGTGAAACCAAATCAATAAAAAAGAGCTTATGTCTGAATTGTTACACAGTGACTGGAGTTTGACAGTAAGCTTTCTTTAAAAAACCACCTTTCTAAGAAAATTGGTGAATTTTGCCACATTACTTGAATTCCTAAAGGGCTCTAGCTTCGTGGGGTGACTCCAGAATAAAGTCTTGCATTAAGTTCAACCCAGAGTCTGTGCTGAAGATATCTGACAACAGTAATCATCATGTGGTACTTTGTGCTTGTATCAGACTCCAAGGTACAGCACAGTTTGTAGCTGGTGACACACAAACTGTGCTGTAGATCGTGGTGCTATATAGGAATCTCAGTAGAGACAGCCACAAAAATCCCAGACTTCTGAAGCCTGGAAGCCTGGGTGTCTGTTGATAATGACAAAGTCAGATAAAACCCAACACATGGCTTGCTGGATCTGGCACTATGTGCCAGCATTACAGTCGTTCTGGAGCAAGGCAGCAGCTGGCTGGGCTGCTCTAACCCCATCTCTGAAAATGTACTCAAAAGCAAGGATGAACTCAGACCAACACACAAGTGACAGGTAAATGGCCACGACTCCTGCTCCCTGGGATGAATTATTTCTTTCCAATGCATTTGTAGGGCTGTGCATCACAGTACTGCAGTGAGTTTGCTCTAGGTTGCTGCTTACCAAGAAAAATGGGAAGCTGGAGATGTTCACAGCAGTGCCCTGCAGAGCATACAGAGATTCTGCCTGCCAGCCTGTCCCTCACAGACAATATGCATTGCCTCACCTCCTTTATCCTCAAGGTTCCCAGATGATGATCTGCTCTACACCAGCTTTCAGCCCAGGGAACAGTGCTACACCCTGCTCCTGGCCAGGTCAAGAAGGTGATGAAGGACCAAGCAAGTCCTGCCTGAAGGGCAGCTTGTGATGACCTTCCTCCCTGGAGAAAAGCAACTGCAAACACAGGGTCGGGAAACTGTCCAAAGGTAGGAATTGGGAGTGAAAAATACTCTGGAAGCACTGGAGAGTTCTGAAAATGGCTCAAGGGACAGCAGCACAGGGGTGGTGTGGAAACTCCTCACAGATGCAAGACTTGTTCTTGGAGCCTAAGCCTGACCCTTTTTGTAGTTAAGTAATCCTTTCATGAGGCTGATTGCCCTCTTCCCATTCCATAGCAGTTTTGGTCATTGGATCCTCGAAAGGCTTGTGGTGCATTCCTTCCTCAAGCATAACTCCCAGAGCTAGTAGGGTTGAGAGAGGTAAGCAGGAGCAGCCTTTAACGGAAAAATATACTGAATTTTAAGATGAGAAGAGCATCTAGTACTAGTTTTTACATAAAGATGCACTCTGGATCTGCACATAGATATCAGCCAAAATGAAATGAGAGTGCCCTAAAATAAAAAAAAAGTTTTGCTTATAAGTCTTGACAAGTGATAAAACACAATGAAGTGTATTTCCACTGCATATGCTCCCTTGACCTGTCATGAATCATTGCAACAGAAGAGGTATTGTAGCCGTGGCAGCAGCAGAGCAGGCTGCCATTTAAATTCCCCAGCAGACAAATAACTCTGTGATTTAGCACTTCCCCAGCAGCAGGCCACTGTAAATAACACCTAAAATGCTCAGGAATCCCCATGATGTCTCTCTTAGGCCTTATATCAGAGCTCACTCAAGGCAGGAGAGGTTCCTCATTGATTCCAACAGGCTTTAGTTCAGGCCTTTGAAGCAGACACTCATCACAGTAAATCTACTGATATCAAGGAGAGTGTTTGGGGGCAGATCTACTGTAAGAAAAACAAGTATCAGAGCCCTTGCATAGTCTGTGCTTTGCAAAGGAACAGGACACTACCTCTGAACTACTGCAGGATGTGTTTTACTTTCAAAGCCATAACTGAGCCTAATTTAAATAGTGTTTTCTGACAGGTTTTTTACAATTGCTATGCCTGTACTACATTTTGGGCAAGGCAGCCCCCTGGAATCCATTGGAAGCAGTAGGCAGAAATTAGTTCTCTTGTTGACATCCATCAGCTGAGCATTTTCAGCTCAAGGGCACTGGTCCCATCTCTTCCTTCTTCACTTATTTCAGAAACTGAATAAACAGTTGCTGCCCAGAGGAGAGAGCCCATAGGCTATGAAAACTAAAATGGTCCCCATGAGGGTCCTCACAGTCAAACCCAGTCTGCTGCAGACTGAATTATGAAATGCAACCTGAAAACTGTCTTTATCCCTGAGGCAACAAGACTTTGTTTCATGAAAAGAAATTGTATTTTCACCATGAAAACCAGTCATAGATGGGAGAAAATTCACACAAATGTGTTTATTCAGAGAAATCCTTGCTCACAGTAAGGCGTATTTTCCACATTCAGCCAGGCGTAGCAGTGGGAAAGCAGAGCCAAGGCACTCTGAAATGTCTTGCAGACAGTTATAACTCTGTTGAGGAGTTTATATTAACCAAATTCTGGTAAAATTAAGGAGCTTTCTGTATTTAAAGAAGTTCCTTTGCCTATTCCCCTATTACTTAAATATTTCTAGGCATTCCTACTCACTCTTTAATTTTAAATATCTATATCAATTAGCTTAACTAAACGCTTCTCAGGGTTTTTGTTGAGTGCTTATTTTGTGCTTGCTCTCGAGTGTGTCCACTGGGACCACTGAGACGTCTCACAATGATTTCAAAGGTACTCCCATTGTTTTAGTTAGCACTGCAAGTGCTTAATCAACATTATAACAACTCTCTCACCAAAAAAATCGAGCAACATTTAAACTCAAGCCACTAGGAACACAAAATCTCATTTAAACTCATTAAAAAGTCCTGGATTTCACCCTCTCACCTGTCCCCCAGTCCTCTCCATACAAAGCCTGTGCTGTTGGGAATGTCAGAAATACCAAACTGTGCACATCACTACTTCTCTACACACCTTGCCTCCAAGTGTGGCCACTTCCACGACAGACTTTGTAGGAGCTTTTGCTACGAGGCTGCTTCCTTGAAGGCCGAACAAAGAGAATAAAACACTTAAAGAGAGCACTCTGAAAAGGGCCCATGGATCAAGATGGAATTTTAGAAGGAACTATGCAGCTCTCATTCTGACAAGCTCCTAGATGGTTTTCCCAAAATCCAAATAAGACAGTGTCTATATGAAGTTCAATGAATGTTTGAGCTGGAGGGAAGCCATCTCCATTGACCTAAGAGCACAGCATTCATTTTCATACAGTAAATTTGAAAATAACCCATCTGACAATTGGAAAATTGTTCCCTGCCTCTCTCTGTTTACCAGCATAGTTTGTCACCACTTGTATAACAAGTTTACAGGATGAATCATGGATAAACAATACAACATCTCTTAAATTTCACTTTTCCTCTAAAGAATAGACCAACAGACAGCTTATATCCATAAAACATTAAATAAAGCACAAAAACACTGAAAAAAGAAGATTGTACCGATTATTTAAAAATTTCAAGTAATTAGCAGTTGTGGTTTTAAATCCACAATGTAAAAATCAGAATATTTTCTCTTGGTTATTTCAGTAAGCGAAGCCAAAATCCAATGGCCTTCTGGAATCAACGTAAACGCAAGTATATTCCAAAGCAAAAGTATGTTGACTTGGAAACCCACTAAGGAGGCCCACTGGCCCATTAGATGCTCTTCCCTGGTACCAGCTGTCCAAAAAATAATAACAATGCAGTAAAGTTGATGTGAAGTAGAATGGCATAAACTTCCATAGCTTCCAGCCATGGACCAAAGCATGGAGGTACTGCTAGTGCAGGGTGATACCAAGATCACAGAATCCTAAAATAGCTCTAGTTGGAAAGGACCCATGAAGACAATCGAGTCCAACTCCCTGCAGGTGGAGGGGCAACCTGAACTCACGGTCTTTGGCAAAAAACCTCATCACTGTGGTTTCAAGGGACATTCTTTGTTTTAAAGAGAAGTGGGCTGACCCCTGTCCCTTGCTGTAAATGTTGGCTGTGTTACATGAGTATTTTGGTTTGGAGCAGTTGTGCAGTACGGAAGCAACCCCCCCTCACTCCCTTGACCACAAAGTTTGCAGAGTTTATTCAGTTCACACAGCTGCCATAGTGCACCCGATTAATTTTGTAGGAGACAAAATGAATCCCTCTGTTACAGCACACCCCAGATGTTCTCCTACAGGGATGTGAAGGTCCCAGACTATATCCTCTGGACATTGCTTCAACCCATGTTCCTGGCAATGCCTTTCTGTGCAGGAAACCACACTACATATCACGTCATGTGTGGATGTGGATGTTAGGACCTCAGCAACAACCCCTTGGAGATATCCACCTAATCCTTTTCTGCTAAGTAATTACAGAAATAACCTTGTAGGAGCTTGTTTCTGAGTTTTGTCCCTTTGCAGAGTTAGTTACAGACTATTGTGAGCAGGACTGAAGGTCTAAATCTGTCCCTAGCACTTTCTTCTGGTAGAAACTTTACTTTGATTATGCTTCTGGCTCTTGTGATCCATTTGTTAGCACCCTACAGGTCCAAGTGCCTCAGTTATGTCAGCAGTCTGACTTCTCTGAAGCAGCAAAAGCATCTAATGGTCCTCTGCTATTAGGCCACATGCTACTACGTCACTGTTCAAAGCTGAACATGGTGGTGGCACAGGGTGATTGGTCTGGTGATCAGCAGGTTACATTTCAGGACACGAATGGTTTCATTCTCAACATGAGAAAATTGTGCTGGTGGGAGCAGCCTGGGTGTGGAACAATGCAATAAGAAAGGAATCGTAAAAATGAATTTTTCTGAGGAAGAGGACTAGCCTAGGACTGCAGCAATGATACGAGAATTGGCTTTTTTCTTTAAAAAATTACCCTCAAAGGGAATTTGTTTTAGCTCTATACTGAACGCTAAGTTGGCTTCAAACTGCAAGGGAGCCCACTAAATCCCAGTCTATTTGCACTCTTTTCCAATGATGTACATTCTTTTGTCGTTTTTCATGCTGGCCATATAACCTATGTGTTACTTTTGAAATTTCATAACTTGTTGTGTAATTTCTTTTGCTTTTGTCCTGGTCTAGCTTGCTTTAAAAACCAGCTGTGTCTTTTCACCCGAGGTAAGGCTCTGCAGCCAGCCTATATTATGTAAACATGCACTGTAACATCCCCAAACTCGCAGTTAGCCAACAAAAGATCAAATGGACCAACAGACTTTCATGGCAGCCATCAAAGTCACTCAGCCTTTCTCAGTGAAAGGTGCCAACTTGCATTTTTTTGTCCAATGGCAAAGATAGGGCTTATTTGTCTTTCTTTCAAAGTTACAAATAAATAAGGAAAAGGACAGTAGTTTTAAATGATAGCTTAATCAAATCTGTTCATCTCAGAGTTTATATTTCAAGCTTTTGCCTGCATTCCAGAGTGAAGTCAAATGTCAAACTTTCCCCCTTTATCTTTTCTCTTTGACGCAAGAGATCTGTATCTTTACAGAATGAAACAACTGTTTTCCTTAAAATGCTTCAATAGGCCTTGATTTTGTAAAACAAGCCACTTCTCAGGCAGGTGCTTTGATTTCAGGGAATTAAAGTAATTGCCACAACAGGGCTGACAAACCTCACAGCTGCTGGAGTAAAAGGGGAAGGACTTGCATGGAAGTACAGAGCATGTCTGGGCAGGAGAAAGGGTGGACAGTGAGGGATGCTTGGTAGTGACTTCTTTAATTTACTGTCTGTTTTTCTATTCAATCCATTTTGGTCCTAAGTGGATATCAAGGTATCATCTGTTTTCTCCTATTCCCTAAATAAGCTTTACCAACTGGTGCAGCTGAGGGTGTTCACAGAAAAACACAAAGAGCAGTCAGAGCAGTAGTAAACAATATGTGCAGAAATATGAGGTTTTTTGCCTTTACATAAGAAGACTGAAATGAAGCAGTAAAGACTTACAAAGCAGCAAGCAGGAGAAAAAGACAAACAGCTCTTCATGTCCACTGATGATAGAACATGGAGTAATTGGTTTCAACAACACTATGAGATCCTCAGGTTGGCTATCCAGAGGGAGTTTCTTCTGATGTGATTAATTGTGTGCTAGAAAATCTTATTCAAGAATCTGTGAAACCTTGACCACTGCAGGGTTTCATAAATAGCTGAGGCAGAAATGATTTAAGTGTCCATGAGGACAACTGATCCTGCCTTAGAGGAATGGGTTGTAGGATGAAACACTTCCATGAAATCTCTTTCAACATTGCTTCCCAATACCTCCTCTTATTTTCTCAAACACCTTAGATTAAGACAGGATCCATGGCTCAGGATTGACTCAAAGTTTGAGGCCATTCATCCCTTAGCCAAGATTTTGGCCTACACTGCTTTCTCCATTTCTCATCTAATCTTTCAGCTCACAGAGTAAATAAAGTAGAGTGAAAACTGAAATCCAAGCAAGGCACCAGCACTGGGACTATAGTCCTCACAGGCAGCCAACCCATTACTGTTAATATCACAGCCCTGAAGAGTTTTTTTCACCTGCTACCATCTAGTCCCTGCTATGTTTAACCTGAATCCTGTCCCCCTCTCTTTCCTGTTCAAGTTGTACCTCCTCAGTGTCAAGAACTGAGCTTCCCAAAGCTTGTGTGCAATGGCAAACCTGTTTCAGGTGCTGGGCTCAGAACTGATGCCATGAGCAGAAGTTGTTAAACAGATATTGGTTTGAGAACTAGCGAGGAATGATTCCCTGTGTCGCAAGAAGTCGCCAAGCACCTGCATTTCTGCACAGAGTTCTGCTTTTGCCACCTAGAAACTTTTACTGTATACATTTTGAGTACTTTAATGTTCTGCTCCAGAGTTTCCAGACATCTTGTAGCAGACATGGAGATCCAGTAATAGCTATTTCTCTGGAGAACAAGGCTAAAGAGGTACTGTTAGCTGCCCTTTACAGTTCGACCTGTTCCTCTGCCCTTCTGCTTACCTACGTAACAAGCCCTGAGCAGAAACTTCAGGCTACTTCCCACCTATCTTGCATCCCCTTGCAGGTAAGAAAATTACCTTTTAATTCTTAAAACTGGATCACCATTTACATGCAGGCAGACAGTGTGTATTTGGGGGAATTAGATACAAAGACACATTTTCCTCCCCACACGTCCAACTCCCTGTAATTGTGAGTGCAACTAACAAAAGAGAATAGCAGGCACAGAGAAGTAAGTTTCCACTGCTCAAGTGCAACTAGGAAGAGGTTGGGAAAACATTAAATCACCTGAAAAAAAAAAAAAGCATTTCAGTAATATAAAGAGGTTTTCCTTCTCTTCCTGCTTTACATCTTTGAATATATTTTTAACCAGATTTTCTTCTGAGCTCATACTTAAATTACTTGCTTCTCTGTAGAGAGCTTTACTAGTGCTAAACCTGGGCCAGTCCTCTGTTTCTGGATGTGAAGGTGCCAAGAAATCACACAAAAAGCCAAGTGCCAGCCTCATGGAAAGGGAGGAGGAAATAATTAATTTGTGTGTGAAATTGTGACTTCTCAGTGTAAATCCAGAATAAGTTCTATTGTAGATAATTTTTGATTCCTACGTTTCAGTTTCAAAACCATGTCATGGGCTCCCACTCTATACTTGTGTTTCCCAACAGTGTTCTTCATCATGGGAATGTGCAGCATGCTCATTTGCAGATGCATTTTTTTCCAACCTGCAGAAAATATTCTTGAAATGCTGCATTAAACATATAAAATCTAAACATTGAGGAAGGCCAGACATAGTCAGGCCATACAGTGATACCAGCCAGTTTGAACTGAAGTGTTTCCAAAGAACAATATTGGCTTCATGTCCTTGTACAGGTGGCAGGTTGATTCTGAGCCTGCAGGAATTCCAGGGGCTGTACCTTTGGAGGACAATACAAAAGACTTCTTAAGAGTTGTAGTTTTCTCTGATCTCCAGGATCTTAACTCTTGTTAACACAGAAACTACCCAATTGCCACTTTTCTTCTCTCCCCCTGGCTTTTCTGTATCTATTTAGACATTCCAGTTGTTACCATTCTCCTCTTTACCCCCTTATCACCATCCTCTTCTTCCACTCCTTACTTTATGGTTCAGATACCTGTTCCCTTTGGCTTCTCATCCCTCTTCCCTCTCGCTTGTGTGTCTGAAGCATTCTGCCAGTGCCTTTGTTTACATCTCTGCCTCGTTCAAGTCCCCTTTAACAAATTATTCCTTTTAAAATGCCCACAAAGAGAAATTAATAATGGGCCAAAAGAACACCATGAAGTCATTCACCTCTTTGATGCTGCCATGCACCCTGTCTCCTCTGTGTGCAGTCCTTTGCAATGTGGGCTGCCTTTCCCTTCTCTCAGTCTTGCCCAATGCCAAGAAATTTCATAAATAATTAGAGGATGCAATTTGGCTTGGAGAATGAGACAGTGACCTTGCTCTGCTCTCAGACCTGCCATTAAGCTGCTAAATGACCTTGAATAACTTTTTTAACCTCATCTGTCCCAATCTGTCTCATCCTGTGACATTTTTCAACAAAATGTGTAAGCTCCTGGGATCTTGTTATGTGCTGTCAAAGCCTCTTGAACAAAAGGGCCTTATTTTCCCATTGGCTGGCTAAGATGGGATTTATCCCTGTAACCAGACATCTGCACTGTCAATATCTACACCTGAGCTACTCAGTACAGTTTCCTAGACAGTCAGAGGGGAACAATAGCCTGGTTTAGGTGAAGTTTCACCTAAGCAAATGTAGCCTTCACCTGTGGGATGAAATTAATTACTCCATCACAATGATTGCATGTTGAAAATAGTCCCCCAAATATTCACCAACAGCAATTCTTTGGTGAATTTAGTTGAAATATCAAAATTATTTGGGGACTAAAAATAAATGAGTCCTTTCAAAAATCTCTCCAGATCTTTTGGGAAATATTAAATATTTAAAAGATGATTTTTCTATTTATTTTCAGTACTTTCTTTCTAAGTGGATTCTTGAACTTTGGCTTCACAAGGAAGTGTTACCATATTTCACCCTCCTGTGCATTTAGACACACATGTACCAGTGGGTCAGCACACAGGAGCCACCTCAGAGATCTCCTGTACATTTTATGAAAGCAGAAAGCATGAGCTCCTTAACATCTCAAGAGTCAAATCAGTACCTAAATCTGGATGTAACACCATGAGAACTTCCAGAAAATGGCATCTGCTGAATAGCTCATGGGAAGGAACATTCAATTTTCTTACCCAAATGAAGAGGTTTTAAGAACATCAGACCTTTTGCAAGGCAACTAGATGGAAAGGTTGTGTCACACACCAAATATGCAGAAATAGAAGAGCTGGATAACTGACCAGCATGAATATTACACCTATCATTTCTCATCAACATCACCTCATACAGCTGAAATGGCAGTAGAATTTTAGAGTGTCTTTGAAAAAGACTAAACAACAGAACAAACTTTCAAAAAAGAAGGCAAAGTTTTGCCAAAACGTATTACATGCAGACTACAAAGGGGTGTCTGTGAGCAACAGGGAGGGAAACAATAATAACACACTGGAGGAACTGCTTTCATAGGATAATAAATGAATTGAAAATATCACACATGTCAGACACACTAACTCTAATAGAAAACTGTTCCAAAATAGAAATTAAATATAATTTTGACTGGAACAAATAGCTTCTCCATCCTTAGAAAAGGAGAGACACTTCCCTGAGTAAAGAATCAATCTATAAAAATCTGAAATATTTGGACTTCAGATGCTTATTTTTGTGCCAAAGTAAAAAAGAAAGAAAAATACATATATAGATACCCATTCAACCACTCCAAAATCCAAAGAACCTAGAAAGATTACTACACAAATTATGGGGCCTGCAATGCCCAGTCAAAGAGAACTTTTAGAGCTCACCTGAAGCTGGATATGCCACAACTCAGAGAATGGATCTAGTCCTCGAAGAAAACCTTTCACAAGGAAGAAATTTCAGGTAATTAATTAATTATTAGTCACAGTTATTGAAATGCCTGTGTCAGCTGTATGATGCTGGAGAAGTTATCAGACACAACAGAAAGTAGAGATGTACCCAATCCTGTAAAGGAGACAAAAGAGTTAGTACCTTTTTGTGAACCTCTCCCATCCAGCGCTCCTCAGGAAGAACTAGTAAAAGGTGGAGGCTTAATTATTTCAGCTTGTGTGAGTTTGATCCTCCAGAGAAATACTGGAGTGGCTTGCAATTCTGAAAACTGGAATTTGCTCAGCCTAGTTTGAAGCCAAAGAATCCACCTCTGTATACAGCTGGAAATGTAAAGAAGAGGAGATAAAACTAACCAACTGGACAGAAACCTCCATCCGTCCCCACATCCCCCTGATTCAAGGCCACTGCATTGACCCGTAGATCATTGCTAAGGAAAGAGGGGATTGTCTGTTTTTAATAACTCTGCTGAGACTGCTGTGGTAGAACTATGTAATGTGAACACCTGGTAGCTGAGGACAGAATAGAGGTGGATCATCTCATTCTGAACGGGTCACCAGGCCAAATACCATTTGCACCTATTTACAGGCAGGATTGGACTGTAGCTGGGCTTGGAAAAGTAAACTGTGTCTTTCAGCAAGCCCCTTGAGCCATCTTGTACAGGAAAGAAACAGCACTGAGACATCACAGAAATGAAATGGAAAAACATAGTGTTCTTTCTTGAAGGACATGTCTAATGTTTGGAGCTGTGTTTCTGTGGCAGTAACATTGTGCAGGCCTGTAGAAAACCAAAGCAGCGTGCAAGTGCTTAGACACAGCCCAGGAGCAGCCACAGATGAATCCAAACTATGATCCTCCCTTCTTATTTGAGGTAAAGCAGTGACAACCTGCATCTTCTGAGACTCACACTGACATGGCCTCAAAGGGGATCAGCAGCAGTCTTGGGATCACTTGTGAGTCCTAATAGTTATGGCAAAGAGTTTTAGAACTGAATAGGGCTAAAAAAAGTGAAAATATTCCATAGAAATTAGTCTGCAAAACAACTCAATGTCATACAGAGTGAAAGGGTTTCTACAGGAAACCTAAACATTCCATGTTGAGGATGTAATTTTGTGCTAAACTTCCCTGAAGAATTTAACCACTGGTTCAAACATTACCAGTTTGCACTCTTCTGGTTAGTAAACAATTTTCTGCTGCAATGCCAGTGTCTGACTCCCATAAATTATTGCTTATTTCTTTCCTTTGGGACAAAGAGCAGTTCTGATGGCAGTTAGTAAAGGAAAGCGATGCTTGAGAAACAGAAGTAAGAGGGTGGCTTTGTAGTGAAGATTCATTCAGACAATTTGGTATCTATTACAAGGTGAAATCAGACAGTGTCTGCATGCAAATTTTACGAGGTAGTGAAAGGGAACCTTGCATAGTGAGAGGGTCCTTTTTCTTCATTAGCATTTGCAAAGTAAGTAAGTGATATAAGTATGGGATCTGATGACTGGAAACATACTGGACATGTCCAGAGTGTCACGAGGCTCCAGGGCTGTGTGCTGGCACCATGTGGTACTATCATGTTCAGGTGTTATCCCCATCCAGTTGATTTTGAGGATTTATTACCATTGTGGAAGAGGTTTGTAATCTCATGTCAGCAGGATATGGCTGTCTCTGCTGCTACACAAAGGAAACCCTTTGTCCTTTAATTCCCCGTCCTTTGGGCAAAACGGTTACACTTACAGGAAGGTAGCAAAGATCTTCCCAGATGCCACACTGTCTGTGGCTGGAAAGCAAGAAAACCAGAAAGAGGGTGAGACACAGAAAATGACAGTGCATGATCCAAAATTGTCAGTGTTTAAGAGATATTTGGACAATGCTCTTAATAACATGCTTTAACTTTTGGTCAGCTCTGAATTGGTCAGGAAGTTATACTAGATGGTCATTGTAGGTCCCATTCAAATGAAACAGTCTATTCTATTCTGTGATAAGGGGTAGAAGGTATATTCTAGGAGGACGTGTCAGTTGTCTTTGCCCTGTCAGGAAATCCAGCCACAAATTGGTCACAGAACATGACAGTAGTGATTATCTATATAAACTAATTTCTGCCATGCTCCATGGCCACTGTGTGTGTGAAAAGGAATGGGAGAAAGGGAGGAAGGAAGTCTTGCACCAGGACAGGTGATTCTGAGCAGCTTCCAGATGGCTCTGGTGCAATATGTTTTATCTGTCTCATGAAGAAAGTGGATCTGTCATTCAAGCCATTCAGATAGGGGGTTTTTCCCTCTCCCAGAAGAGTTTGACTTTACCTGGCAGTTTTTTACCGTTACCCATGAAATAAAGATACTTATCAGTTGCAGCGGAACAGCCAGAACTTCTTTATTGTCAGTTCTGTTGAAACAAGAGGCCAGTGATGACTGGAAGAGCTGGCAGCCTGAGCAGGCTGACATGAAAAATAATTTGCTGAGCTCTGCCATTCAGATAAGCACAAAGGACCAGGTCCAACTCTCAGGGAAGAGCAAGACTTAAGCAAGTCTGAAATTTGGCAAGAGCCAAGGCAACAGAGGCATACAGGTGGGATTGTGAAAGTAGCATCTAAAAGATGAAGCAGAGATGGCAGGTGGCTTAAACGGATTTACAAGATTTTGTGCAGAAAGTAAGGAAGAGACAGAAAATTCATACTACAGGACCAAGTGTTCAAAATCTTCCCACCAATATCACCTAACCCTATTACTGCATTAAAAAAAGGAGGTATCTTGAATATAGCTTTTAAAAAGGCAATAATTTGCTTGTAATGACACAAAAAAGCTCTTTTATTTTCTCTGTTGAGCTACTTTCTTTTGCATGATGTCGGTAAGTGGCCAGAACAAGACGGCTCAGAAGAACAATAGGCAGCTTTGTACGGTTTGACTGCAGAAAGGAGTCAGCAGGGACAATAATCTGAATGTCTTTAGACCTGATTTTAATTCCTTTTAGACCAGCAGTGGATTTGGAATATGCTGTTAGTAAGCTTTACATGCCATACCCTAATTACTGTACTCACATACAAGAAATATTGTTATAATGCAGCAGCCCCTGCCTTGGCCTCCTCATGCGGCAATACACGAGACAATGCACTTCCCATGAGCCTTTCAACATGCCAGACAAATGTTTTGTGCAGAGAAAAGGCAAAAAAAGAAATTTGATGAAGGCTGGGGCATGGGAGATGAAAGGAAGGAGGGAATGGAATAAAATGGTGAGGACAGGAAAGCACTGGCTGTACTGAGGGGTTAGCAGGACTGTGGCACCCTGATTTTTGCAGCACATAGTAGCGTTTGGTCGCTTGAAGGACAAAAATAACCAGCACAGAGACCTCCTCCTATGTCTCCCACCTCACTGACACCATCACTGTTGCACTGAACCACAATAGCAGCAGATGAACAGGATATTACAGATATTATTGCATTTAAAGGATGCGTCCAAACTAAGCCACTAAAAAGCATTTTATTTTTTTTTAAATCTCAAAATATTCCTTGAAGGCAGTTCCTCACCAGGAGCTGAAGGAAAATAGCTGGTTATAGTTTAATAGACTGGTCCCAAAGAGCTTTTTGTAAAATAGTTACAATATTTTAAATGAGAAATGTTGTAAGAATAGCTAAAATGGGAATTTACACAAAGTATGGTGCCTTTTATTTGCATATGACCTCAATGATTATGTGCCAGATTTGGCCGTCCTCACAGTAAGTGCCACATTCTGGTTAGAGAAATATGATGCCTTTGTTTTGGCAGAAAATAAATCTCTTAAGGTAATCAGAAATTCATGTAACTTATTCTAAAAATATCCCCTCCAAAACTATCTGTGCCAGACAAAATAGGAGAAAATATTTGCCTTTGACAGGGATATTGATCTATAAAATGTTTCTTTTCTTCTTCCTTCTTTGCCCTCTTGGTTCCTTTCCAAGTTCCCTTCTTCTGGTGCTTTCAAAGGAGTAAGGACTTCTGGGAAGAAACATCTTGAAATACAACTTAGTCAGTTATGCTCTGAATTTTATTTACTCTGAGGAGGCCCTTTGCACTGTTCTGGCAATTTAAGGAGGGATTACATCCATTTTTAGCTCTTTAGACTTCTCCCAGCATGTACAAGGGCCTTTGTAAGAACAAGGACTCAGTATGCACATTATTGCAAAGTTGCTTTGGATGCCCTCTCCCCTGCACAGAAATAAATGCAAGTGGATCTGGAAAAAATGTTTCACTTCCTATGAAAGTCAATCCACCTAGACAAGAATCCTCATAAAGAGAAATACTGCTCAAGGCAGGGATTTCTCTGAATAAACTAAGTGTCTAGGTGTTCAGGAGGTGGATTTCCTATTCATTGGTGTACACTAGTGGTTTTATAATGCTACAGTGACATAAAACACCTCTTCTAGCTCAAAAATACAAAGTTTAGGATCACTGGAACAGCAGCTAGACTAGTCCAGTGTATCTGGCCCTTGCTATAATGGCTGTGGAAACTGATTTAGACCAGCTGTGCCTTCCTTCAGTTGGTCAATGCTCACCTCTCACATCTTTTTAAGCTGCACTGAGGACAAATTGCACTGCCTTGGCTGTTCAAGATCAGGATTTTGTTTACTTCTGCCTACTCATCTTCAAAGGCCAAACAGTATCAAAAAATTATGCACATTTCTGACATACATAATTACAAAAGAGGGTTTTGGGGGGAGTAAAGTAAAGTTGTTTTTTGTTCAGCAGAAAACAGCAAGTCACTAGAGGGATGGCATTTCCAAACGACAAATATCCCACCTGTCTCTTTGACCTGGCACCCTGTCACACCAGAAGAGTGATGGATTAAAGCTTTTATACAGTTGACTGCTGTTTATGAGTCTCAGTTTTCCACCAAGGGCTCTATTTTCCCATTAGCAAATGTTTTTATTTCGGGTAGACTACAATGCCTTGTTTGTGTTTGTTTGGCAAGGCACGGTTATGCCTGGTCAGAAGAAGAAGGAGACACAGCCCATCCCGTATGTGACTGTCTTTTAACAGCTCTGAAAGGCTGCTGAGGGGCAGCTGTCCCTGCTGCTCTCATGCTGTACTTCAGGCAGGCCATTACTGAGATAAACCAATATCACCTATTGAGCATAAGCTGACATACGGCTTTTGAGGGACAAAAAATCAGATAAGAAAGAGTTTAAATACTGAATCTGCTTGCACAGACCTTAAATTTCTCTGTTTGTAAGGATAAAGAACACAGAGGCTTACTCTGAAGTCAATAATTTCAAAATGGAGTCAATAAAACCAGTGTATAATAGCAGCAGGTAATCACAACCATGTGTCAAAAGAACCATCATATTTTCTAGGAAAGAGGATGTAAGAAAGTCTGGCTATGGGACCATTCTTCTTCCTGGAACACTATACCTCTAAAATAGCAGCTTAACTAAACACCACTAAGATCAAGGAACATTTGCTGTTAAAGACCAAAGGAATCATAGGCTTCCTTAACAGAGAGGCCTGAAGGAGCACTGAAAATGCTCTTCCAGCTTCTTTTTGTCTCCTCTCTGCTCTATTTTTTATTTGTAATTACTGGCAGAACTAAATATTTCTTCCTTCTGATTCCTGAATTCGTACTTTCACGTGGAATAGGCCTACCATTTGTTCAAGACCCATGACATAAAGATGTAAATATACATTCATAACTCCGTGCATACGTGGAAGTATAAGGAGGGTAGCAAGGACTTCAGCCTTAATATACAAAGGAGTCCTTCAGGTCTTCAAATTTTGTAACAGGGCTTACTGTTTTAAGTGACCTTTGAGAAATGCTACCATGTTTTTCCTGTCCTTCTTTCCATGCAGCCCTCGGAGACGACTGGTCAGTTCTCTAAATTAATGGTACTTTTGTAGGCTTTGGAGTCCAAGAGTAAGAAATTCATATGTCATCTACGATCTCCAATAATGCTTCAGATAGTTCTTTGTGGCTTTTATCCAGTGCATAACTTTCAAGAAAACTCAATGAAAAGATGAGCAGACCATCTCCACCCTGTAACCACCTTTTCAAAGCAAGACCAAGCCTGGGATCCAAGACTGGGACCCAAGCTGTGCCACTTGGAGTCACATCACTCGGAGCTGCATGCCTGTTTGAGTCAAGTTTTTGACTTTTGATGAACAAAAGAAACTCTTCCAGCTCCTTGAAGCCTGAAAGCAGCTGATCATACCTAGACCTGAGATCACAGAACCATCTGAATATATTTGAGTTCCCACTTGTTTCTCATCAGATAGAAGGTACTGGAAATTCCTCATGTGAAGAAAATAGGAAGGCACCACAGCTGCTTGTGAAAATCAGTCATGGAAAAAAGAGCTGGGAATTCATGAGCAGTGAGAGTGACTATATACTGTCACATTAAAATGTGTACCTCTCTTGGGGAAAACACCCTTCATTGCCATTGCTTTTGCAACACACATTAAGTAAACCAGTTAAATTGCTTTGAGGGAGTGAAAGGAAATGTCTCTCCTGAGGAGACCATCAGGTCTTTCCTGAAGACACCACAGTTTTTCTTCAAACTATGTGTCCAAATCAAATAATTTTCAAAGCAGGAAGGACTCGGGTGTAAGAATCACTCACTTCTTGGAAATATGGTTTTGCACAGCTTGGTTGAGTTCTTTCCTCCATCCCTTTCTCCTGCCAGATCCTTCTGAAAAGACCTAAAGTAATAATCTCATGAGAATATGTATTACTGACAGTTCATACACTACTTTGAATATGATTCTTGCTTCACTTCAAAACTGGAAATGGTTTTGCCACTCATGAATGATTTTGTATTTGTTCTAAAAACACAGTGCTGCTGTGGAAGTCTGTCATTTCAGTAACAAACTACCTTTACCCGACACCACTGGTTCCTTTCATATTGTAGTCAGAATCAGTTGGCCTCTGATTTTAAAAGAAAGGAAAATTTCACAGAGTACACAGAAGTTCCCTTATGCTGAGCTGCTTTTGACTTCTTGCTTAGAAGATGGGTCAGACAGTGTGATAGTACAGAATTATACCTAACAGACTGATCTTTATGTCTCCAGGAGTTGTGTTAATAAATCAGCGGAATTTTCTTTAGATTTTTAGTTAGTTTCTACTTTTATTACCATGACAATATTTTTCTGTAAATTTGGAGAAACGCAGCCATGTTCAAAAGCTGCCTAAGGTCCTCTTTCATAGACTTGCCAAAATAATAAGTAGTTTCTAATCTGTTATTATGAAATAATACTTTTTCCTCTTGGAGATACTAGTAATTTGTACCAGAACTTTGCATGTCTTTGCATGATCTTGTACAAGTATGCACAGAAGCATATACTGTTGCACGAGGTGCCTTTGAATGGAAATTTCCCATAAATATAAATTAAACTACTCTACACAAGTGAATACAATACAAACACAATTATGCCACTCTATGTGTTACATATTTTGGCAAATTATTAGGATCTGGTTATCGAATTTATGATGTTCTGCTCCCATAATAAATAATATGTGAACTCATTAAAATTGTGTTTCTCATATATCATTAACTGCACTAGACCAGCATATGTGCAAGGATAATCTCCTTCCTAAAGCCAGATACTATATATCAAAATTCAGGGTTTTCTATGTGGCCTGTTTGTAATATTCTTGGAACCTGAGGACTAAAATGTTTGCTAGATTTGAGACCTATAAAATATTGGGTCCATTTCCCCAAATGTCAAATATATTTTCCACTCAGCAAATTTGAGTTTTTAATTAAATATCTTCCACCATCAGAGCCAAGTCTAAATCTGCTAATTATCAACAAAAATGACTTTATTTTTTAATTTGCCTGCAGAAAAGGAGGTTCAGGAGAGACCTCGTTGGTCTCCCCAAAAGGAAGTTGTAGCCCAGTGGGAGTGAGTCTTTTCCCTCAGGTAACAAGTGACAGAATGAGAGGAAATGGCCTCAAGTTATTCCAGGTTTCCATTGGATATTAGGGGAAAAAATAATCACAGAAAGGGTTGTCAAGCATTGGAACAGGCTCTTCAGGAAGTGGTGGAGTCATCATTCGTGGAAGTGTAAAAAAACCCATGTGGATATGGCATTTAAGTACATGGTTTAATGGTGAACATGGCAGACTCCACTGACAATTGAACTTGATGGTCTTAAAGGTCTTTTCCAACATTAAAAATTCTATGATTCCATGAAAATTACAGGTAGACAAAATATTTTCTGTTAATATAATTTCTTCCAGCTTCAGCCTCAACTCAGAAATGTCAAACCACTTCTACTCTCCTCTGCCATTATATCTATCCCTTTTACAGACACTAGCAGGTAGGTTTCTTAGCATCTTAGAGCAATTAATCTTCAGATAATTTTATATCCTTTGCCTTCTCCATTTAAAAAAAAAAAAAAAGTAAACCCATCTTGGCTGTAAAAATAACAGAGGACAAAAGGTTAAATAATTTTTATATATATTTATTGTTTGTTCATGATTGCATTGGGGCTCTGTGGATAAAGCACTTCTCTGTATTACCAGGACAGTACTTAAAGCCACTCTTCCCTTGGGCAATTGCAGCTTTTGCAAATATCCATTAATTCAACTTGAAAGAATTGTTGGTTTTTGTGCCAGCAGCATCACCTCACTGCAGAAGAAGCAAACTGTAGTTTAAGAGCTGGTAATTATCAGGATATTGCACTGCAGCCTCCAAATAGTCATCTCTCCCTCTTGCCCACATTCATTTGTGAATTGTCATTTGTGCAAACATTTTCACCTTGTTCTCTGTCTGACAAAGCTCAGAGAAGAAGCATCAGTGCTATTAGAGCCATCTAGCATACTAGTTTACTAAATAATCCTTCATTAGTTCCCACTGATTGTTGTCTTTGGAGGGAAACAAACATTCTTACAAATACAACAGATTACATATGAAATTATAAAAGTGCCTATTGGGTAAATGAAAGATCTCCTTTATCCTCAAAAACATCCAGCTTTACAAGTTTAGTGTGGAGTGCAGTACCATGCCAGATACATTTGGAAACAATCCCAAGTATCACTTTGAAACTCTGCCTATTTAAAAGTTTTGGCAACTTTAATCACAGCCACAAAAACTTCAGTAAAATTCTTGTTTTAATGAGTCCAGTTCTGCCAGGAAGTGACAAAACAACCAATGCCATCTGTTTGCATCTACTTGCATTTAATCTATTA
Organism: Serilophus lunatus; assembly: GCA_013399895.1. NCBI lineage: Eukaryota > Metazoa > Chordata > Aves > Passeriformes > Eurylaimidae > Serilophus > Serilophus lunatus. Next base: position 107,960 of record VXBA01001777.1, on the reverse strand, counting down.
ATGTGAGCCAAACTTACAGTATTGTTTTACTGGGATCATTATCTGGCCTAAAAATAAGCTATGGTTCTTATTCAGTGCTGAAGTAACTGAAATCAACATTCTTGCACCAGATATATGTTTGACCCAGTGCTTTTTTGGCCAGAAGAGAAAACAGAAAAAGTTCAGCTCCATATGCCATGAATGCAAGTGAACCTTAGCTAAGCAGACAAATGCTTTTTACACATATGCATTACAAGCTGAGAACTAACTACATTTGTGGCTCACAGTGTCTGTTTTCTGAATCTCTGTGGAGTTAAAATACATGGAATAAAAGCAAGTTAAAAAGATGTTACCATGTTCCTGTGCTACTATCAGGTTTCTATTAAGTGATCCAACAAGCAGTAGCTAAATTAATCCAACTGGCTTTTTTTCTATGCAAGCCCTAGGTCTCTCAAGACATTTTTTTCCCATGTATTTTACACAGTTACAAAATCTTTGGACAGTTGCAATGATAAAGCTGGATATGGGCATTAGTGACTTCCTTATACTTTAGGGCAAAACTTAAAATCATGAATTGATTTGACACTCCAAAGAAAGCCACTGCTGAGAAATGTCAGCTTACATTTCATGATGTCTCTGTCTGCACACTAAGAATGGATCTATCAGTGTTGAGAATGTATTGAGGGAACCTGGAGCAATTCATGGACTCTAGTTTGAGGACGAGCTCTAGTTATGTCTTAGTTCCCATACAGGGAGAACTGCTGATGTAATTTACCACTACCCATCTGCTTGATCCACCTTCCATCAGGTTGCCCTCATTTTTTTTAGCCTCTGTCACACAATTGAAAGGAAATCAGAGCAAGATCCTCCAAGATCCCTGCTCTGGTCAGCACCAGGATTATGGAGGTGTTTCAAAGTACACTTAACCTGCAGTCTAAACAAATTAAAAATCATAGAATCACAGAATTGTTCAAGTTGGAAAAGACCTTTAAGGTCAATGACAGCTCTTCACACCTCATGCTTCAGAACTTCTTGAAGATCACAAAAGGCAAAGGTGAAAGCTTTCTGTTAGGGGTGATGTGAGCTTGTGAGGGAAAATGAGAACTAACTCCCTTGGTTGGGAACACACATCCTTCCTACTGAAATATTTAAGCCCAGAAAGAGGAAATATTTATCTCATTTTTGATGATTATGAGTCAGTACTCACACAAAAGGAGATGGACAAATGATATCTACCTATTGTTTAACAAATGTTAACAAAAAATAGATAAGTAAAACAAAGGAAGAGAAACCATAAGGATTTTAAAACCTATAGGATCTGGAATCATCATCATGGCTAGGCTTTGCGAACAAAGATATGGGAATGGCTCTGCCCACGTCTGCTGCAAGCGCGCTGGTGGCTAAAAAGGCCGATGCGGGACAGGCAAGTCTGGTTACAAAAAGCACAGTGGAAAGTCTCCTTAGGTGGTAGTGATGAGACACGGTTCTTTCTGTGTCGTTTTTTCTCCTTGAGACTGATTCTATGTGCATTCTCAAAGGAGGCAGCGGCATTATGGATGGTGTGTCTCCATGTCTCTCGATTGGAGGCCAGGGTGGACCACTGATGGCAGTCAATATGACCAACACTGAGATGTTGTTTCAGGGAGTCCTTGTATCTCCTCTTTGGGGCTCCTCTGTTGCGGCAGCCGGTGGCGAGTTCACCATAGAGCACAATCTTAGGGAGGCGGTGATCCTCCATCCTGGAGACGTGCCCTGCCCAGCACAGCTGTATCCTCAGCAGCATGGCCTCAATACTGGTGACCCCTGCCTGTTCAAGGACAGTGACATCAGTCATGTAGTCAGTCCAGTGGATGTTTAGGATTTCACAGAGGCAGCGCTGATGGGAGCGTTCCAGGAGTCGCAGGTGATGGCGGTAGATGACCCATGATTCAGACCCATAGAAAAGAGTAGACAGTTCAATGGTGCTGTAGACACTAACCTTTGTACTTTTCTTCAAATGTTTATTGTATCAAACTCTTTTATGGAGTTGTCCAAAGGATCTGTATGCCTTTGTTAACCTGTTGTCTATCTCTTTGTCAATCTTACCATCTGAGGAAAATGATACTTCCTAGACAGTTAAACTGCTGGACTGACTTAAGCTCTGATTTGCCTATGGTGATGTGGGGATGATGGGAGACTTCCTGAGGTGCAAGTTGGTAAAGAACTTCTGTCTTCTTCAAGCTGACTTCCAGCCCAAAAAGCTCAGCAGCCTCTGCAAAGCAGGATGTTAAGTGCTGCAGAGCTGCTTCTGTGTGAGCAACAAGGGCAGCATCATCAGCAAAAAGCAGCTCACAGACAAGATGATTTGGGGTCTTGGTGTGGGCCTTCAGTCGCCTTAGGTTGAATAGGCTCCCATCAGTACGATATCGGATGTAAATGCCGTTATCTTCATCGAGGTCTGCCGTGGCCCTTTGGAGCATCATGCTGAAGAAAATGGTGAATAGAGTTGGTGCAAGAACACAACCTTGTTTCACACCATTAGCTCTTGGGAAGGGCTCATATCTGATTTGGCTGCGCTGATTCTCATGTAGCAGGATAATAATTTTGAGCAATTTGGGAGGACAACCTAATCGTTCCAAGATCTGCCACAGGCCTTTTCCGCTCACGGTGTCAAAGGCTTTGGTGAGGTCAACAAAAGTTACATACAGTGCTTTGTTCTGTTCCCTACACTTCTCTTGCAGTTGTCTGAGAACAAATACCATGTCTGTGGTACTCCTATTGGCTCTGAAGCCACACTGACTTTCAGGTAGAAGTTGTTCTGAGATAGCTGGTACTAGTCTGTTCAAAAGTATTCTTGTGAGGATTTTACCACCAGTAGAGAGCAAAGTGATACCTCGGTAATTTGAGCAATCTGATTTTTCTCCTTTCTTCTTGTACAGGGTGATAATAACTGCTTCACGGAGATCTGGTGGTAGTTTGCCTTTTTCCCAGCAGTGCACAAAGAGCTCATGAAATTTAGCATGGAGTGCTTGGATCTGGAATAGAATATGTCTATTGGATGGAGGAACTAATTTTCCTGGTTTCCTATTTGTTTCTCACACACATGTGTGTGGAATCACTATTCTCCAACACTTTTAAACATAGTTTACTATAAGCAAGATGTTAGTTTCCTTGGCTGAATACAGACATTATCCTGCAATATGGATAATTCTTTCCAGTTCCTCAGGCCTTTCATGACTTTATTTCTTACTTGTTCAAAAAACTACTTATGATCACCTACATCCTCTGAGTTAATGATACAATTTTTTCTTGTTGTTTTCAGCTTATGTTATGATCTCTGAGACTATACTGGATTTAAGGATTTCAATTTGGTCTTTAGAGGCTCATATATACCACGAATCTAATACATATCACAGGGCACAGACTAAAACAAAATGTGCAACTGAGGATGGCATTTCTGGTAAAGCCTGGAATGCTGTAGTATATTGGCAGGATAATCTGTCATGGCTAAGAATTATTATATTCATAAGTCTATACCACACAAACTGAATCCTGTGATCTAAATTAAATTACTCTGGTTTCATGGCAATGCTACTTAGATTGCATTACAGTCCATTATCCATGGCCTTATTCTGGCCATAAGTGATGACAGATTCTAGTGCCTTATATAGCTACATTGGCCATTTACTCTTAGTGCTAGAACAATAGGCATAAAAAAGTCTGTTTTGTAAAGATTTGATACAGCTTGATCCACATATTCTGTTTTTCATTCAAACTTTTTAAATATATCAGTCTTCTTTCAACATTCCTCCTTTTATCGTGCATACCTGTTACTTAATCACTAGGATTTCTCTGACCTGTGACATGAACTTTTCCAGCATTTTCTTCCCCCTTAATGCCAAAGTTCACAGTGCTTCGATTATTTTAAATCACTACTTTTGTTTCCCATTTTATTTAAGATATTAGTATGTCATGTTCTGATGTCACAGAATGTTATAGGACTTAGTGTTGATCTCTATTAAACACAATAAACTGCAATCCTCATATCCAAATTACCTAAAGCATCACTGAGATGGATGATCCCAAGGGCATAAGCACTGCAGCACTCCTGGAAAGAAGCATAGTGACTGCTATATGTCAGGTCCAGTTCTGATTCCTGGCTATTAAACCAGCTGCTGTGGAAAAAAATGGTATAAATGTGCAGACTTAGGGTAAACTCCAAAAAAAAATTTATTCCTAACCCAACAGGCCTAGGCAGTCGACTAATCTCTGAAAAAGAAACATAGCAAATAACTATGGAGAAAGAGAAACACATTTTTTTAATGTTTTAGTTCCATACTATTTTGCTTAGTGAAAGAAGAGATTTATACTGGTTTTGGGCAGCTAATAGAGAGACAACAACATGGGCAGGGGAACATCATGAAATAGCTGCATTTAGAAAAGAAAATACCGATTTTTAGGCACTGAAACAGGCTCCCCAGGGCAGTGGTGACAAAACCAAGCCTGACAAAGTTCTGGAAGCATTTGGGCAATGCTCTCAGGCACATGGTGTGATTCTTAGGAATGCTCCTGTGCAGAGTTTAGGGTTGGACTCGATGATCCTTGTGAGTCCCTTCCAACTAAGCATATTCTGTGATTCTGAGATTTCTAGTAACCAACACATTTCTGCTGCTGTACGGGAATACACAAATAATTCCCCTAAATGCACTGATACAACCTCTGCTGTCTAGCACTGTCTAACATCCATAAATACATACCTTAGCCTGCAAATATAAAAAGGGAGATAAACCACAATCTGGTTTGATTTTAAAATAGCAATTTAATAATTGCTGTAATAGCCTGGATATTTATGTTTTTGAAGCTAAATCCAGACCACCATCCATATTTAGGAAGCACTGGAGCATGAGCCGCCTCTCCAGCGCCGGCTCCTCTGGAACGCCGCAGCAATGAATCAGTTACACCACACTCCAGCTGTCTCACAATAAACTCAACTGCAGCAGCTCCAGAAGTTCACAGTAGCGCCACTAATTTTTACCAGCTGAGGACTTGAGCCTTTATCTCTTGTTTAGACTTCAGAACAGACCTCAGATTTCAGCAGTGTGAGTCTCCTCTAAACAAAGGGCTGGTCTTTGGGCTTTCCCCTTTTGTTCAGCACTCCAAACATAGGGACCCTTTCCCAGCACCAATGGAGTGTTTACAGGGTTTGCTAGGCCAGGAGAGCAGGATCTCCCTTGCATTGCAATAGAGCGCACCTCTGGTGACAAAATGACATCTAATGCCTGGAAAAACACTGACATGGATGCAGGAAATGGAGTACCTACCACATGGGTGCTACTGAAATGAAACTGGCCCCATGCGCCAGCTTGGTAAAAAAGAACACTTTGTTCCTGCCTGGCCTTGGCAAGCTTTTAACCCTGGCTAATTTAACATTAAAGCTACACTAGCTGTCTCAGATCCATATTGTTAAAGCCAGCTGGATATGCCAAAAACTACAAAGTGAGCGAGCTTTTTGCCTAAACAAATAATACTGACTGTCACTTTGTATCAGGACTTAATCCTGTTAATGAGCTACAGGCGGGGCAATTTCCGTGATTGAATGCGTTTTTCAGAGACCATTTCCACTCACTGTATTGCCTGCTGATAGCCATAAGGTATGAACTGTAATCTGGACTCCACTCTTACTCAGCAGTTCATTATTTAGAGTGCCTTTTGCTTCCATATCCACTCAATCCTGTTATCTCTACCACTGCCACAAGGAAATGCTGTTCCCATTCATCCCAGGGTTTCCAAGCTGTATTCAGACTTGCAGTAGGCTGCAGATTCATATTTTACGTTGTGTAAAGGATTTCGGGGAGGTTTCAGCTGGTTTCACACTAGTTCCATTTTGGTGTATTGAGTATTGGAAAGTTCACAGAATTTGATTCATTCATTCATTAAACAGCAAGGAAAATTAAGTAGATTACCTGGTTATTCCACTTCAGATCCAAAGATCTCACATTGTGCTCCATAGTAGAAACAGGCCCATGGATTGCATAAGTTTAATACATATATGTTATATATATGAAAATTAGTCCAGAAATGTGATTTATGTTGATAACAAAAATTATTTTTATTTTTCATGTTTGCTGCTCTAATTGGGCATCCTGGCCTCCTTTCATTTATATAGAAGCAATAAGAGAGAAGTTTTCTTTGTGTCAGAAAACAAATTAATTCCTTTCCCTATTTATGGACATCCTTGGGGAAAACTGAACACTACCAAATGAAAAGATGCCACTTCAGATCCCTGGAAGCTGGGTAAGCAGCTATGATTATATTAATCCTGCTTAGGTGGAGCAGGCTTGTTGAGTAGTTCTTTGCCCAAGTTCTGTTATGGGACACGCTGCTTTCTTAACTCCACTTGCTCTTTTAGGAAGAAAAGGATAGAAGAGAATACAGCCAGGATACCTGTTTACCTGTCCTCTGAGTACGAACATACCATTTCAGGTAAAACATTTTGGGTTTATGATCTTTATTTTATGGTTGACAAAGGAAAAGTAAAAAAACCCCTACATATAATTCAATAAACATGAATTTTTAAAAGACCACCTCTCTTGGAAAACTCACTTCTTTTCACTGAAAACCAGTTCTGCTGCTGAAACACCCCTCAAGACCAGTGCTGTTCCAGGCATAAGGGCTGCGACACCTCATGCCCCTTGGCTGACTGCAGATCACCACCACAAATGATTTGCTACTTGTTTTTTAACCAGGGGCTATTTTGGGTTAAATGGACGAGCACCTCTTCCAGAACAGGAACTAATAAAAGCCTGGCCTCCAGCAGGCGCTATCTCACGCTTTGTTTGTTTTTACCTGAATTAGATTAGTGCTGCAGTGCGATTTCACCCTTATTAGACACCAGGAAGGCTACACAATGTAGCACTAATCTCAAGGAAAAGTTCAGACAGAGTTCACAGCTAATTAGCCATCCCAGGCTCCTCACAGCAAAGCAACCTTCATGGCGAAGTGGATTCTTGCATGTCTGATATGACTGAGCTACACTGGTGCAGATTTTTACATGCCTGAACACTATTGCATCCAGCTGGTGGCTTTCCCCTCAGTGGTGAGCTAGTAAGTGCTGTCCCTCCCCTCCCAGTTTGCACATAATGTTTACTGGAAAATCACTGAGAACCCTGTTAAAAATATCAGAGTTACATGTTGCATAAATATTTATGACAGAACAGCATAACGAAGCATAACTGGGACCCCAAGAATGGATATACATAGCTACTATGTATTTATGTATTTGAGTGAATACTCCACATCTGATATAACTTTCTTTGTCTGACTTCTCTAAATAAATTGTAAACGAAAGTGAGTTGTATTTTTTCATTCTTTTTTTTTAAATATTATTTTCAGCCTAAAAAATCAAAAGTTAAAGATATATTTGTTATTGCCAAAGCAATAATATGTTTACAGAAAAGAATTTGAACATAACCCAAACTCACTGTTGATCAAACATTTGTATTTGTTGCCTTCCCAGTTATAACAATCTGATTGCAAGAAGCTTGGTTATTTAGGAAATATGTGGCAAAAAACATGCACATATCTCTTTTTACACCACCAAAACCCTGGATGTGAGTAGGAACTGTGAGTGTGGCTCGTGATGTTTCTTGCATGCCTGACTTTCACAGAAACAGTTTCTTACCCTTCAAGACAAAAAGAGACTTGTTACTTGAAAAGTAATTTTTGGCAGAAAATAATTGTATTCGAGGCACCTCGGTCCAAAAACCTTCACTAAGAATAAAATTCCCACTTGCTCAGATGGCAGGGCTCATGTATCACTTCTGCCCCACTCAGCTGTATTTCTGGTGTGTGAGTGGGAGACCACTCGCTTACAAGCTGTTTGCTGACAGTCTGTTCTGGAGAAAATCCACCACTGGGCGCCAAGCTCTGTGATGGCAAAATCTGGCCTGTGACCACTGACTTGGCTCTAGATGAGCTGTATTAATGTACTCTTTCAGGATTTGCTTAGTAGTGCTTAAAAGGAAAATGTAAGATATCGTATTCTCTGAATAGTCACAATTTTCACAGTCTTGGGGTATAAAGAACGTGGATTAAACACTACGTAAAGCTGGGGAAAATATAGAGCTAGTACAGTAATATTTCATTAAATGAGGTCTATGCAGTAATGTGACACTACATATGGTATATTCAAAAAGTTTAATACTGTTGAACGGCAATTAAGTAAAATAAAACATATATTAGCATATCACAAGAAAGCTCTAAAGCACTCCACACAAACTTCTGTGCCTTTTTTTTTTTTTCCTACTCATGAGCTAATTAATTTTTTGGAAACAGGCAGCATTTACGAATTTTGGGAACTAAATGAAGCACAGCAGGGATTCCAGTTTAATGCCTAACAAAAACTGTTACTCTTTTAACAGTTCAGACAGGCACAGCTGAGTCTTAAAAGCGCTATTCCCTTCTTTCCAACACATTCTCTGTCCCTTTCAGACACTCTGTTGCCATATTAACAATCAGTGTTGAAAATTTGCACTTACTCCAACAGCATCTTGTTGGGAGCTATTTTCTGATCTACATCTTTTTTTTTTTTTTTCCCCCACTGATTCCCAAGAAACAGTGTAGGAATTAACCACTGCAAACAACAGGAAGACATTCAATTTGTGTGTACTTTATATACAGTGTATCTTTGTTTGTGACATTTATTTTACAGCTTGTATCTTTAATGGTAGTATTTGCAGCTCCATCCGAGGTAAGAGTTTTAAGGGAACAGTAATTTAGAACAAAGATAGCCCCAAAGAAAGAGGGTTTGAGTTGCAGTGCAATAAAATGTTTGCACATATGAAAAATGTCAATGAAGTCACTCTTTGGTCTGAGTTACAGAGCCAGGATGGATGGAGCAGGTTTCACTGCTGAAGTGTTACAACAATTAATCACAGGCCATAGGAAAGTCACTCTGAGTGCTACGGAAGGAGAACAGCAGGGGCACTACTGTGCAAGAACTCCAAAGAGGCTTCCCTATGCCGAAAAAGAGACAACTTTCTGTCCTATCCACACACTTCTGTGAAGATCGCCAAAGGCTGCCAATTGCAGCTCACCAGGGAGACTCCTCACTTCCAAACCCCAAGAGGCTGCTGCCTCATCCAGTGTGCAAAAAGGCTTCGGTACACTGATGCATTACTGTTTGTTGTTGTTGTTATTATTGTGTGATTTACAGTTTGAAGGAGAAGGACTACAGCTAGAGTGTGGCTTGCTGGTTTCCATTTGGAGTTAACTGAATTACAAAGCAGCTTTCCTCTAAATCTACATCCATGATATCAATATTTACACAAGCATGTGAAGATGCACATCCACCATGTGCATCTATTGCAGTCATTCAGCCTGTGCATACACACATCCTCCAGCAAAAAAAGTGAATGGGTGGGTTCTTTAACAAAGAAATTACTTTATAGGCTCAAGTAACTCTTTTAGGAAGATCCAGAATATTGCGCATGGCATAGGTCAGGAGAACACCAGTTAGGTTAAAGGAAAAATCCTTACTATATGTATAAGCTTTATATTTCTTTTACACATTTTCCACAAGAACTATTGAAAACCCTGACAAAGTGATATATGAGGAAATAAAAGTTGAGTTTACTACATACAGACTATATTTTCTGGGGTTTTTTTCTCAAAACTCAGTGCCAACTGTTTCCGTTGCCATTTTTCTCCAAACTCACTCTGCCAACCAAATGTCATTGATATGTGACTTTCCACACAGATAGATAGTATTGCAATTTTTCAAAATACTAGACTGAGGCTATTAAGCATATTGCTTTAAACTTGCACCAAAATCAGAGGATATGAAGGAAGCACACAATTGGCAGAACTAGCCTTTCTACCACATATGTCAGCAAGACTTATATCTTGGGAAAATTATTTCTGGAATATAGCACTAATGTATTTACCGTATGCTGTCCTAGAAGCTTTTTACATTCACACTAATAATCTGCAAACTTGGTAATTTCACATAGGCAAACTAGAACTGTATTTTTATATTTCAGCAAAGATTTATTGTATGGGGCTCTAACATTGCTAGGTTATGTTATTTTTATCCACACACTCTATAGGCTCTCTTGGTAAGTTATAAACTGCTGTCAAAAGAAACACTAACTGAACTACGCTTCTGGAAAGTCCAAGTTCTCTTCATTAGGATGGTTATTTGCCTTGTTTCTTATCCCTTTATGTATTTGTTTCCTATTTAGAAAAGCTGCCTAGTTTGTAAATGATCTGCCATTTCTAGGAACTGCAGAGATTATAACAGGAAGGTAAATAAACAAATAGAAAGCTGGAAATGCCCATTTTAGAGCTTACAAAGGAAGAAATAAATAAGACAATCTAGGTCTGCACATCTATTCCCAGAAGAATGATATCAGAGGACAGAACAACAGAGCATTTAAACAGCTCTTATTAAGGTATTCCAGTCTCTCCTTGCTTTAATTAAATGCCTTCTAGGACCAATCTACACTTAAGACTGTATGGGCAATAGCAGAAAGGAGAACATGCATGAAATCTGAGTACACACAAGGAGAAAAGCTAAACAAGACTAGAAGGAGGTAGTTTATGTTGAAAAATATTCCTTGATACTCCTGGCTGCTTTTATTCCTCTTTCCTTTATCCCACTAACTATTTCTGCCCCTCCCCTGCCTCATCCCAATTTATAATGTCCCCATGTTACAGGTGACTCCTAGTGTAACATAACCCCCTGAGAGCTGTCCCCTGCCCAGGCTTAGTCCTGTGTGCAAACGCAGGTCAAAAACATAGTTGGAACTGGCCTAGGTAATCTCAAACGTCCCTCACTCTGTTCCTCACGCCCATCACAACAGGCATTGCCCATCATCATACACAGTGACTCTTGGAGATCTATCCTGCCTGTTTCAAATCAGTTGAGCTCAGAGGAACTGGAAATGGCTGAAATATATTTTTTAACACATTCTGCACAGCCAAGTGCATAAAGACACAGATGTATTTAGACCATCTCCAAAGTCAGCTTCTGTTTGGCTCAACAGTGAGCTGGGCAAGGATGTCAAACATGGCTAAAATGTGTGCTTGGTTAAGCCAGAAGCCAGAAAAAGCCTTTAGGAATGTCTAGTGGGACTGATTTCCTCCTCTCTTTTGTGTTGCTTCCTGCAGATGCCTTAACACGGGGATAGACAGGCCTCGATCTTGTTATGCAGACTGCCCTGATAGGAAAAGTGTTGTGTGCCTTCACTTGAGAGGCCCCACGTTTTNGGGGGGGGGTATCTCTAGAATGACAGAATTAAAGTGGAATCTCTCAGCATTGTTCATTTTCTGCAGAGGTTTTCTGCATGTGGGTCTTCGCAACATAGCTGGGGAGAGTGCCTGGTTTCAGAGTATTCCAAGGCAGACCAGGATGCAGAAGAGCCACTTCTCTAGATTGGGTAGATTCTGAATAGTTCTGTGGCAGCAAGATCAGGGAACTGCTGCTTGCTGTGGGCAGGGCTGTGAGGGACCTTTCCCATGTCTTGTGTTCAGAAGGAAAGCAACATTCTCTATTTGCAGAACAGAAAGATTTTTCCTCATTTGCTTGTGGTAAACTGTGAGTAACTGGATAACAAAGCTTGTTAATTGACTCTTAACACTGAAAAGCTCTTCTTTCACACACACGGTCATGCCCTTCCTCATCACCACACAAATAACACTTTGTCCCACAAAAGTTCTTTCCCTATCCCATCCAGACAACAGGTGCCCAGCTGGCATCCTAGTTACTGGTACTACTGCACTGTAAAGAGCCCAGGACAACTATTTAATATTGTTGCAAGAGACAAAGTACCAAGGGTTTAGATATTATCAACAGAAGAGATGCCCAGAGCTCATGGGGTACACCAGCCAAAAGATCCTTGGGGCAGGACATCACTATTCTCCATGGAGACACCCAGCAAGCCAATCCTTCAGTTATGAAAGGCAGTTTTCCCTGCAAAATGTTGTAGCAATCAAAGGTTCTAGTGATGCAGATGATTTAGTGACCACAGAGTGCTAAACTTTTGTGAGCTGATGGGATACCCAGCAATAAGAAAGAAACTCAAACACTACAGCACTGACATGAGCAGTTTCTATCTGCACAGAAGAGATTTGCAGGAAGAGTCTGGCACAACTGCATGTGTTGGGCCATCAGAAACTACAGGTGCTCCAAAGGCACACAAAGCTGATCTACAGAATGAAGTGTGTTGGCATTTTTTGATACAGAGACTGCAAAAGGAGAGAATTATCAAATTGCATTTCCTCAGGTCATGAGCAGGTTAAATTCTAGGGAGAAAATAGGACTATCATAGATAAGCCGACAGTGTTGCATCTTGGTGAGGTATGGCATTCTGTCCTGACTGCCAGAACAAGAGAGTTCAAAAATAAGTGGTAGCAATTTCACATTTTAATTGGCACAATTGTAGAAAATGCTCCTTGGCAAGTATCAGGTATTATGTCTAACAGACCAAGCATTTGTCTGCAACAGACTTCCTTTGTGTTACAAAGGAATAAATAGACATGATGCTACCTTATATGGCCTAGGAGTCACCTTGTGAGAGAGATAAGTGATGACTGTGAAATGAAGCTGAAGTTGGCAACGATAATGCAAACAAGAGGATACATTCAGCATGAGTGGTGACCCCGTTGCATGAATAGTACGATTCTGACTTGTAATAAAATCCTCTGCTATTGTTTGTGTGTGCATAAAACACCCTTGTAGTGAAATACATACTCATGTTCTCTCCCAGAAAACAGTAAAAAATAAATTAGTACCTTCTTGTGACTTAAAGCCAGAAAGCTGCAGATAGAAACACTGAAAACAACTGCAGGTCAGTTCAGTCTCTTCTTCTCTAAGTTACACAGCACAGCTTTAGCATTCATTTCTTAATGCTGAAATCTTGAATACTCGCTGTGACAGTGCATTGCCCCTCTCCAGAGAGATAAATGTGTTACCAAAGTTTTCTGCTAAGAAAATTTCTTAAAATTAAGCCTAAGTAATTTCTTCCTTCAGAACACTACTGTTTTCCCCACCAGTATGACTGCCCTGCTTCCATTTCTACCTTTCAAATACCTGTGGAATACTGTATCTGAATTACTGTTTTAACCTCCTGGTCGGCTCAATCAAACCCTCACATTCGTAGTTCATCTTCAGGTGCTTTTGTGATGTTTTACAGTCAGACTCTACATCACACGGTTGCTTTTCTTCGTAATGTCTGTAGATTTTCCATATGAATTCCAAACTGAAAAGTCAGAGTAGTAACCGATTTTACTCCCCTTATCCAGAAGAGCGGTGTGACTAATTTGTTTAGAGGTAAGTCAGCACCCTCTGGTGTATCGTTACTGTACTGCAAATTTCCTTGCACATTAAAGGACTAAGTCATCACAAAAGCAAAAAAAAAAAAATTCCGTGAAGACAGATGCCTAAGAGATTAAAACTTCTGTGCTTATTGGAGATAGAAGAATCCTTTTTTCCTTCTTCTCTTCTTAAAGAATAAAATACTGAATTTAGTATTTTCACCTTTTTTTGAACAAACGATAAAAATATTGAACTTGGCAAATGACACTTCTCAAACAGCTTTTTTTTATTTTTTTAATTATTTCCCCCCCCCAGGAATTATTTTGCATTATACAAGAGCCATTTAGATGTAAGTTTTGAAAAAAAATCACATTATATTCAGTTCATTAACTGTTTTCAAACTTTTCATTTTTTCTGAATTGGGAAGCAAGAGGATGTCATTCAAAAGTGTTTCTGCTCAGAATGGATAGCCTTTGCTTTTTTATTCAAATTACATTGTTTTGTCTTCAAAATGCATTTCAAAGCTGTAACATCTCTGAAAATGAGACTCTTGTATTTTTTTTTCTTCAAGATTGGACTGTCAGCTCAAATAAATTAAATAATACATGCTATGTAGAAGATACTGCTAAACACTACTGAGTATTTCAAAGCAGAATAAACATCCATTTTTATACTACACTTACTTTCTTTACTGATGTGATGTTCCAGGTTCTCTTCTCTACCTGCAGCCACAAAACACGGTCTTGCTTGCGTAGAGCTTTTACCACTGAAAAAGTAAACTGATGATTACCTGAACCATGAAGATCAGTACTGAACTTGTGTGGAAAACACTGCAGTGAGCAGAAAAACAGAAATCATTCAGCTCTCTGGGGATACTTATTCACATCACTAAATGACAAGGTGTGTTCTTTATTAATGTGAGGTTTGTAGGTCTAGCATTCATGACTGTTTCCTATGTGACTTCTCACAGGAACCTTCAAACAAGGCCCATTTATAGACACAACTTTTCAGCTTCATGAACCTCAAATTTCTGCAGTTGATGAGGGCTGGTGTGGTAGGAGGAGGGATAAACAAATCTAAGAAACCCAAGGTATTTCACTTGATTGCAGAATGCAACTTCCTGCAATTATAAAAACTATGGTATGACTTTGCAGACCTGGATGACGACTCTCCAGTGTGATAAAATAAACTTTAGAAAAATACCTTCTTGAGATCCAAATAAACAAAAAACCACTGGGGCACAAATAATGTGGAAGCTAGTTATCATATTTTACTTGCCTCACTTGTCAAGCTACACTAGTTCATCTGGAACTAAAGGAGAATAGAGTTTTTAAAGAGTTACACTACAAATTTTTATTTGTACGTGTCTGTGGCATTGTGAAATTTTATCTTTTCAATGAAAGCTTACTTGAAATTTACTTAGGGATTTCATCTAAAATTTGAAGTATAAGAATATTGGGGAGGAGAAACCACACATGGTAAAAAAAAAAGAAAGGCGGTTATACACTGAGCTATTAGAGAGTGTCCAGAGGAGGGGAATGAGGATGGTGAAGGGCCTGGAGAGGAGGCCACATGAGGAGCAGCTGAGGGCACTTGGTCCGTTCAGCCTGGAGAACAAGATACCGAGGGGAAACCTCATTGCAGTTACAAATTCCTTATGAAGGGAAGAGGAGGAGTGGACACTGATCTCTCCTCTGTGATGTCCAGTGACAGGATCAGAGGGAATGGCCTCAAGTTGTGTCAGGGGAGGTTTAGGTTGGATACTAGAAAAAGGGTCTTCACCCAGAGGGCATTGGAACAGGCTCCCCAGGGAGGTCACAGCACGAAGCCTGACAGAGCTCAGATGATACTCTTGGATGATACTCTCAGGCACATGGAGTGACTCTTGGGGAATGGTCCTGTGCAGTCGTAATGGTTGGACTCAATGATCCTAGTAAGTCCCTTCCAACCCAGCATATTCTGTGAAACAAGGAAATGTGAAGTTTAAAATTCCCACAGTGGAGCAGGGGAAGGGCTCCTCTCTGAACAGCAGCAGGAACTACATGTGATGAATTGACTGTAAGCCATTCCCCATCTCCCTGCACCATTGGGGAGGAGAAAGTAGAGTTTGAGAAGGAGGCATTATCCTGCTCCACTTTGGTTAGTAATAAATTCAATTAATATCCCCACTTTGAGTCTGTTTAGCCCATGATGGCAAGCAGTGAGTGATCTCTCCTGCTCCTTATCTCAATTCATGAACCTTTCATTATATTTTCTCTCCCTGTCCACTTGTGGAGGGGAGTGATAGAGCATCTTTGGTGGGTACCTGGCAGCCAGCCAGGGTTAAACCTCTATGGCTACAGAAAGCACAGATTCAGGGATGTTCACAAAACAGGTGTTTCTCCATCTATTTTGCTGCCATTCAAGGAGCACACTTGTCAGTTAAAACTCATTGCAGTAGCTATGCAGCAAGATGATGCAAGATGAATGACATCAAATTCAGGGACAGTAAGAACAATCATTCAGTTCCCTGTTTGCCAGGTGAGTTAACACTGCATCAGCATCACTAAAACCCCTTTTTTATACTCCTCTTCCTGTTCCAACTTTTCTATTAGGTCAAGTAAAACACTTCAGCCTGAAAAAAATTTAGTCTCTTCAAGGGACTTTATTTCAAAGAAAACTCGCACCAGCTTTTAGTTTTATTATATTTAAAGTAGTCCAGGTAAAGTTAGGGTTAAGACAAAACAAAGGTATTTGATGACTCAGTCATATCAAATTTTTGCCAGACATAGAGTAATGGTGGGATTGTGAATTTAAGACTTATTCTCTGAAGGAAAAGGTTGCTTTCTGGCCCCCTTCATTTAGAGCCTACAGTTCCAGTTTCCAATTCCTGTGCAAGTTTCTCCTCATCCCAGTCTCCACCCATTTCATTCCACTTAGTGGAATAAGAACCAAACTTTGGAATTCTGTAATCAAAAAATCAAAAATTTATTTTGTTTGCAGTCCATCTCTAACACTGTACAGGCACAACTATTTACAGAGTTCTGCTGCAGCTCAATGCACTCACAGCAAAAAACGTTCATTCAATATATAATCATGTTTTGCCTTAACACTTAGGTAATAAAGATTGTTTATTTATACAATGTATTTGTAGCCTAACTTAGAAGATTTTGTACTTCTGTTTAAAACTACTGACACTTTATAGAAGTTACAAATACTTTGATATCCAGACTGTGTAGTGCTTCTCCAGATGCTTATTGACCAAATGAATTCATAGATGTTTGCTCATCTTTCTGCTGAATGTCCTCCAAAATTAGTTGATCCTAGAATAAGAATACAAATACAAATGGAAAAAAAAACTTGATAAGACTAAAGGAAAATTTTATTCATGTAAATTATTTGGGGAACTTACACAAGGAAAAGCAAAACTACCAAAAATTAGCATTTGATGAGAACTTCTCTGTAGCTATTTTCATTAATGTAAATATGCTCCTGTGTATTTTCATAAAATTTCCATTAAAGCATTTTTGCCATATTCCAACTTTTCCCTATTTGTTAACACATACTCCTTCCTCTTCTCCATCTCATCACCTGCTCATTCCCTATTCATTGTTCATTTTCAGAATGAGTACATTAATTTGTTTATTTCCATTAATACTCCCTAGTTCCTGATAACCAGATGACTAATACTTCATTTCTTACTCTCAGACTACTGC
The DNA here is from genome assembly GCA_013399895.1 of Serilophus lunatus. Lineage (NCBI taxonomy): Eukaryota > Metazoa > Chordata > Aves > Passeriformes > Eurylaimidae > Serilophus > Serilophus lunatus. The sequence continues at coordinate 90,992 of VXBA01001777.1, read as the reverse complement.
AGTTTCCTTCAATGTTCTTTTTTTCTCTGGTGGACACAGTGAGATGGCATCTGCCACCCATGTTCTTCATACTCCATGCAGTCATGCAGGGACTGTCTCCTATTCGTTTTTTTCATTACAGACATTTATTTCCTTCTTTCCCATGTGTAATCTTAACTATTCTGCTTTATTAAAGGATTCCTGTTGACAGTTTCAGTCTTGCTATGACTCCCACTGAGTTCACTGCCCTTCCTCCACTCGTGTTTTTCATTTCTCTACTCCTTACTTGAGATTTGTTGCAATACTAGTTGAGTTTTAGTTAGAAAATTTTTCCATGTTTTGCATTCTTTAGAAGTTGTGATGTTTTTCCAGTAAACAATTATGGACATTATCAGATTTAAACCATTATTAAAATATAATTCTGAGGTGAAGCAATAACACATTTTCACAGTAGATACTCTACTACACCTAAGACTAAGGCAAAACAGAACCACAATCAGCAACATTTTCTCATTTTGCTGAGAGCCTACTTCCAATTTTGAAACATTATTTTAGTGTAGCTTAATTTATTTCTAATCTACTGTCTCCTGTAAATAAGTAATAAGCTGCTATGCTGAAATTTTTTCAGGAAGTGTTAAATGTTATTTTATAAATATACTTGCCTAACTGTTGTCTTTGCAGAACTCCAGAGATGGTGATGGGATGTCTTGTTGCAGACAGTTGTGGGGAAGGTGATGTAAATGGATACACCTGAGGGGGCTTGAAATCAGGAATAGCCCATGATCCCCTTCTACTACTCTGTGATCCAGATGATGATGGACATCCATTAAGTGGTAACCTTGCAGGTGTAGATCTGCTAATGAAATTAATTCAAGCATGTTATTTGAGGCTACTTTCATAATTATTCAAGAGATTTCAAAATTACTTAAATTTATGCTAATATGTTAAAAGAGAATGTTATCAATGTTATTGTGTTCTATGCATTCCTTACCAGATATTTACTTCTTTGAGATTTTTACACATTTCAAGAAGCAGAACAGAACAAACTGTATGAGTATCAGAGACAGAAAAAAAGATATACTTTTTTACATGTATTTTAAGTTTGTGATTATAAAGAACAAGAGCATAGTTTTTCTGGAAAGACTTAAAAATATTTTTTGATTCTAATAATTCTCACAGTTTGATATACTTTCAATGTTTAAATGAAAAACCTAAAACACCTGCTATAGGCTGCATGAAAAGTTCAGCTTATTCAAAGAACAGTCCTTGCTGTCAGCTCTGTTTTTTATAAGAATAATAAAACAGACATCGTTACACTTTGTTACTATAGAATTACTACCCTTTGTATGTAAGTGTCATGACTGTAGACGTCCACAGCTACAGAAACTCAGATTATCTCTGCATGTTTTTTGAAAAAAATGATTTAAAATAAAACCTTCCACTACCAACAAACACATTAATATGAGTTACAGCCAGCCTGCACAATAACATTTTCTCAGATATAGAATATTTCCTCTAAATTTACAGATTAATACAGGTCAGACAAGAATTTTCAGTCTCTTACAGAAGACAGAAACATCTTGAAAAATTATTTCATTACCTTGTAGACCCTGCTCCAATATTTTGACTTGGCATTATTAGAGTTGACTGAGAACTTCTGTAGGATACACTACCTATAAGAATAAGATTTTTGAAACCAGGACCAATGTGAATTATCAATTTTACTTAAGAGACAGCTGTGAGAAGATTAGTACTTTAATTGCATGATTTGGAACAAACTCGTGTTTGGTTTATCAAGAATTTAAAATGGTGCACAATTACGACAGTCGATAAAAGATCTCAGCTGTCACAAGAACACTGTATCATTGAACCATTCTTGCAAATCTTGTTTAACATATTTGTTGGTTTCTTTCACCTTATTTCATTTATTAGACTATAATTCAACTATGAAGATAGCTGCATTGAAGTGCTCCAGTTCTTCAGCTAACCTTTTTTATACCCCATCCACCTCTGAGAAGGATATTTTCTTTAGTGTACCATTAAATCATTGTTTCCACTTCCCCTTACTTCTGCATGTACACTTCTATTCATTCACTTTTGTCCACTGCCAAACTTCAAGGATTGGTTCTGAAATGTGCTGAACACATAACTGTTATACATATAATTTTACTGTCCAATAAATATCTATGTATATTTGGACATAATAAAAAAACCAGTTAACTTCAGCTCTCTTCATCTTGTTATCCATAAATTTATAGGCAAACATACATTTAGGGAGGATCTGAGCATATAAATAAGGCATAATATAGAAAAAGCAATTTTTCCTCCTTCATTGAAATTGCATTGCAATTGCATTTGTCTTTGTTTCAGGACGTTTACACCATGTAAAAACACAGAAGAGCTAAAAGTTCCTTATACATGGCTGGAGATGGATTCTATGAGCTGCTGAAGCCAGATGAAAGCCTGCCTGAGAATGGACTGTTCCAGAAATATGGCAAATGTCAAACCAACAATGGAAGGGACACACGGACAGTAGACCTGCAAAAAACACCTCACAAATAAAGTTCTCAAGAGACCACTAATTTCAGTAGGCTGTTACTCATGTCTTATTTATATCTGAGTGTTACTCAAGCTTTGCAACAGCCCAGGAATGAAAGAAAGTACTGCCAGGTAAAATTACAGTGATAGCATGAAAAAAAAATCACCTTTCTGAAGAAATTCTTGATCTCAAATATCTTGCTTTAGTTATGAAACACTTTTTTAACTTCCATTTAGTTTCCCCTCCCTTCTCCTCAGGTTATTTTTAATGTGACATTATGGACAATGTTAACCTCTGTTAACTATAAACAAATACAGTTATGAAGGTTAAAAGATGCTCAACAACATATACTGCAAATACTCCTGTTGAGCTCAACCATGCACGTTGTTACAGTATTTTCTTTGTAACTGTTGACTCAGTAAAAATCATTTTGGTTACAAGTAATCATTTACAGAACAGAAGAGGTAAGTACTAGGAAGACACTTCATACTGCATTTTAACCATCTCCCACCTGCTGGGTTGAAGTCTACATGGTAAGTTCCTTACACCTCAACACAATTCAATTTTTTTTGGTAAATTGCTATTGTATGGATTTGAATTTTTTCATCCTCTTAATGTAACAGAAATGTTATTCAGCTGCAAACTTTACTCACCCATACGTCCATCCTGCGGTGGAGTTATTACTGATAATCTTGTTGGACCAGATGGTGTCTCAAACTAAATGAATGGCAACTCATTAACCACAGTGTCATAAGTATATTAATTGTTAAGACATCTTAAGCAATAGTGTTATATTTTTGAGGTCTACGAAGCCTGCAGATTCCTAGAACTCTCTGCTGCCAGTTTTGTCCACAGCACTACAATGCAAAACCTAAGAATTAAGTTACTATTTTCAGAGATGTATGGTGGGTATTTTAGTTTTATTCTTCTCTGTCACATTCAGGTAAGAAACATATCAGACACTCACATTGTTATCTGTGCTGAGATTCCATTCACAAACTAGTCTCTGTTCCTGAATGTTTCCTCTCCTAATCAAGATACCACTAGAGTGAAAAGCTCCTGCCTTCATTCTCATGTTAGCAATGTCACTCAAAGCTTTCAACTCCCTACTTATATATCAGAGTCTTATGGTGTTTTAAGACCTCTGACTCTACACCTAGATTTTTCTCACCATGGGAAGATACTATACACACATTGATGCCCCTGAGCAGAGGCAGAAGCAGAATCACATGGTCAAGCAGTAAATAGAACTGTTTACGAGAAGTAAAAGATAATGACCAATTTATTTTTGCATTACAAAAACCTTTTTATCTATCACAGATGAAATTTCATGAATGTTTTGAAAATCAGTGTGATGTGAAGTTAAGAGTTGCAAGTGATTCACCTCTTGTAACTTCAGACATCTGCAGTGACAGTATTTACATGCAGCCTGACCTCCCCAAATTCCATTTATGGTCAAGGAAGAGAAACAGGAAAGAGACCAGTTAAGTTTCCTTTAGGATGAGTAACACATATTAATCCATAGGTTAGTCCCATGGATATAGGTCTATCTATGGATATAACTCAGCCATAGGTTATAAAGGAAACCCTGAGATGCCAGCATAGATCTGCTCTGTAGACATGTACATGAGGCCTGCAGAAGGTGGAATTCTTGTATTTTCATTCCTTAATATGTCAGAACTTAAATTTAATTGCAACTCTCAGTTGCATGCACTAGTAACATTTATTTTGAAAACAGATATATTTTTGTCATATAAACATAATGAGATTTTAAGAATTTGCTATTTAATCTGGCATCACAAGTTTAAAAGCCTGCATATGGCATGTGGAGAATATAACTCCCAAAATCAAGATTGTGATTTATTTCCTTTTGTTTTCTTTTTGGGGAGCATCTGACTTATACTATGCATCAAGCATATCTGAAATCAGCATGTACATTAGAATTGTTTTGAAGGGGACAGGAGAAAAGTCCTATTTCTTCAGCATTAAAACAGTAGGAGAAATCAAAAGCATATATGTGTGTTTATATACATATATGAACATATATAAAAAACTCCACTTACTTTCCTCATTGGTGAAGGTACAGGATCAACCTCCATTGACTCCACCCTTGCAAGAAAGGTTAAAATAAGTATGACATTGTAATAAAAATAACACCTTTACTACAATGACTAAAATTATGTTAGATTCTAATGCTAAATTTGACTAATTATGGAAAAGATTAGTACATAATGCATAATACACATGAGTATTCAGGACTTATTTTAAAAAAGCACCACCACCAGCAATAAGAAAAATCTATTGATTCTGACCTTAGGTTTAGACATTTACAAAGTTATTTTATGATTAGCATTGTTATTCTTGTCTTTAAGTCTGAATAAATATGCATATTTATATATTTGTCACTTGTCTCCACAACAAGGAGGATTCTGAAACTCTATTGTGTTACAAAAAAAGAAAGTCATCATCACAGGTATAGAAGCATTGACCAAGCTGTATGTTAATTTTATTTAAAATGAAATAAGCCTTACTGGAGTTCATCCCATCTAACTTTAAACAACAACAGGGTACATACAGGTATCAGTACAAGTAATTTAGTTTTCCCTTATAGTAAATGGAGAGAGTTTCTTGCTAATTAGTCAATCCACTAATAAATCTAGCTAGCTAGCTATCCATCCATCCATCCATCCACTCTTCAGAATAAGGTGCATCATGCCTTAGATTTTTTTCAGTGACTACAATTACAATCTACAGAAGTAACTATTATGCACACTTGCACACTCTAAGACCTTTCTCAGTTCCTTCATACTTAAACAGTTTGCAGAAACAAAGCACAAAATCAGAAAATAAACTTATTTTAAACTCACTACAAAAAAAATTACTTTCAGTATAAAATATCAGTTAATATTTTCATTGAAAATTAACTATTTTGTACCTACGTTTCAGAAGTGGAAGGATGACTAGAATGAAGAAGATACGAAGAATAACCATTCTGTTTTCTTGAAGGCACTGGTCATTAAGAAATTTAACATTAGAACACAGAACATTAGAACACATCCAGGTATTTCATAGTTAATGTCTTAAACTAACACTTCTTACTGGAAAGTGGATTTCTGCTTGTACTGGAAAATGGTAATTGTGTAGTTTGTTCAGGAGGTTTCATACTAAAGGGGAAATAAGAAACAACACATAAATTGAGAGCTGGTTTGATTAGTTCATGTGTCTAGCTAGTCAATAAAGCATTTTATCCATCAATAGCTTTTTTTAACATGACACTATTTGCCACGAAGCAAAATAAGAATCTATTTGATAAACTAGGAACTTTTTCTCTGTATCATAATGTCTGCAGCACTCATTAAATACACAACAATATCAATTCAGCACAACATTATAGCAAAGTACTTTAGGGAACAACAGATGTTAAAATATAATTATAGCTGAGCTCAAAATGTTCAAGTTGATGTATACATCTACCAAAGTTTAAAAAAAAATCTAGTTATGAAAAGAATTGTTGAAATCTTCATGTTATTCACCAAGAGCTTTGTAAAAGTGGTACTTTTGACAAGAACAGTGAATAGGAGGAATATTTCTACTGGGAATGCAAAGAGAGGCCATAGGACACACTCACTCATTGTAACACAAAAGAAATCTGAAATTCATTAAGAACTCTGTGTTTGGTTTAACCAAGATGCTATTTATTTGAAATTCAGGCAAGAAAAAGGAGGCAGTGAATAAAAATATACAAACTGTAATAAGCCACCACATGTATAGTTTCCTTTATACTGTTTTTCTTCCCATTACATTATACACCAAGCAGCCTAGGAGAGCATAATACAGTATTATGTACATGTTGGAGTCAAAGGAAAAGCTCTACTGAAAAAAACATAAGAAAGGAATGAAGATCAACAAAATTCTGCTATTAAGTTGCTGGCTTATTAAGGAGGTTTCAGCATCCTTGATCACTGGTATTCATAAAGTGGCACTAGGAAGGGCTTCTCTCAAGGAGACAGATCTATAGAGAGGAGTACATTGCAACTATACAATATCTTAATACTGTCTAAAAGGGAAAAACAGACCAAGCCTAAGAGTTGGGGTTTTTCCCAGTAGTTTTAGAAATCTCAGAAAATGGTAAGGAGAAAACAGATATAGGAGCAAATGTTATAAGGACTATATAATCATTTTGCCATAAGTAAATCATAGTAAATCAATCTGATATCTTTCTTTTCTTTGTTTAATGTTCTGGTAAGTAGATCTTTTTAAATAAAAAAAAAAGACAGTATATTTACAGCATCAACTCAGTTTAAACCTTAGCATGCTGTATAGGCCATGGGACTTTGAAGCAGAGATAAGGATGATTAATCTAGGTAACTATACCATAAATGAAGTTAAAAGGGAAGCAACACCAAAAAAGAGTGAAGACAGTGCAGAAATTTATTAGTGATGTCCCCTCAGTTTAGTTTTGCAACTGATCCTGTTTTAGTATCCCTGGTGACTGAAGGATAGTCCACAGGTCATGAAGATAAAAAAACTACACCGGTATTGAGAACTACAGAATGATTTAAAAAGTCATTTCCCAAAATTTCCAAGAAATAATTGAAATAAAATGTAATGACATGAAAAGTAGTAGCACAGAGGCATTTAAGGATCAACAACAATTTTGGCTTTAAGTTGGAAATAGTAAGATGAAAATATTAAATTGTATCAGGCAATGAGCAGGGGGATAATGGTGATCTACCTCTTGGCTGTCACTTCAGAACATCTGAGAAAAAAGACTAATTCAAGAGAAGCCAAGGAAAGACGAAAACCATGTTATAAAATACTGGTAACTGTGAATGGCTAGATACCAGGAAAGACATCACAGTACTTTCCAGGCTGATGCAAAATACAAACCCATGGTTCTATAACTGCAAATAAAAATTTTAAACTCAGGATCTATGTCACAGACTTTACTAAAAGTTCATTTTTAGAGTAATCACTGAGTTGAATTTTAAAATAAAAGGATTTGTTCCTGACAGGATGTATTAATGTGAATGGAACAGTTTTGATATCAGAAATCATTATTCATTTATTTCTATAAAAATAAGTAAAAATACATGAGAAAGGCAAACGAAGTGTGACCTTCTATAGTTTTATCAATTAAACTTACTGCTGTCTGATCTCTTACCATTGCATCTGTTTCATTTGCTGTGTTACTTTCTTGATAGATTCTTCCAGCTTTGCTGTCTGTGAGACAATCACAGATTTAAACAAAATCTATTTGTGTGATATACAACTTTAATTTCTTCCAACTAGTATTCTCAAGTCTTAAAAAGCTGCTTTCTACTGGTTTTAATCTTAAGACATCATTGCTATTCCGGATTTATTGGAGCTGTTATAGCTGTAATATGGATCCATTAAACAGTCAGTCTGGAAGAGATATGCTTCTTTTTGGCAGTTAGAGACTTAGTTTGATTACCTTTTGTTAAGTGTGCAGATAATATTGGACAAATGAATACTCAGAAAAGTGTTTAAAAATAGTTTTTTCTTTTTGTTCCTCTTTTCCATATCTGATATAACAGCTAGGTTATGTTTAATATGAAATTGTCTAAAAAAAGCTACAAATAACTGTACAAAACTATGATGTTCCCATATTTCTCATTTCAGATTCAAAATGTATTCAGTTCACTGCAGTATCTATTTATAATAAGCTTAAGTGAAAAGTATCTCCTACTATAGACAGAACCAAAAATATCTCCATTACAGAATGCTATGAACTTGCAAAATTGAAGAATATTAAAGTCAAGAACATTAGGTCACTCCCTATTATGTGTATTTTTTACAGTCTTTCATGACACAAACATACATTATATTTTATGAAGGACATAAAAATTTATTCAATAGCCTCAAAACTGCAACTATATTTTATCCTTAATTTCCATTATGTGACCTTAATCCTTCATACTATTCATACTTCGAATTGAGGGCAAATTATGAATTTGCTGCTTAACTTTTCATGCTTCTCTTCACAATTTTGAGTCCTTTAATAACATTACCTGATATACCTTTATAAAAATCATATTGTTTGTGAGGGATTTAATGTCTTAAAGAAAGTGAATATTTGGTTTTCAACATTTTAGGGTCATAGCACGACACAGGGTCTAGACTTGCCAAGAATATGGACACAAGTGCCCACACCACAAACCATCATCTGCACCCCAGTATCTGCACAACTCACAGCAACAGCAACAAAGCAGCTTTTATGAAGGTCCTGAGAGCTTGTTGGTTGACAGAGACAAGGATCAGATACTAAAAATAAAGAGGGGGACCACAAACAAGACAGCTAAGCATGAGAAACCAGAATTTCCTTATGACTACTTCACCTTTCCAAAAGCCAAAATGCAAAGAACGCAGAGTGGCATAAAAAAGCAGTTGTGTCAAAGGGTAAATTTGTCCTTTGCCACCTCCTCAGGGATCACTGCCATCTACCAAACTGTTTATACTGTACAGCACTCTTGCTCTATGCTTTTCCCACCCACTTTCATCTCAAAGCCAGTGGCAGGAAGACTCAGATGCAGATTATAACCCTGTGTGAACATCTACTCCCACTGTTCCATGCTGTGTGCCTCTGACAGCTGTGATGGAGCTTTCCCCAGCTCCTTCAGACTCCCTCCCAGGAGCCCTGAAAAGGCTCCTGAAAAGGCAAAATTCACAGGAAGCAGATGGATCTATCATTGCACAGGGACAATCTTCTCCTCCTTGCTCACCTCAGCTTCACTGACAAACCACTTCTCCACCAAAACAGCCTCAAGAGTGTCAGCAGCAGCTGCAAACAGGGTGTTTAATACAACCTGCCTCTTCTTACCCTGATGCAATGTAAGCAGTTTTAACATGCTAAGAAATAGATAGATTAGACAAAACAACAACAAAACCACCCAAAACAGTGTCAGTGAAGCAGCAACCAACTTTACTTTCAACTCTTCTGGTACTGTCACCTTCCAGCAGTATACTTGAGTACAACCGCTGTTAAATGAATGTCTCAACAGTAAATAACATAGAAACTTACAATCAAAAAGCATCAAAACTCTCCACAGATTCTTTGAAGATAACATTTATGCCAAATTCCATTAAGAGAGTCCTTTTACTTGTCTATAGGTTTCAGTTTTGCCCTCTGGAGTCAGTACAGTAGATTAGAAGAGGGATAAAATCAGGATTCCTCCATGGCCTGGCAAAAGCAGAAGGACAGGACCTGGAAAGAACTACGCACAGTACAGTGTACTAGGACTGATCCCAAAATGCATGACAAAAGGATGAATGTGCCACAGAGCACTTAGGTTTCCAAGTTGTTCTATCCACAACCTGTCCCGAAGCTCTCCCAACACATGAAATGGCCAACTCGCCAGCTCCAAGAGTTTGCCTCTGTCATTTCACACACGAGGCGTCTTCTGATGGGTCAAGTCACCAGTATTGCCAAGTAGCTTTAACGAATATCCCCCTCCATGGCCTTAGAAATGAATGGAACTGCCAACTATTTTATCAATATTTAGAAGTGGATGAAAAGTGAAGAAGTAATTTGCCTTCTAACCCACAAAGGAAGAGGTACAGTCACACATACAGTAATTGTACTCCACAGAGTAATTAAATTCTCTCCTTCTTCCCACTGAGCTATCCTGAATTCAGGGTGCTAGCCCTTAGTCTTGTTTCTCCACTGCTCAAATTTCTCATTTATTTTGTCAGGCCTAGTCTTCTTTCCTTCTAGGCTCATCTTCTGCCACCAATCTCTTCTCAACTCTTCCCCTTTCCCCTCCATACAGCAAATCGATTTCTTCCCTCCCTGTACTTTGTTTCTCTCTTTTATCATGGTCACACCACAAGTAGAATATTTTATTAAATAATAGTAGCTTTATTAAATAAAAGCAACTTTGGATTGAATAATGTTTTATTCAGTAAGAATAATCATAGTTAATAATCACATATTTTAAACAATTAAAAACTGGCATTTATAATTACAGAATTGAGTCAATCCTGATAAAACACTCTAAGTATTCCAGTAAAATATTAATATAGTTTCTAAAACTAAAGTAACAAGGCAAACATAAGCAAAAAAATAATAAAATCACAATTAGTTACCTTTTGTTTATAGTATGCTAATAAATGCTTACGGTGTTTTTCTTGAAATTCCAACACCTAAAAATAAATACAGTTGTATCAAGCTTCACATAACTACACTTATGAACCTCAGCAAAAAAGTGATGGAAAAGAACCCCTTAACAGTACTCAGTTTTCTATTACTTTAATAAGCAGTTAACATACCTTCTTTAAATCCTCTGCAAAGAAAAAGCCCCAAAACATTCTCAGCTATTATCACTGATAGAGAAAGACTCATAAAGTTTATTTAATCTGATATGACCTAGACTTGGTAGATTTATTTATTTTAATTTGTATTTTAACACTGTTCAATAAAAAGGTAAAGACATTAGAAAGCCAGTCTAGCTGCAGTGTTTCTTATTCATTAGTGCTAAGCAAACACATAAAATTAACAGCAACATAAAAGTAATCTGTCTTACTAGTAATTATAACATGCCTTGTAAAAATATCCTATTAATTAAAAAATAATTAGACACACTGTCTGGTGATGTGTAAGAACTTCTTGTGTCCAAATGAGGATCATAAACCATGACAGGTTAAAAGTAAAAACAGACAAGGCAAGACAAAAGTTTGAGGAACAAATTGCCATAGGCGATAACTTCTAATAAATCTTTCTTCTCAAGTGTAAGAAAACTGCCAGAAAATGTGTAGGAACAGAAACAACCAAGAAACACTCAGAGAATATCCATCCATAATGGAGTATCTGACTGAAATGGTGACTCTATTCACTGTGGAAGAGCCTGAGAGGTTCCCACTGAATACTCATCAAAGGTTTAGAAGTGCCTTCAGAAGGACTGATGGAAGAAATGTCCACACAGAAACCAATGGCTCTGAGCTGCCTCCCCCCACTCAGAAATTAATTCTTGAAAAGTCTAAAAGAAATCTGTGAATGTATCAATTTAGTGCTCAGCACCAGTCAAAAAAGGTGTTGAAAGGTGGCTGTTCTGAAGATGCATCACTACATCCCAGCCTTGCTCTTATATTTTCCTAAGCACCCACGGTTGTGGCAGGATATTAGATTATATAAACCTTTCCCTTACAGAGAACAAACTGCTCTTATGTCTTTTGATGCTGGGAGAAGTTCTGAATACACGTCAGTGCCTTCGTTACACTTCGATACCTACCACATAGGTTATCTCAGGCTGCAGAAAGGTGACCTTAAGTCTCTTGAGATTGTGTCCTTTTTTCCTTTCTTTGACACATCATGGAAGTTTCTATTCAGATGCTGTTGTCTGCATTTGTTCAGTTTACAGAACAACTGCTGATCGTGCTGTTAAAAAGTGAGGGTGGAAGGGCAGAGGAAAATCTTGTGTTTCCCTTGTGTCACATTAGGCACCTGAAGAGGAGCCCTGCTGAGCCCTGCTCAGCTTTAGAGAGATTTGGGAACCATGGAGTAGAGCAAATGTGAATCTATGATCACCACTGAAGAAAACAGGTGATCTTCCCTGGGTTACTCTTCTGCAGATCAGGAAGTTGACCAAAAGATCAAGTAAGTTTCAAACAGACAATGAAAGCTGCAGCTGGATTCAGGGAGAATGTACCTCTAGAGTGGTTGAAACTGCTGCTGAAATGCTCAGTAAGAGGGATAGGGACAAAGAGAAATAACAAAGCCAAGCCAAAGAGATGCAGAAAATGAGAAGGCAATGAGAGTTTGTACGAATTCATTTAACTCAGACAGCTACTAAAGTTCCTGACTGGAAACTAAGACTGAAGAAAGGAGTCCTACCTGGATTATATAGAAGGCAAGGAGACCTGCTTTGATTTAATCAATCAATCAATAAAAAAGGAGGGAGAGCACAGAAAGCTCAGGGTAGCCAGCCCAGGGTTTCATGGTGTAACTTTTTATTGCAATAATTAAGGCACACTATCTGGGCATGTTTAAGCTTCTGGCAGATCTAATTTTTCATTGCATGGCATTGAAAGTGATTTTACACTCTCAGAATAATCAGACTAGTGGTCCTCAGAGTTTGAAAACCTAAGCAGGGATCATAATGAATAATTTAAGCTTTCTTAAGATCTTTGAAACTGTGAAATTAAGTAAAGATGGTAATGGGTGTACATTCTTTGTCAAGCATTCACTCATACCTTTCCCATTCACATTAAAATCAGTAGGAGTTACTATTTTATAGAGCTAAAGAGTTTTAAGGCAGATTCACCTGTGTTATTTCTTTTGAATATTTCTCGCATAACACGTCCACTCCCATGAACAGTGACTGAATATCAGGATCTATCTACAAAGAAAAAAAAGTATCCCAAGGTTAGCACTTTTGTGTGCAAGAGAAACTAAATAAAGCCTTTTGTAAAGTGTTGCTTAAATTGATTGATGTATACTAATTAAAAAATTGACAGACCAAGAGTAGGACAGTACAGAAATTGAAAACAATCGAAAACATTTTTCAATGTCCTTATCAACCATCTGGAAGGGTTTGGGCTTTTGTTTAAATATATTTCACACGTATATATTTATTTTAACTAACATAGTAACAATTTCCAGAGGATATTCAAGGAAGATGTGGCTTCTGGAACACCACCACCTTCAGACCAACAGCCAGGTTTCTGGCAGCCCCTTTCCAGGCTTTTTGGGTCTCACCATTCCCAGCCACACGGGTGCACCTTGTAACCATTTTTGTTTCAAAGTCCTTTCCCAGTATAATTCCAATGCTGACTGAGATCCCTTTGTCTCTCCTGCCCACTGGGCAGCCCTAAAATCATAGCTCAATTTTTCAAGTATTTAGTGGCTTGAGATAAATGGCCATCCATGCTTTTAGAAAATGCTGAGAAAGTGCTGTGCACCTAAGCCATGATTGTAGTAAAGATACATTTATGGTGAGAAAAAAAATGCTGCAAAATATAATTTCAGAACGATAGTGACATTTGGACATCTATCCAAACCTACAAAGCAGTGTTGATAACTTAAGTGCTACTTTAATCCAGAATACATGTATTCCTAATTTGTTTCTAAGAAAAACAAATAAAAGACACTCCAAAACAGTTACATTAATTATAGTACTAAGTTAAAGTAGTTAAACAGCTTTCAAAAACAATGAAGCCCGGGAAAAAAAAATTCTACCTGCACACTAGAAGGTTCTCTTTGGTGTAATGTGATTGCATAATAGAAGGCATGTTAATGACTAGTAAAAATTGAATAAAAAAATAAAAATAAAGCTGGAATACTCAGATGATAGAAGAGGCTGTCCCAGAAGGAAGGCATCCTTCATGTAAGGAGCCACCTTTCAAAACTCAGTTGAAAAGAACTGAAAATGTTATAGGCAAAATGCAAATTAATCCCAGAAATAATAAAGAATCTCAAAAAGCTTTAAAAATAGAAAAAATTAGAAAGGTAAATGATAAGAAGTAGGGCATCCGTTAATGAAAGGTAAGTTTTCTGGGATACTAAGAAACCAGAGAGATAAGTGCTGTCACTTAAACTAAAAATAGTGCATTGAAATCAAGAAGAGTCAGGCTTTGCTCCAGTTAGGGATGCACAAACACATAGTGAGACAGTATTCTTACCTACACCAGAAATATTTTAACACTGCTATAAAGTCAAATATCCAAGACTAAGTAACAGCTGTATTTGGCAAACCTATTTTCAATGCATGCTTAACTTATATCTTTTTGGTAATAAAGGGAAATCGAGTCTCTAATGTATGAAAAATAATTATGTGAGGAGCTAAATTAACAACCAGGATTTGCAATACATTTGTATCTTCTGTTCCCCACATTCTGACACCAGTTACTCTGATGCCCTGCACAGCAATTCACCTGATGGCCTGCACTGTTTGCTCACTGCAGAGCTGTGCCAGCAGCTGCCAAATGCACTTCGGATTATTGATGAGCTGTACTTGCACTCCTCTCACCAGGGGAAAGTAAGGAAAACCACTTTTCCTTGCCTTCCCCAGCTGCTAATTTTTACAGAACTCACATGAGGTAATTAATTGTATTTGAGGCTTCCTCTGCTCTTTTGAATTTAGTTGACATAAGCCAAAGCATTCAAAAATTTCCATGGGGTGAACTGATAGATGGAGAAAGGAAAGCAGACAGATAGCACAGTCCAACCTACCTATGGTATTTAAGAAAATAGAAAGGTAGTAACATCTCATCTAGAAAATTAATATATTCATGAAAATACATTTAGCATCTTTAGATGAAATTATTTATAAGAGCCAAGGTCTTGCAATCTGTTGAGGGTTCTATGCAAGCAATGACCTTGCTTTAAGTACCTATCAGATATGAAAAAAATAAAACCCAACCAGCTTCACGCTGATGTAAAACTCTTTAAAATCAAGGTTTGTGTAACACTGTTTATATTTTATCTGTTGCATGGAGGAGTAGCAGATGGTAATCCAATGTTCTGAAATAATGAACAGTGAGATTCTGATTTATCATAACACTTAACCATCCTCTGGGGAAAAGTAGGGATCATGGGACATGGAAGGAAAATATAGAGGTGACAGGAATGCATTACTGTAAAGATGAGAATATTTAATGTGTAGATGTTGATTGCCCCAACATACAATTTAATTAGGAGTTTTAACACATTTCTAGGACCTCCTCCTCATTGGGAATTCTTCCATAGCACCAAGCTCATAAAGCTTACCAGGTACATTTCCACTCAGGTTCCTGAATTATAGAGCCATGACTTTTTTATATGCATCTTTAATTAACATTCCAATCATTTTATCTGTTCTTAATCAAGGATAAGCAATCATCATTAATGTCTTTTTTAAAGAATATGGTAATTTACTTCCTTCCAGCCCTCCAGAGCAGTGGCATGTTTCAATGAAGCACCTAATATTTTTGTTAGTGACCCAATTATTGCATTTTTAAATTCTTTTAGTACTTTTAAGTAAATTACCAAGTTCTGGTGAAACACTGCAATTTAAGACTGATCTAACTTATAAATCAGCATTGTTTGGAGAAAGATGTTGAACGAGATGACCTCCAGAGTTCCCTGACAAATTATTCTTTGACTGAAATGAATAACAAAACTTGCAGCTTGGGTAGGTTGATAGTGAAAGTATATTAAAATATGTCCTTTAGAATTTTTATGAGAGGCTTTTTTAAAATATTTGATGACTGTGTGCATTGTTCCTTTGTATTATGTATTTATGATTGCACTTTGCTGTTTTCTTGTATTTCTTTTATCTTTGGTAGCATTTTCTTCTTCACTTTGACTCAGTTCTGCAAGATTCTGTGTTTACAAATATGAAATACAGTGTTAACAGTTTTTTACTTTTTTAATATACTGTATGTAGAGGTGGAGAGTTCTGTATTTGGAGATACATCTTCTCAGTTTTAAACAAATCTAGAGAAATCATGCCCTTCTTCAAGGTCATCTCTTCAGAGCTAGACCCAAATTGTCCTCTAGTTCCCATGTTAGCTGTATTGAATTTTATTGAATGTTTTTTGTGGTTTTCCTCTATTCTTTTAAGGCAGGCATTGTCTCTTAGGTAGGCATCAGTCTAGGAAAACATAAATGTTCTCACAATCTATTTATGAAAAAAGCTAAAGGGAAGGTGGTTCCTGGAAGAAATGGGAAAACTACATATTTCTAATGATTCATCAAGGAAGGGAATTAAAAGCTCTTCATTCTCTAGTGAAGAAAAGAATTCCCAACAGTATTTCAGATCCTCTCTTCACCACACAGCCATGAGGAAAATCATTAAACTTAGGAGAAAGCAGGGGAAAAAAAACCCTAACACACTTGAAAACATTGCGGCACCATGCAGATTTTCAGTCCATTACATGAAATAATCCATTACAGTTTTCTCTGATGTACAAATGCCAAAATCAAAAAACATTTTCCACATTTTGAAAGCAGTCACTGATGTTACACAGCAGTCAGTCAAGTTTCTTGAAAAGTTGAGAATGATTTACAGTCCAGCAGAACCTGAAAAACTAAAAAGTCTCTTTGGGCTTCAGTTTGAAGAAGTATGTACAACTAAAAGAAGGATCCAAGTCTAGCAAGGTATTATCAGTAAATATTCATGTCACAGTCGGCAAAAACAAGGTAAGCATTTTGTAATGCAAATGATTTAGATGGTAAGCAAACCACAGATTAAATGCAACAATACTAAAGCTTTATTTACCTCTTTGGAAAGGACTAACGTCTGACAAGCAGTCTTACAAATCAAACATTCATCTTTTTTGCCTGTAAGGTAAAGACACATTTAAAATACACATCAAGCTGAAGAGATATTGTGTAAACAGAAATTGATGCCTAAACCTTTGTTTGGAATTTGTGGAAAAAATCTGCAGATTATACAAGAAATGTAAATAAGCATGAATAAAGAATTTGATTCTACAACCATTACAGAGTTGCACAAGGAAACCGTGTGTGAATGTCATCCTCCTGCAAATAAGCATTCATGTCAATGATTTTCTGAATATCATTAGTGTCACAGAATGCAGGTGACTTTTAGTTCTGTTGATTTAAATAGGGCTACTTGCCTGGTTTAATTAAATGTATGCCTAAGTGCACTAATGACTTACAGTCAACTAGATATACAGCTTTTTATACTGGGGCCCAGCCTGGTTCACTCAATAAAATGTATAAAATCTTAACAACAAAGAATTGATAACTTTACCTTGTGAATTCTTCCAGTGAGAAGATAATAAAACCACTTTGTAAAACTTGACCATTTTTAAACTGTCTGTTTGGTTATTTGCAAACACATTAGAAAATATTTAAAGCAAATGCATATAATTACAGTATTTGTCACTGATAATATTACTAGCTATTTCCTTTTTGATGATTCTAGGGATCAATGTTTATAAACATCTTTTAAGAGTAAATAACATTTTAAGCCTGGTATTATCATTATTATTGAATTCTCAGCAAAAAGATATATAATCTCTCAGGCATTTTTCTACCAAACAATATTAAAAGCAGAAAGGAAAGGTGTTATTCAGATTTTGGGAGCCTGAAAACTAGATTTAGAGACTGCATTTTATGATCCTCTCTCCTTAAAAGCAATCCTGTGAAAACATCCAGTCAAAAGTTCTGAATTCTGAAATACAGATTGACCATTTCTTCTGCGTGCCCTTACAAAAACCAGGGCATTTGGCATGAACTGAAAGGGAAAAAAACATTGATATTTGTCTACTGTTTTTTCTTTAGAAAGACAATTTCAGTATTCCTCTGTCTTCCCCACATCTCTTCATCTGAGCACATCACAGGACCCTCAGAATACGACTCTGGCATTGTACATAACACAAGAACCTCGAGGCACCGCGTCCAACCCTCCCTCACGCCGCTGACAATTTTCAGGGTAAATGCCGAGCTTTTAAACAACTCGACTGCTTAGAAAACTTGCCCTAAACGAGTAAAAATCATAAATTGCCCTTCCTCTAATGCAAAAGCACGGCCTTTCACGAATTATGCAGAACAGAATATCATCGTTTATTCATTTATTTTTTCATTATAGATCACAAGCACCCAGAATCCAGTTTCATTAAAGCCCACAGCTCTCCTGTGTCCAAGGCTGGTTCCCAAAGCCGGAATCACCTCGAGATGGGCACAGGCGGGTTTTACTATTTAAACAAAATCAACACGAAGGATTGAAATGGTTTATCAGCAACACTCGCCCGACACGAAGGAATGCTCAGGGCTTTCTTTTTTTTTTTTTTTAATTTTTTTCCACAGCCAGTCAGAACCACTAACGCTCGAGGCGGACGCGCACCGCCCAGCAGCGCCCAGCAGCCATGATTACCTTTCTGGAGGCAAACCTCGCAGAAAATGTGGCCGCAGTTGGTGAGGCTGAACCGCGGCGTGGGCTTGCGGGGCTCGCAGGAGCAGGAGTTGCAGAACACCGGGACGGCCATGGGTGCAGAGCCCCGGGCTGGGCAGGACGCGGTGCCTCCTCAGGGGGAGCCCGGCGGGAGCCGCGCCGCCATGTCCGCCCGCCTGAGGCGGCGCCGCCCGACCCTCACACCCCGCCCGCGGAAAGTTTGATTTTCTGCCCTCTCGCTACGAAACAGGCGCGGTGCCCACCTGTGGTGGGGTCCTGCCTGCCTCCCTCGAAGGTTACTAAGCGAGTGGGGAAGTTTAAAGTGTTGTAGGTTTCTGATTTAGAGTTCTGCCCCTGTTGGGTGTGGGTTAGATTTAGGTCTCTAACTGGGAGCTCGCTGGGCGCAGCACAACGGCACTGACCAGCTGGCCCGGCTGGCAGCAGGTGAAAATGTTTCACAAGTCAGCCCCTCCACCTCTGATCTCTCAGCCTGGGTGTTCAAAGGAAATCTAAATCAGCGTCTAAACATGAGCCTGGCAACAAAAATTCGTGAATATAAAAAAAACGAGGACTCGAAGTTAGTTTTATGACATATTAAAAAATCTCTTGTTCCCATTAACATTTCCAATTTTTATGGCTTTTTTTAAGGTGTTTCCCACCCTCCTTTCCCAATACCCAGGTCTCACTTTCCTCCTGGTAACTCTGAGCTCTCGCCTGCCTCTGCTCTCACCCCACTATGGAAACTCAAACAATTTAAATCCTAAACTGAACTTAACGTTGCCTCAGTCATTGAGTCCTTCTAGACTTGGCTTTGCATCTGTAGAGGGGAGGAAAAAAAGCGATAAAGATTCAAGTAATAAAAGAGATTGCAACATAGGTGTGAGAAAACAGAGTTAGAATCAGAGAAGATAAGAGAAGCTTGAGAGTTATATACAGCCAATGTTCTCACAGGTGCCTTGCTGATGAAAATTTTAGGAAAAAATTCCCTTACAGACCTAGTTGTTCTGCAGGCTCTAGCTCTGGGTATGGCAGAGCCACGAACTGCAGAGGAGGAACCTCTGGCTTGTAACTTCATAAAAGCTACTGTCCCCGAAGTGCTTCCCTAAAGAGCTGTGATTCAGCTTCTGCTTTATAGAATTAATTAAAAATCTTGAAGACTGAAAACATTTAATCAAAGCGAAGATATTTAATTATTATTATTATTATTATAGATAAAAATGAAGCACTCTCAAGCTGTATTCAAGGCTCCAAGTCTCAATACTAGTTCGGGTATAGATGTAATTAGTACAGAGAAACATAATCAGCTCTTTTATAAATTCTGATGTGGTGCCTGCCCTGGATTCTAACCCTAATTGTATTGCAAGTGAGATAACATTTGTTATTGAAATGTGGTTAGTAGCCTGACACCAGATATCAACTGAAGTCTGAACCACAACCTTGTAGCAACACTTTATTAAACTTTCTTCTTGAACTTCATATGACGTAAGATTGTGACACATATTTCCTTCTTTCTCACCAGCAAAGCTGCTGTTAAAAGACATGTTGTAAATGAGTGCTCTATGAAAGTAAATTCAATAAAACTTATTTACTAGTCATTCCAAGAGGCAACTCTAAAGTCTCCAAATTTTTAATATAGGACACACCTTTAGCTTTAGATTTCATTTTGACTGGTTTGGTCTGTAGGACACTACTTCTTGTCTCTATTTTGCATCAGTTTTATGGATTCTCACATTCACACATTCTCACAGCTGTATTTTCATTCCCATACTGGAAATGTAAGTGAGCTTAAAGGGCGATGTCAATGCCCTGCTAATGAAAACAACCAGTGAGAAGACACAAAAAAGAAAGAAAGCAGTGCCTTTAAAACAATAATTTGTCTACAGATACTTCTGCTTTCACTACCCTTTAGAGAAGCAAAGTGTCTGGAAAGACAAGTAGGAAGACAAACCCCAGTATTCTGCTATCACAGTGCTCTAGAAATTCCTTCAAGTTTCATATTTTTATGTGTAACCACCTTCAAATCCTCCATACACTCCTGTTGCTTTCTCAAGCTAATTACCTGGATTTTTAACCACAGCTTTTAGCTTGTCATTGAATGATACTGTACTTGCACTGCTGGATGTATATAAAATACCTAAATTTAGGCATAAAGATGTATGCAACAAAGCTGCAATAAGTGAAATGGAAATTAGTCAAATACTGCTAAGTTCCTTAGACAGTCATATTACATTTGCTGAATAATTAAAATAATAAAAATTCTCAACACAGACTGTTTAGTGCAGGAATTAAAATAAAATATAAACTATACTGTTTACCAAGAAACCTGGGATTTGGGTTGTTTTGGCATACTTCATAAAGACTGTAATTTACATAAACAGCTGGGGGAGATGTCTGATCACAATTCTACAGCCTAACGTTTAGGACTTATCTGAAACTAAACAGTAAGGACAATTTCACATTGCTTGTCTGGATCTTTCTCTTCCATGGTAATTGCTGCAACCAAGTTGTGGTTAAATTTGGAATGTTTTGAGAGAAAAAAGTCACAATTATATTTAGATGCTACACATAGATTGAGTTCAAGACATTCTCACCAAATTAAACACCACAGAGCATGTAGTTCTTTCTCAGCCTACTCTGTGAATCCTAGTCAGTCTGAAGTGCTGACCCATTCATGGTAGTACCAAATAGGATCACTAAGTAGAGAAATTGAAAATCTTAGAAATTTTTTTTTCCAGATTTCTATTATAGATTTAACAATCTTGAGTTAAATTTAAGTGCTGCCTTAATCACTGAGTCCTTCTCCCCCTCTGTGGGGGGGGAATTGATAAAAGATGGGATTCAAAAAGTAAACTGGAAGAGGATGCCAGAGTTTTTGACAAAGATGAAGAAACCAGAGTTAGAGTAGATGAGGAGAATCTTGAGAACCAATTTTCTCACAGGTGCAGGGTTTCTTTGAATGTTCGGTGTTACATGGTGGGCAATCTTTGAATCTGTGCTTTATATGACTCAAACAAGCTTTTTAGCTATAAAGAAATCTCTGAGAGATTTGATTTGCCAGATTCCAACAGACATGAGGATTAGTGTTTGTACTATAGCCCACCACAAAATATTGCTGTTGGTTTCTTCACTTGTCTTCCGAAATTTTTCTTCACGCTCCTAAAAAAATAAAGGAAAAGCATAATTATTATCATTTGGCATCTATATGTCTCATGCTGCTATCCAGGTAACTAGACAGGCATCCCTCTCTTGCATAATGGTGTACAGACGCTTTTTTTCATGTTGATAAAAATGGAAGTTGGTACTCATCCATATGGTGGGTATTTTTACAAATCAAAACTGAGAAGCAGACACACTGTATCCCAAAGCAGAAAGGCAAGCAGAATTTCGTTTATTCACGGAAAATACATTGTGCTAACTGTGTTTCATTAGTACAGGGTTTAACCTTTTTAGGTTTACAGTCACTGACATATTGCTGTCAAAAACCTTTTGGCAGCCAAATTTCTATTTTTAAGTAACTAGTGGATATATTTCAAACACAATTCTGACTGCCTACATATAGAAAAGTGAAGAAAAGGAGTGTGCACTTGTTTGAAGGAGGACTTTATTTCTAACTGCAGGGAGATATATGAATATACACTCATACATATGTGCACTCAGTCATTTCCTTCCCCACTCCAGTAAAATTTATGCACATGGACCAGCATGGAAAAAACAGCTGGTAACATCACCCACAACAGTACCTGTGACAGGTACAGCTGCTGTGACTCAGACCAAGTAAACTCCATTTGGAAAATCCTGCTTTAAAATAACACTTGCTGCTGTAAAATAACACCTGTTGCTATAAACATCAGTTCACACTGATTAATCAGTTCTTGAGTTACTACTTAAAAATATTTTGTAAGGTAGTGGAGACTATTTTGGTCAAATACCAATAGATTTTTATTTATTAGTTGAAAAAAACACTGCAATTGAATAATAAACCTTGTGATACTTTATAAATAAATAAATCTTTGTGCCATGGTTTTTAGCATTTTCATTAGGGGACATACATACTCTTTCATAGTCTTGTTCCTTGGATACATGTTGAATTTGCTCAATTAGATGTTCTAGTCTGACACTAACTTCATTCACTTTATCTTTGGTTTGAACAGCAGATTCATCCAAAAAATGTTCTCCAACTCTGATGTCCAAATGGATACGCTACAAACAGACAAAATATTCTCATTACTTACATTTTGTTTTCCTTCCCTGCATCTGTTCGTATCTTTTAAATAGAATGTCCAGACCTCTAAATGGTGCATGCATCATAAAAAATAATATTAATACAACTCCATCTATACCAAATAAAGATCACCTGCATATCCTCAGAATCACATTTGTGGTGTTTAGATAACTATGACCAAACAAAAATTAAAATGTTAAATTTTCATTAGGAATTCAATCAAAGTTAGTGAAGACATGGAAGATCGTTATGACAAGTGTTTGCATTAGTCAATCATATATATCAGTCTTTTTGAACCAAATTACTTTTCTTATTGATAAGAGTTCCATTCAAAGTACAGTAAAAACATTTAATGTCTTTTGTTATTAGTTTTGGTACTTGAATGCTGACTTCTCAAATAAAAGAGTAGTTTTATCTCTTCATCTACATAATTCTGGATTTGTCTTTTTTAAGCACTAGGAAATGTAGGATTATCTGCTAGAAGTTCTAGTCTCTGTAATCGCTGCAGTTTGTAAGCAATTTGTACTGATACAATAAAGAATATTTAAGAAATACACCTACCAGTTTACTTCCTGCAATTGCCACAAATCTTGTGGAGTTTGACTGCAAACAGATAATGTGCTCCCCGGAGAGATAGGATGTAAAAGAAAATGTTCCTTGTGGCCCATACAGTTTTGACAACAGTACCTGCAATTCAGATTTTATATATGTTTGTATTATAAATTATAAATACCAATAAAACAATCAAAAACAAAACTGTGAATAGCATGCAAAGAGGAAGCAATTAACCTCCCGATATCATTAAATTTATCTGAATTTCAGGCTAGATTTAGAGAAAATTAAACAATTTTATCTCACAGTGAACATGTTATAGAATGACTATGTTACAGTGAAATATTATAGAATTTACAGTGTAAAAAGCCAATGCTCTAGACAGTATGCAAAATTTGAAAAGTAAGACCTTTTCTAGGCACAGAAATAAATTGACTGTTGCTGGAAAGGCTCAGGCCCTCATGGCAAGGCAGGCAGGTGCTCTGCATGAGAGCAATGTCCAGCCTCATTTTGATCTTATCATCAGCCTTCATTCATTTCTGCTGCTCAGGGACATTCTGTACCATTTTACTTCATTACTGCATTTTTTTCTTTCTTCTTTTTTTTTTTTTTTTTTTTTAGTTTAACTTGTTTTCTCAGTTGTCACTTGCTGTTCTTAATGATACAGTTTCCCAAATCTGGTAGTAGTGCAAAAATTGTCCATACATGTAATTATCAAATATCACAATTTCTGTTTTTCTCTGGTAGAAGTCACAAGGTTCTTATATCTTTCAGCATCAAAATACCGAACTAGCTGGTAGACTGTAGATTTACTTTCTCCCCAGAAGTGTCTTTTATTTTTAGATAGTGCTGCCTGCCAGTGCCAGAAGTCAACACATAAATCCTACAGAAATATTCATAAGGCATATTTACCTCACCAGAAGGAGTTGAGACAGTCACAAACATTCCTAAACCAGGAGCAGACTCAAGAAAGTCATGTTTATGTATATCCCAGCGTTGTATTTTGTAATTCCCTGAAAAAAAACATAGATAAATCTGTTAAATAAAACATAACATTAAACCTCTTCATTGCTTTGTCAGGAAAAATATAAAGATAAATGATTAACAATAAAACAATATATGTACTTCATATGTTTGTGATTAAAATGGCTTAGGGGCATTTTATAACAGTGTGAAATGCAATAAATTTTTACTACACCAGAAAATGTTCTAGAGTACTACAAAAAATGATTAATTAACAAGAAATAATTTCTTATTATTCCTAACACACTGGCAAGATTAGCCTCCAGAAGGCATGCTGAGACCCCCAAAAGCATAATGTGCTGTACTCAAATTACATTTTTCAGATTGTCTTTCATATTTATCACATTATTTATTAAAGAAAAAGATTCATCTGTATTATTTTTAGTATCCCCTTGAAATTTTACGTTTACAGTCTTGTAGATGAATTTAATGTGCTTGTGATATCCCAGGTGAAATGAAACTTTAGTATATATTGAATTGTTTCTTTCCAGACCAGCATTAATCATAAAAGCAACTCTACCATTCGTGTTGGGAAAATCATGTTACAGAAATTTTGATGTGAATGAGTTCATCAGTCAGAATGTACAAAAGCACACATGGAAGCAGAAGTTCCACAGCTGTAGAATTAAAGGACATTCTTTTTCTTTGTTTAGTCAGTAAAGCACTCTGCATTTATTTGTGTGATGGATACACACAATGTGTGAGGACTTTATTCTTACTCCCTGCTGCTTGCAGTTTTTTCAGTGTGCCCTTTTCTTAGCACTAATATTTTACCATATTCATCAATCTCAGACTTTCTTGTTACATCGTAAGTTGTCTCTATTATTGCATAGGTTAGGTCACCATACAGCTTTGACAGGTACATACCAACTACCAATGTGTCGCTGGGAAGATCTTCAATTATACATTTCTCTTCTCTTTCCCCGATGTGAAAATACAAAGCAAGTGAAAAAGAAATCCAAAAGCTCATAAGAAATCCTATTAATTGACTTTTCATGTTTTTTATCTATCTCTGCTGTACTGCTTTTGAAGAGAAATAGTTACAAATGCCTGTAGTCTTCTGGTTGTTCCTTGTTTGCTGCTTATCAGCTTATTTTGAGAGGAAAAAAACTGTGAGAGAAGGCAGCTGGTGGTTACATAGTTATAAATAGCTACAGTATGTTCTGGAGAATGAGATAATGTGAAAAAGACACCTTGTAAAATCTTTCTTCTTTCCCAGCACCTAGATTAAAATTTTATTTTATACACATAGAAGAACATGAAACTGAAAGGGCCTCTCTGGTGCTTGAGATCAGTTCCCTAGATTACTGTAGGCAAACAAATTGGCCATCTCTTTCTATAAACTGCACAATTTTCAACTTAAATGAAGTTAATATGTTATTTCCCTTTTTTTCTGAGTGATCATTCTTTTATTAAGAAATCTTTTAATTTCTATCCTAAATCATTGGACAAATGTATGCACCTATATATTATGTAGTCCCAGAGGGACTACATAAAAGGTCCAGAAGAACTATAAAGAAGGCAAAGGAACTTGAACAATAAAAGATTCTGAAACATTAATAAACATGATGCTGCAGGGAAAAACACTTTTGGAATAACATTTTTTATTTAAGAATGTCTATTTCTTAGATGCTGCCTAATAAATTCTATGTAGAAAGCTGTCGTGTAAACCAAACAATGATTAAAGTTTTTATCCTTTTTACTAATATAGACTGGTGTCCATGTCTGATGACAAACTCATCTATCACTCAAATGTTGCTTGCCCTATAAACAGAGATCATGCGTGAAAGGTTGGGTCTCAATATTAGAAAATGTGTGATCATTTTCCAGCATGGAGGACCCACTTGTGGGATCATTTCCAGTAGGGAGGACCAATCTTTCAGCTCATTTTCTGTTTCAGAAGCTCACTGTACTCCTGTGGAAGATTCTGTAGTTTGATCACACTCATCCTGCCGTGCTTCTCAGCAGCACCTGGCACTTGCAGGGAAATGGTTCCCCGTTGCCCTTTTGAATGTTTGTTTCATGAACCTCTTGGGTGACTTCAGAGTTCTGTCATCTTGACTTCAGGGTATGGGATGTAAGAACCTCAGCTGCACACACAGGCAATATATGTAGTACACGGTGCTCTAACATAGTAGGTAGGGCTGCTGGGCTTGAAACAAACAAAAATAATTCAGCCTCCAGGTAATCAAGTTGTCATGCAGCATATTGAGAGCTTTTTCTTAGACATTCACAGCACCTATAAATTGTCATGGTCACAACTTCTGCCTCCTGCATCCCATTGAACAGGATCTGACTGACTTCAGAAGTGCTGTATCTAGATTTATTATTTCTTGACCATGTTAAATATTGTCATGGCATAGTCTGAATTACTTTCTTATGTTGGATCATTCATGTCAGATCAGATACTCCCAATATACTTCCATTACCTGAGACTGGGAATATAATGAAAAGAAGCTTTTTGCCTTGAATACCATCAGCTACCCTCAGATCTTTTGTTCGCACACCAGTTATGTCTTGCTGTGGATAGTGCTCAATTAGAGTTCAGAAAGGCTGGCATACACTTCCCCTCCAGAAGTTAGGCACACGTTGGTTTTTGTGAACTTTCGTAACTGTCTGTGGATAGAGTATTGAATTTAAGACTGTCTCGCCCCCAAATTATCTTTAACATCATTGTGCTGTTTTGACAAATGCCTGCAACATTTTGTAGCTGGTTTGGTGGACAAGATTTGGTCAGTTAAGAGTTGTCCCACTTGTACACTATGCTTATACATTACAGAGTTGCACCCCGGTACAGCTTCTCCTCAGTTGTGGCAAGGCTTATTTACTTACTATAATACAATAGGGCCTCAGACTGCAGTTAGTAATTTTGTTTGCACACAATCTGGGCATTCATTGCAGTCATAGAATCACAGAATGGTCTGGGTTGGAAGGGACCTTAATGATCATCTAGCTCCAAGCCTTCTGCCAGGCTGGTCAGAGTCCCATCCAGCCTGGCTTTGAACATTTCAGGCATGGGCCATCCACAGCTTCTCTGGGTAACTTGTTACAGTTCCTCACCATCCTCACAATAAATAATTTCTTCCTAATATGCAGCATAAACCTGCTTTCTTTCTCTTTGAAGCCATTCCCCCTTGTCCTATCACTACATACTCTTGTAAAAAGTCCCTTTCCATCTTTTATGTAGGCTCCCTTCAGGTACTGAAAGGCCACAATTAGATCACACTGAAGCCTTCTCTTCTCCAGGCTGAGCAATCCCAGTTCCCCCAGCCTTTCCTGGAGGAGTGGTTGCCATTGAAGTCTGAGGATAGTAAGTTGTTGAGTACCTCAGCCTTCTCCTCATCCATTGTTAACAGTTGTCCAGCATTGTTTATTGAGTGGTTACACCTTCTTTAAGCTTCCTTTTATGATTAACATAGCTGTTATTCTTTACGTCCTTTGCCCAACTGAACTTTATCTTTATACTCTCCCCAGGTTACCTGTCCTTGTTTCCACTGCCTGTGTATTTGCTTCTTTCTCTGGAATTTGACTATCAGGTCCCTACTCAGCCATGCCTCCCTTGCCCAATTTCTTGCTCATGGGGGTTGCTAGTTTTTGCACTCTACGGAAGAATTCCTTAAAGATATGCCAGCTCTCTGCTGCTCAGTTGTCCCTGAGGGCAGTTTCCCAGGGAAACCTATTGACTTGTTGAGCTGGAAGTTTTCTTTCCTAAAGTTCAGGGGCCTAACTTTACCCCTTACCTGACCCATATCCCTCAGGACTGCAAACTCCACTGATGCACGATAACTGCAGCCCAGGCTACCTCCAATCTTGATGTCCCCAATTTATGTTGGTGACCATCAGATCCAGTGGGACATCTCCTCTAGCAGGGCTGTCTATTACCTGGCTCAAGAAGTTATCCACCAATCTTTAACGTGCTCACAGCTAATTGTCTTTAAATTCCTTAAGGCATTGGACAAGTTGTTCTCAGAAATGAAGTACCTTACTGCATTATAGGATTTTAATTTGGTGTTAATTATTTTTGTAGGACCACAGTTTAATTCTGTTGTGACTTTTTGGCTGCTACACTTACCTTTAACCATGTTTTCCATTCTGCAAGAATATCTGCCAAGGCATCAAAGCTGATTCTTCTATAAAACATTTTTGAAAAAAATTGTCTTTACAAATCCATTTCAAGCTTCCTTCCAAAGTGTTTTCTGAGTTTAGCTTAATCCAGAAATTAATTTGCTTATTTCCTTCCCTGAATCTCATGTATTGAGGGCCACAACATCTTGGCTACCAGGCATCTGTAACACTAGATGTAAGGGAAAAGGAAGGAAGAGTTTCTCTATGTTTCTTCCTGGTCCCCAGATTTTTAAGAAAAATTCCAAGATTGCTGAAAACAAAAGCCACAAAGTCCTAGCGATATCCATGCAGGGATAACATACCTCCCTAATCAGTTTAGTAAAGAGAGGCTATGAGAAATATGCTGCATCATTAGAGTGTTCTTCACTCACTGTATCCGCAGTCTTGCTGTAATGACTCTGTCCCTGGAGTTTGCAAAGGGAATACCTGGAACTGCTTATGGCCAAACATTATACAGCCACAAGAACATCCTTAAAGAATGTCATATGTACCAAAGTCTCCTGAAGTCACATCTTAAAAAAAACCACAAAAAACTATATCCAGGTAACTTCCTAGATAGGAAACTTCTGCTTTTGAAGGAAGCTGCAGTGAATATTTTTATATGAAAACATTCTGAAATGACCAAGTTATATATCCGTGACTGGAATTTCCTGAGGTGTATTGACTGCTACATATTCACTTCCCCTTCTACTCCACCTCCCCCTCTCGTCCATTCTCCCTCAGTGTCCTTTGGGAAAGTTTTGGCTCCAGGAGTTTGAGTAAACACTGGGGCTGCTCCACTCTCAAATCTTTTCTTGTAGGACTGAAATCCCAGATTCAGGTCATGTATACAACTGCAAATGCAGATATTCTTTTACCGGCCCTGGCCCTTTGTTTGTTCTGGACATGTGAAGAAGCAAAACTCTAGTATTAAGAGAACTTCAACAATTATACATCCAAGGATTCCTTCTGGTTTGTGGGTTTGTTTTCCCAAGGGTGTAATTTAGAGTTACATATATGCTCAAAACCTTTATTGAGCTTAATTTGTCACTTGATAATCAATCTATTTGAAATTTGTTCCTGTCCTCAGAGAATACTTAAATATATACTTCAATATATGCTTATGTTTTTTGAGATGATGATAAATGTGTAAATAAATAGTAAATAAATGTAACAAGAAACACAGAGTGACTAAAACTAATATAAAAGGAAGAAAGAAAAATATTGGCAATTAACTAAACACAAAATAGTTTAGTAACACCATTCCCACTGTAGAATGGAAACAGGAACTTGAAAAAAAAACCCAGGTAAGATAAATAAAGTGAAACAATTTTGAAGAATGGGCAACAGTGGAAATCTGAAGAATGAGAGATGTGGAAATTCCTGTAGAAATACATTTAGCTCTAAGGACTGTGTTTAGAAGCATTTGGAGGACCAACTAAGCCTAGTCTGATGAAGTTTCAAGTTTATTTGGGTCTTTGCAAGATTTATCTCCTGGAAAAAACCATGGAGAACCTTTTAAGTGTTTCAGCCCTACAGAGAATATAATGTGCTCCTCTAAGTACAAGAGAAATTTTCTTGTATTTGGCATATTCCTAAAAGAACCTACTGCACTGTGTATTGGTACAATTGCAGCATGCTCTGAAAGTTTTGTGAATTGCCTGGAAACTTATTCCACTGAACAGGTATTATTCCAAAATTCTTGTCCTAGTTGGTAGCCATGACTTTTTAAGCAAAATGTTACATTCATTTTATAACAGTTATTTGAGCATTGAGTTAAGAACATTTTCTGACATGTTGTTTTGTTATAACTGTGTATACCTTAATGTTGGAGAATATTAAAAGATTGACAAATTTTCTCTGTAAAACGTGGCAAAATAGCAAATAAAAGTAGCAGCAAATACATTTAAAGGAACATGGACACATGTACTGCACATTTAAAGGTAATGATATAATTTATGTTGTGGTCAACAGCATTAACTTTGCAACAGTTGTCTCGTGAGGGACACACACCAACAATCAGTTCTTGAATCTCAACTAACACGTTTAATTCAGTTTAGAGGTTTTATACTAGTATCCATACTTCTAATTTTTTTCTAGTAATTTTGTTGGTCGAGTGTCCTCATAGCAGTTATTCTTCTCACTTTTGAGAAAAAAAAAAAAGACATTTTCATGTATTCATAAGTCCACTATTGTCTTAACCACACTGCAAACATCTGGTCACTCTGACTCATGTAAGGACTTTCTGAACAAATGCGTGTTAAGCACATTTAGAAAGACAACAAAAACGCCAATAAATTATAAAAACATAATTTAGAGGAAAAAATTATTTTCTAAGTATAAATAGTTGTAGATAATCAAATTACAATATTTAAGAAAGCTAATAGTTTAGATTTTGTGATTGATTTTTATGCGTGAGAAGTACAATCTTTCTAAATGTCTTCTTTTCTGCCACTAGAGGGTACTCCAAGAACTTACAGTGTATTTGTAGGAAGGATTTATTTGGGGGTTTTTGGTCTGTAAATGATCAACTACTGTTGTCATCCTAAACTTGAGGAATTTAAGCCTGCAAAATCTTGATATTAAATAACAACTTTCAAAGTAAGTCTAATACACCTTCTCATCAAAGTAGTGCAGCATATCCACATTATAAAGAACATTGTTTGACATGTAGTCTAGATTTAAACTTATCCTACTTTTAAATATCTAAAGTTTCTTTCTTTTCTTTGTTTCAGACACAGTTTTCTGGTTCACATGCTGTTTCTTCATCCAGATTTGGACAAGGCATTCCATTATTGGCAGGCTGAAGAAGAACGAAACGAGTTCTGATCTTGGTCCCTGTTTCTCTGCAAACACCTCTGCAGAGACCCCAGGAAGACCACTGTGAAACCTCACAGTCCAGGGGGGTTTCTGCAATAACACAAGAAAAAGGTAACTTTACAAGAAGTTGTACCTAAGCCAAATACGTTGTTGGAAAGGCATTAAGGAATGATGACCAAGTAGCATCCTTTCTTTTACAAAAATACATACAATAGTAATAAAATCCATATGTTGTCTCATAAATTAAAAATCTCTGGTTTCAGCTCTTAAGATCATGGACAATTATGTTGTTGTTATTTTAGTCTAGAGCCTTTCTGAAGTATTATTTCAGTAGTGCAGCATATCACCTATTGAATTGAAAATACAGAATTCCTTGTGCTTGAAAATAATTGTACTCAAAATATTGAAATAAAACCCATTTACTGTCACTAAAAACACTGGGATTAAAGCTTTTCTTTGGTTTATTTAGGTATATTTATATCTCTTTCCGCATAGCTATTGTTCCTGTAGTTGTTCATATGTAATTCCCTTTTTTTTTTTTTTTTAATTTTGCTTCAGAAATAGATAAAAGTCCCAGTTTTTGTCATTAAATCATCTTGCTATTGTTTGGTATGTACACTACTCTCCCTTAAGCCAATACACATATTCTTTCACTAGAAGCTTTGTAATACTAAAAGGGTTTTCAGTAGTATTTGGATTTGCTGCCAGAAAATAAGTTAGAAACTCTAAAGTACTTTCCATAATATGCTTCTATTGAAAATTTATCTCAGAAAAAATCTGGATGAGCATTCTTTAGCAGGTTACACTGAAATATTGCTTGTCACAGGAAGTTGCATCAAAAGTGCACGTTAAAGCATTTGTGGGTAAAATAGGTGTGCACAAAAACATCTTGAAATACCACACTTGACATGTGACACCTGGTATAAGTTTCTGATATTACAGTGAACTCACCACTTCTGTTGTCATTTCTCATTCCTATTTTTCTAGAAAGAATGAGGGGCACAGCTTGAATTCTGGGAATTAAATCTGTTGTTTTGATTCTGGAATACTTCTTAAAGAGACTGATATACTGGTTAATATACAGTAAAGAGGGGATTTGTGGTTAAAAATAGTTTTTGAAATACCATACTTTCAATGCATTGTTCTAAATTTATGTCCTAGAGAGTGTCAAATATTCCTTTCAAATGCTGTGGGAAAAACATATCACTGTAAATAAGATAACACTCACTTTGAATATCTTGTTTACTAATAGAAAGATATTAAACCACTATAAATTAATAAATACATTTATTAAAGTAAAAATCACACATTAGCTGTGTAGAGAATGAGCTTGATTTTAGTGGCTGTGAGGTGTCCAGCACAGAGACAGACCCACACAATATTCAGACATTCTGGAGCAGCTCTTGGAACGTGGCAATTCTTCTAGGAATTCATTGATTCCTTGGAGCAGATATTGTGTTACTTATAGGTTTCTTAATTCAGATATTTGAAAATCCCCCTCAAGACTGACTTTAATCTGTAGTTTGGATGTCTTTCTACCTGTTCAAGGTTATTAGCTAATATTTTTTTAAAAATAAAAATGAGTGAGAACCTCATTTTTGTTGTCAGGATTTACATTTCTATCACAAATATGTCCAAATAAATTGAATTATATCGGTTTTTATTGCACATAACTGTCAAGCTCTGTGACCCAGAAAGAGACAGCAATAATAGTTTTTTACTTCATCATCATGTAAAAGCTTAAGGACAAATATTTACTTCAAAGTTGCAAAAAGTTTGGGAACTCTGATTCTGATCAAATGTTGTTTGTTTCTCATAAAATTCACTGGTCTATGCTGATACAAAGGCATGAGTAGCTCTTACTGTGGATACAACCTAATCCTTTGAGCCATGGCTCAAATATGCAATCCCTTCCTTATTCTTTCAGGAATTCTTTTTTGTGTCAACTGGCTTCTTTTATTTCCCATGTGTGAGTCTGGAAACTATTCCTATGCTGATATGGGAATATTCTGCCTGATCACCTGTTTCATCCACAACACCTGCCAGATTTCCACATATTTCTGAGTGAATGGAAATAACAGAATTGAGAACATCAACATACCTGAGACAGAGTCTATTATTTCATTGCTTTTAGCTGGAAGATTAATATAAGGTGCAGAAAGACCCAGCTGGCTCTTCTTTAATTTCACCATTTTTACTTGAGCAATAGGTGGTAAAATTTTGAGTTTGGGATAATAAAATGAGTTTGCAGGGTGACTTGGAGAGGAGCAAGTGATCTGTGAAATAAAAAGGGGAATATTAAAGAAATTACATCCTATTAGTAAGAAGATAACTGTAAAATCATGTGTATACATCATGCTAATACTTTTCAACAGGTAAATTGAGTACAACCAGTTTCTGTGAATCTCAGTTCACATAACTGCTGCTAGTAGTCCCAGAATATTTATGCATAATTCTTTGACACTGGACACAATGAATTGCATCCACTTTGGATAGAGGACTGTGGTGGGAGGTACTGAGAATATAGTAATATATGGAAGGTTTGATGGAAAGAAGTGGGTGTTATTGCAGTAAGAATACATGAGTATTAAATAATAATTTTAAGTATGCTATAGCAGCTGTCATATGGATACAGGAGGCCAAATGTATTGTTTTCCAGCTTCTCTGTTCCTTTTCTCATCACTCATTACCACAGTGCTTTTCTCTAGGAAAACAGACTTTTAAGAAAGGATTATATGAATACTTACGGTATTCAAAACATGTGAATCAAAATCCTCCATTCCCCACCACCACTCTTAAATGGCCAAAGCAAAGTATGGGGCATATAGAGGATCAAATGAGAAAGAGGTTGAAAGTGTGTTCAACACAGTAATTGTGAAGTTCCTGCTTTCCCTTAGCTCCTTTCCCTCAAATGCAACACTTTCAGTTTTCAGCAGTGCTTCCAACTGAAAACTTCTCCTCACATCAGTATTCGCTCCTAAGAATTTCCCTGTTTAGATACATATTTAGTTATGCCAAGACTTTTGTGAGTATTTTTATTTTCTGGTGCTTTAAAGATTGTTAAATATCATCTAAAAGTTGTCAGCTTTTCCAGAAAATAATTAAAATCTAGAGTCAAGTTTTCATGAACCATCTGCATCTACCTAACAAATTTCAAAGATACAGAAAAATAAACAAGAGCGGTAGGTTTATCAGCTGTGTAATAAATCCATATATAGGGAGAATCAGCACTCCCAAATACTGAAATCAGTTTCACAAATATAGAATAATTCTCTTTTAAAGCGAAGACTCAAAATATATCAGTATGAAGTGCTAAACTGTGTACATACACCTACCTCTTTAACTGTCTCCTGTGGAATAGTGGCAAAGTTAGGGGAGGAAAATGTGAAACCACTATCAGTTCCAGCATCATATGGAAATAGATCTACTGATACGTCATCCATCCAGTGGTCACCTTCACAGAGATTTAGGCTGTCAATACCCACAAACCAGTCAGGGCTTGGAACGATTCGTACAACAAATGAAACCTAATGAAACAAAATGATCCATCAGAATTGCATCACTCATTTTGGAATGCTTCAGTCGTGCTTAGAGTAATTTCACTAAAAATTTTTGAAATAATCTCATTATGCTCTTCTACTTTGTAGAAACTGTACAGTGCTCCTTGCAATATATCCTGCTTTTTAGTAACTCTGCATGTTGTTGTTCCTACAAGTGAGAAATCAAATATTTAATTTTGGGTGCTGGTGACACAAAATAAACTTTTGAAATGAATATGCACATTTACTTACTAAGGGATGTCTTGGATGCACTTCTAATTCAGTGGAGGTTTGTCCTGTACCACTGGAAATTGCAGGAGCAGAGAAGATTCCATGTACACTCTGAATTTTCTCTCCAGCTTCTTCTATTTCTTTCATTAATACCCATGCTTCACCCTTCTCAGCAAAATCACGTACACCATTGCTGGCATATTCATTTTTTTTCCACATGTTGTAGTCAGAACTATGAGTAACACCTATTTAAGTGAATACATGGCATGACATGAAAGTCTGATTTAGAGTGTCCCTATTTCTTCGTTTTCTCTGTTTTATTTCTGAGGTTGAAAAAATATGTATAAAATTGAGTGAACACTAAAACATTTGGCTTATCGCTGTTTGTTTCAGCTGCAGCAAATTGAAAACAGAAGTCGATTGAAAACAGTTGCAGATTTTTGAAAATATTGTGGATATTTCATTTTCTGCATTTCATTCTTAATAACTATGGCTATTTTTTTCCTTTTTCATTAGTTATCTTAAAATTGACTGTTAAGAAGAAAAAAGCTCACAGAGATCAGGAGATTTATCTCTTGATAAAACCTTGCATACTTCACTTACCTAGCAGGGATGACCACTGTGCTGGGGGCCTGTAGAGTGGGTACTGCTTAGGGAAAGCAGTCTGACTCCATTTCCCTATGAAAATTATCCTGTACTTAGCAAGTTCCTCTGCTGTACAAATAGAATCCCCCACAGGCAAGCTGCTGGCATAACCTAGTATTGTTACAAGCACTGTCCAGATAACTTTGCAGGAGCAGTAGACAAACATCAGGTTTTCCATNAAAAAAAAAAAAAAAGTTAACCATATTAGTCATTCTAAACTCAAAAATTAGTAACAGTTACCTCATAAAATGTAATGTAGCATCAGTTATAACCAAAAAGAAAGCAGATATCTGAAAGTAAAAATTGTTATTCTTCTAAAAGCGTTATTATAATGTTTTCAGATTTGTTATTT
Source organism: Serilophus lunatus (assembly GCA_013399895.1). Classification (NCBI taxonomy): domain Eukaryota; kingdom Metazoa; phylum Chordata; class Aves; order Passeriformes; family Eurylaimidae; genus Serilophus; species Serilophus lunatus. Next base: position 55,129 of record VXBA01001777.1, on the reverse strand, counting down.
CCATGCTATATACTATAAATCTGTAACTTTACCTGGGACAAGTGTTTCTAATGAATTTAAAAAAATCTTATCCTTGTCCATAATGCTACCTCTGAGAAAAATCTGTTTCTGATTTTCTTTTGAAATCTGATTAGAGTCACATCTTGATTTAATTAGAGTAGCAACTGTTTCTGTGGAAAACATTAGTGGTATATTTATTCTTCTAAAGATTAAATTGCAGGTTACTTTGCCAAAAGAAATGATTTATTTTAAATTTGTATTCTACAAAGGCTGTTTTATAGCATAACATTTAAAGTCAAATACATTTTATATTTATATAAATTACTTTGCTGTCACAACGTGGATTAAAAATACATTGTAGTTCTTTTAGATTGTCTAAACTACACAGTTCTAAAACCCAATATTTTTTAAAAGTTACTCTCATAGGTAGTGAAAATTTTGTTTTTAAATTAACATAGTAATTGCATCAGACTGAACTCCAGCAATTGTTTAAAATAACAGTCCTAAAAACTGATTTTTGAATGTTTTTGTCCTTTGAGAAAACTATACAAACATAACTAAATCTCTAATACTATATTAATTTGTAAAAATAGCTGTGAATACTCACTAAATATTCCTCTGGAGCACTGGTAGGGGGAGAGCACCTGCTTTTGCTGGCAGCTGAGTTGGTCTGCAAGAGAAGACAGTAGGAGTCTTGCTATTTATGCCTGAAGAGGGTCCCTTTGGTCCAACAATTATTGCAATCTTTAGACTTTCCAGGTTTGCAAAAATCATGCCATCTTCTTGTTTGCAATCTCTTTGGATGATCTAACAGAGGTTTCCTGTCTTTCAACTGGCTCAGGTTCCTTATCAGAAGACTGAGGTGCTGAAAAGAAAAAATGCTTTTAAAAAATACTTTGGATTTTTAGTAACAGTTCGAGTTTTCCAGTGCCTTTACAGTTCTCTGCTCTTATTAATGCCTCCAAGCTATACAAATGAACTGATTCCAACACTGAAATAGTTCTAGTGAATACACTTTAAATGAGAAACATGTTTTCTTGTAAGTTTTATTGTCTGACAGATGCTCCTTCCAAACATTTACAGAGAGCTTGCTCACTCTCACACACCATATGTATGTGTTCAAATAAAAGGGGTGAGGCAGCTAAAAATGTCAAGAGGAAAAAAAAGTTACATTTCATAATTGCACATACTGACACAGACTGTCTCCTGCAAATATGAATTAATTTAAAGTTGTACAGTGTATATTTTTGTGTTGTACAGGACTGTATGCTGGATGAAAGGGCTCTGTAACATTGTGGTTTCTTTGGAAAGAGTGGTTTTGGGAAGCTTGGAGATTTTTCTTAGCTGTCTTCAGAGCAAAAACTCCAAATAAAAATCTTATTATTACAGTTAAATCATACATCCTCTATAACATAGTACATGTACTTGAATCATTAAAACTCTTTAAATTATCTATGAAAACTTATGCATTATACAGTGACCCAATTATAAAATAATGTTATTTTCCCCATCACCTTTCAAATAAGGGGAAACAAGGGCTTTGTTCCATACCTATAAGGTTAACAAATGCTGTTGTGGCTGATCAGCAAAGGAAGTTCAAAATTTTACAGTGAACGATAAAGATAATACTTCATAGAGTTTTCTTCAGAAATTGTGAGGAATGTCACTTAAGTATTTCCACAGATCTCTAACATGATGCTAGAGCATAGGGGGAAGAAAACCCAAACCAAACCCAACCCAGTTATTTTTCAGACAAAACTCCCAGGCCATCCCAGGTTAAGCACACAGCATGTAGCTTAAGTGACATACTATTGTCCACCAGGAGGGAGTTACTGAAAAACATGTTTAAGCTTTGTGGCACTTTAACTGGAAACTTCCCTTCTGTCCCTCACTCTCTGGTAAATCCAAGCCAGGAGGTGAATAAACTGAGACATCTGAATGGAATTTCCATTGGTTATTCTGCTGACAAAATGGAATCTATTGCAAGTTTCAGCATAGGTGAATACAGCATCTCTAGCCACAGTTCCTCTGTATAGATTATGGGAATCCTGTAGCAGGATAAGCCATCCAGGCATGGACATGTCCTTTATTTCCAAGGTCTCTTCCTCCATCCTATGTTAATGCTACGTTTTCCATAATTGATTTCTGTCCCAGAGCCAGACTTCTCTAAGAAAGAAAGAGCCTTCATGCTTAATTTTATACAAGTTCTTTGAGTGTTTGTTGAAGGATGATACTTGAATTACATCCAGCTCACTCCCTCCTACGCACAGAATTCCAGATCTACAGGTTTCTTAGAGAATTTAATTTAATAGCATCAGAAGGGGGTGATCTTTCCAGCCCTTGCAGACCTCTAGAAGAGCTATACAAAGGTCCCACAAGTTTAAAAGTACACTGCTCAGGGCACTGTTAAAACTACTTAAGGCTTACATATTTATTACTAAGTAGCTTTAACCTTCAGTAGGTTTTGTTGTTTGTCATCGCAGTTACTGAACCAGTGAACTTCATATACTGAAATATCCTGTGGCACTGCCAGGACAACACTTAAAATGAGAACAAAGCAACTGACTCTGGATCTGCACAGAATTATTTAATATATCAGACTGGCTTTTTCCTTTCAAAGATAAATTACTGGCAAAAGGCACATCACCAGACTAGATTATTCTGGTTCCATGACAATGTGTTATGAATGTACCCAGGAGCAGGACAATACATGCATAATTTGGCACTGGACCTTTCCTGGTTTACGATGAAGGTTTTACTATGACAGATTTCTCAGGGTTAAATTCTTCAGGACCTAGAGCCTCATTCTTACCTTTGTTGGATTCATAGTGAGATTGTTGGATGAAATACTGTAAATGTATTTAATTCTCTTCTCTCCCCACCTCCCCAAAGCTATGGCTGTGGAAAGGGATTTAAAAAAAAAAAAAAAGAAAAGAAAAAAAATGCAGAGTAATGTCAGAAAATACTAAATTGAGCACTCACAGTCTCATTTCTTTAAATAGAAACTGTGCTAAGTGTAATCAGTCTCTGACATTGTGAAGGACATCAAAACACCAAATGTATCTCATAGATGGGAAGGGGAAAAAAAACCAGGAAAAAAAAATTCCACTCAATGGATTACTTTCATGACTGGGAACCACTGATGCCAAATTTCTGTGGGCAGCAGTTAGAGGAAAAAAAATTGCTGTGAGATCAGAACCTATGCTTGCATTCCTTCTTCAGTTTGTATGTCCCATTAGGAAGCTGAAAACTCAAGGAAAACTGGGAAAAAACCCCTTTCATTTAGAAGATATTTTTCTTTCTCTTTTACAGCAAAATATCTTTTGTTTTTCAAATGTGTGTCTCTTCAGGGACATCTATTTTCTCTACACATACATACTTCTATTAGGGAATAGGCATACAAAGCTTGTTTTACTTAAGCTTCAGTGCCAAAGTGAGCCTTGGGTTCAGTTTTGCTTGCACAAGTCTGCAACTTCTGCTGTTTCTTGTCAGTAAGACAAGAGTTTTACCATTCTTTCAGTCTTTAGCAAGATTCAGGCAATGAAAGATGGAAAGTATAAGGCAAAAGTGGTGCCCAGACATTTTTTGTTTTTAAATAAGTCATAACTGTGTCTAAAATACTCTGTATTCTTTCTAACCAAAAATAATTGCAGAAATAAGAAAATAAGAGAAAAAACTACTTAAAAGTACAACAATATCATCAATACTATGTTGGCTCTGGAATCATTTATACTGCACATAAACATTTAAATGAACATGTTTAGGCTACCACACAGGAATATAGCACATTAAAATTGTGTAAATTCCATTTTGATTAGTCAGAGAATAATTTAGCCATTTTTCTGGTAAGCAATCAAATTGCCATGATTAGTTCTGATTTTCTATTAAACCATAAGATTAAGGAGATTTACTAAAATGATTGTTCTGAAGTTAGTTTGCCCACATTTACTCAAAACACAAGCTCCAAAAATTTTCTATTTGTATTCTTGAAGTATTACCACACGTTAAAATTTTGCTAAAACCATTTCCATTTTACTTATGAGGAGTGTATATGCAACTTTGATATTCACAGGCTGTTTAAGATGTTTATGACTAGCTTGAATCTCTTTGTCTACTAAGAAAAACATAACATGGTATTACTTAAGAAGGATTATACAACCATACTTTCCCTTCTGTAGTTACCATGGAGACACATACAATTATGGACACTCAGCAATGCCAATGGTTTGCATTCAGTCAAAAGCCTCTGAGCTCTAAGTTGTAAAATCTCAGTACCACAGTGGCAAATCTCAGAATATTTTATGATGGAGAAATTGTGGTGCTGGTTTGGAAACTTTTATAAAATAAAGCATTTACATCAGAGAATAAAATATTTCTGATATTGGATGGTACAATGGCAGTGGAGGAGGGTTTAATCTTTATTAATCTTTTGGGATAAAAATGTAGTTTGCAGATTGAGGCACCTGAAATGCAAATACACAAACTAAATATCTAAACTGCTGCTATACATAGTGGTCATTTTAGTTGATAGAATCTACAGAACTGTTCAGCTCACCCTTTAATCCACACCAATATTTTTCCAAATTAATAATTGATGAGTAGTTCTCTGGTCTCCAATAACTGTATTGATAAGATCTCTATTGATCCTAGCTCTCATGGAAGCATCTAGTAGTAGTAATAATAGTAAATCTCTATAATTTAGCTTTCAGCCAAAATGGTTCCTTCATTTGGCTCACTAGCAGACGCAAGAAACACGCTAGAACTGGCAGCTCCCAACAGAAAAGAGGATGTGAGCACCTGTGACACAGATTGAGGTGGAAGTGGCAGCATAACCATGGTTTACACACTGTTTAGTGAGATTGGGGTTTGTATCTGTCAGTGCATCCACAGCCTGGGAGTTCTTGTGCTATTGCAGTTTTCTCTCCAGTACCCAATGTGTCTGAATTTTCTGGATAGTCACCTTCAGTACTAATATCTCATCTGTCATACAAATACAGAAGGTGTCTTCTACTGTATTTTCTTTCAGAAATCAGCTACAGTTGGTAAGGTCAGAGCCATTTTCTCTTGTTTCGCAACAGTCTTTCAGGTATAATATGTAAGATGGTCATTCTTGACTCTCACAAATGAATCATGATGACCTAAGCATGAAGGTTATCTATCCAATTCGTCTGTAGCAGAAACCATGAAATCTTGTAATCTCTTTTATGGGTAGAGGAGAGTTATCTCAGCAACAATGGACTCAACTGGAAATAAATAATTTAAATCCTCTCTGCCAGCTCAGCAGCTCAATCACATTATTTGGGAGCCCTCTTCCTATACTATGGCTAATGCTAACAATAGGTATGAAGCAAACTCACAAGGATTACACACTCAGGCAGCTCCTTTGTCCTGGACTTCATCATCATTCAGACCACTGCATACCTACAACAGCCAGCTGGTAGTGTCACTGCCTCTTCTTTCCAGAGGGTTTTGCAGCAGGATATTGGAAAAGAATTCATGCTATTTCTTTAACAAAAATCCACAGATTTGAGGAACAAAAACAGCTTCTTTGACCTGTTCATCATATATTCTGAGCTGTGGGATGAGAGTCAGGTTTCAGAGCACTGTGCTAACCTGTGGCATGCCTGCAGCAGCAGTTTTAGCTCAGTAGACTGGATAGCCTGGATGACTTAACAGAACTCTGAAACAAGCTGAGTAGTCAGAAAACGCTGAAGGCAAATCTTGCATACCTGGGTTGGACACTTACAAGAATCCATGCTTTTAAATTTCCTTCAGATATTTGCAGGAAAACCTCTAACTGAAACAAAAATTTCTCTACGAAAAATTTCGTAGAGAATGAAATGGTGGGCCAGGAACACTCTCGAAGCTGCCTGAAGCTTCCAGGAGTGGAAAAATACAAGCCCCCTCCCCAGCAGAGAACAAAAGGATAATTGACAACTACAGCAACCAACCAAGCATCTGAGCCCATGTATGGTTAGAGCCAGTGAGTGTGTAAGCTTTGTTTAAACCACCCAATGATGAGATTGGGCACGGGGTTCAAACTGTCTATATAAGACAGCTCTGAATAAACACAGGCCAGAGAACTAAGCCTTGAACCTGGTCACAACCGCAGGATCGTGTCCCTCAAATCCTTTCGCACAACGAGCTCGGATTATCGTGTCGTGGGGGTACACGACACATGTCCACAGAGCTTATTATGGGAAACATTAAGTCTTTTGTGACCTCCTCACAATAACTATCTGAGTTTTTTTTCAGTCTTTTATAAATGTTGTTAAGTCAACTGCTATCAAATGGATATTCTTCATTAGCGATACTCCCATCATGATGCTGTCAGCCAAACTCATTTAAACTATTGGAACAGAAAGGTTGTTGTAGATACATTATGCTCCATATAGAAATATTTGTTGTATTGCTTGACTATACAAATGCCCTAATGCACAAAAAGAAATTTTCAACAGAATTACCAATGCTGACAGTAGAAAAAAGTAGCTTTCATGACATACATACCCAAGAGCATAAAAGGTTTTAAAAGTAGTGTAGAGCAGAAGAAGTAAAACTATTATATATAAGATGTTATTGTTTCTGTCCACAGGGCAGAATCACTTGTCTACAACAAAAAACTTGCTCTTCTCCAGAAATAATGAGTGAAATAAAATGTCAATTTGCCCTTTGGTTCTCAAGAAAACTCAAGGGAATACAAACTGTAAGAACAAATATTTTCTAAATTAATATTTTTGCCAGCATTGAAGAAAGTGAAGTTATATATATATAAAAAAAAAAAAAAAAAAGAGTTTGCTGTTTTGAAATTGAAGAAAGCTGCTGGTTAAATAATGGGCTATAATTTTTTGCAATTTTTACTGCTGTTTCAAAACTCTGCATTAACAATTATAAGGCCTTGAATGTGAATTTTATTTATTATTGAAGTGAAAAAGTGAACTCTACAAAGAGATGACAAGTTGAAGTTTTCTCCATTACATTCTGCATTATCTACAAATTAAGGATAAATTGATATCAATTTATATATCAGGAAGTTCTGCTGCTTGTTTACTTCTTTTACTTCTGAAACTACATCGGTGTCAAGCATCTTGCTAGGACACACTGTATTGCTATAAATGCTTGAATGGATTTTTAAATTCTGAAGCACTGGTATAAATATGAATTAGCATCAATAGAAACACACCACAATTATGTCAATGTGAACGTAATCAGAATCTGACCTATTCTTTTAAAAGATGTAAAGCTTATATTGTACTTCCTTTTGTCAATAGAAAAGCCATTGCCCAGACCACATTTTAATTAACCACCCTAAATTCCATTTGCAGATTCAATTAAAGAAAGATATTGTTTTTCACTTCTTGTCCTAACATGTGCTTCAAAGTTACAGTGCAGTTTACTGAATATATTACCAGTTATGTGTTCTGAGAAATTATTCTAGGAGTTGTTTGAACAACATTTCATAATTATGAATAAAATGTGTGATTAGAAGGAGGAAAAAAAAAAATTACATTTTGATGTTATGGTCACCCTTAAATCTAAGGATAAATAAGCACAGAACTCAGTAATTGTTTACATACTTTGTTTTCTGAGTCTCCACATTTAATTCACTATATGTACAGTAATGATATCCTTATACAACAGTTATGACACATTCCTGTCTCTAGAACTGCTAAGATAGAAATAGCCACAACAATCAAAACCAGAGATCTGAAAGCATTGATCTATTCATCTAAATACCAGGCCAAATATTCTGTAAGGAATGAATTTGTTCCTAAGTGTTTTGTGAGCAATATTCAATAGCATTCAAAATATATTCAATAATATAGATCAATTTGTTTTCTAGAATCATAGAAACACTAGTTGAGAGGGACCTTTGAAGACCTTTTGTCCAGCCTCTTATTCAAAACAGGGATGTCACCTAACTAAGGCAGGCCAGCTCTGCTTTTGTCTGGATGAGTCAGTGCTTTTCAGTTCATGAAAAGAACCAAGGGTAGAGATTTCCACCACCACCATGGATACCCAGTTCCAATGCTGCACTACATTCTGTGTGAAAATTTTTCTCCTGAGCAGACTGAACCTCCAAAGGTGCTATCTATGGCTGTCGTCCTTTACTACTACATTACCAAGCAGAATTGTGGATTTGCTGTCTTTGGCAGAAAACATGCTTTGAGGGATTGCAGACTGCCCATAGATTGTCCTTGACCTTCTTTCAGAACACTAACCAAGCTTAAATCTGTCAGTCTTTCCTCATGTGTAATAATATCCTTTAGTCTAATTTGTCCTCATAGTCATCCTCTGGATCCTCTCCAATCTCTCAACATCCCTCTTGATTTTGGAATCTCAGAACTGAATACAGTGTTCAGTGTGGTCTCACCAGCGGTGAGAACAGGGTGTAAGAAATGAGCTCCTCTTTGTGTGCCGGCCTTGCAGCTCCTGTGCAGCCCCCTCTGCATTTCGCTTTACTCATGATGCAGAGATGTCACTTTCTGCCATTTGAATTGGAGCTCACAGTAATTCCCAGGTTCTTTTCAGTGTAGCTGCTATTTACCTAGTCAGGTCCCAAACTTGAGTTGATTCCTGGGGCTCTTTTTCCCCAGGGGAAGGACTATGGACTCCCTGTTGAAGTTTTTGGTGTTGGATGCCTTCTCAAGATTATGAAGGCCGCTGCCTGGAGAACAGATACATTATTTGTCGTCTTGAGAACTCTGCTGATTTAGTATTGCCATAAATATGCCAGCAGTACCCAGTTTCATCAAGTGCTATGTTTTTATAGCACGCTGTAGTATAATATAAGGAAAAGGCTTCTCTGCCTTTTCCTAAAGTCCTGAAGTCTTTCTCTGGGACTTCTTTTAACAAGCATCTCCTTATTTTCATGTTCACAACTTTGAAAGCTACATGAGCATTTGCTATCCCTGCTGTTGTAATGTAGAAGCAAATGTCTTTATCCTAAGAGTGATTCTGATGCTTCTCTTTGTTAGCTAACTTTTGGCAAATTAAATAGTGAAAGCAGCTTACTACTAGTGAGTAAAATAGTCAGAGATATGGCAATTCCAACAGTGAAAGAATTCTGAGAGGCATCTAGCTGTCAAACTTCGATCATCCCAAGCAAAAATATAAATATTTATGCCTTTAATAATTATCCCAGTGTTATAAAATCTGATATTAATACAATAAGTCATTGCACTGCATTTGCAGGTGAGGGGATCTTTCCTGATTCTTTGCATGAGATGCTACCTTCTCAGAAGCTAACAGTGATGACAGTAGTGCTTGGCCTGCCTTTTTCCACATGATAATAACATATTTCTGATAACAACAGCTTGTAAAATCTACTGTGAAATACACAATAATTTCTGAAGGTGGTTACGTTATATGCATATAATGTATCACAAACCTCGAACTATTCCTATATTTCAGGAATTTCATAATTTCACGATATCAAAGTTTTGATACACTTTCTTTGTTGAATACATCAAGAAGGTCCCATGAAATACAACAAATCAGGCAATCACAATTATGCTTATTAACCATTGATCTCTTGCACCAATCCACTAGTATCTCAGCTAGCTAGAGTAACCCAGCAGATATTAACAGAGCAAAGTATGATGCAGATTTGCTCAATAAAGACAATGCAGGCAGGATTTAGGTTACAATACTTCTAGAAAGCATATTTGTAATGTTTTGATTCCGGTTCACCTTCTGTGTGACTGCCAATAATCCCAATACAGGAAAGGAAGAGGGTTAAAAAAAGTGCATAAATCTTTATGCTCAGAGGGATCATTATCTTCTGTTGATAGTTTGGACCTGTATCTTGTGCATTTATTTTTCTGGATTGTACTAGGATAGCTTGAGGATAAAGGACAGCATAGAACATAGTTGGCAGTTTGGGAGCCCACACATCCATGAATTTGTAAGATTGAACCACTCATTTTATATATAAATGATATTATGATGTTTTTAGCAGAATAGAAAATATAATTTGTTTACAGTGTGTATTATATGATAAGTGCTTTCTTGGAAAACTGAAGTGTTTGATTTTAGCATCTAGAGACCGAAAAGCAGGCAAAAATTGAGGGAACCAAAAACCAGCATTACAGTATGCTTTTAAATCTCTTGTACTAACTAAAGATGTGTTGTCATCACTAATTAAATTGGCTTCAACAGATTAAACACCAAGCTGATTTTTCCATGGTTTCTAGCATTATGGTAGCTATTTGTCTCTTTCTACAGCAGGACTGGCCAAGTGAATTACACCAGGCATAATTTACTAATGTTTCTGTAGCAATTTCCAAATAAGGAAGAGGGGCCTTCCATCCCAGAAAGCTTATATAAAACCATTTGCCTTTATGGGGTTCTGATGTGAGTCTGAGAGAACCTTGAGGGAGTACTAATCAATTTTATCTACAGAATGAACACCCCGCTAAACAGTAATCCTAATCTCTATGTTTTTTTAGAACACAGACAACCCATTAAAACACACCAAGTGCAGATCCCCCAGATGATGCAGATAAACAAATTTTGAAGAACAAATCTTCCCCCTGTATTCTATTTCCTTCCAGAATGAGCCTATCCTTCCAGATGCTCTGCAGTCCAGCAATTTGCACTCCTTCCTGGGTTGCAGCAACCTTCATACAGTCTCCCTCTGGGTCTCTAGGAATGTATCCTTTCCTTGACCTCTGAGGCTTGGCCATAGATCTGCTCCTTTGCAATAAGTAAACCATGTGCTTTGTCAGGAGTCTTTCCATCTGCAAGCAGACATTATAGCCTCCTCTTTTTCCTCCCCCCATCCACCTGACATAGACTGCCATAGCCAGGAAAAGCAGAGGCAGCCCCTTCTGCTGTTCTGTCACACCCTTTTAAACTAAATGAGCAGAAAAAAAGACAACTATAAAATAGAGATTTAACCATGAAGTAAAAACTCAGTTTTGTCATCTGTCATAAAGGCAAAATACAGTCCAAACTGCAGGCAAACTGTAGTGCCTCCATCTAAACTGCAAAGCCTTTACCAGTTTTCAGACCCAGACCCTTTTCATTTTCCTGCCTCAGACAAGACCTGAGGTGAGACCTGGATTCATCAGCTCTCCTTAGGCCCTGGTTTCTGGATAGAGGAGATGCAACTATATGAGGCAGAATGGTTCAGTCTTGTTTTAATCCTCATCTTTCAGAGTCTGGATTACAATGACATCATCTAGAATAAGAATGATATGAATATATTTGTATTAGGGAATACAGAAAAGAGCAGAGGGATAGATCTTATGAACAAATTGTAATGTGTTCAGCTCTTGGCCTGACCTCTCTAGTCACCTCTCAGAGTTGTTGAGTAATTGTCTGACCAGCCTGTAACACTGCTAGCTGTTGTCATAGCATCTGACTGCCTCCTAAAATAATAAAATACAAGCTTAGTTCCAATCAGTGTACATGCAGGGGAGGGGAGGGGGGAGTTAGGGTTAGAAAGTTTCTATTTTCTGCTGATTGCAAAAATCACTAAAAGGGGCAGTCATTACAAATGTAGGTTTTTATAGGAGCGTGACATTAGTATGAGTTGAACTTCTTGCCTGAAACAGGAACAGTCTTTAGGATATGTCACTGTTGGATGTTGGGGGAGAAAATAAACAAGAATTAGGACTTGAACCTTTTTGGCAACATGAATGACTCTTTCACAACCATCCCTCACCATTTTTGTGAGCTCGTCTCCTCAGGAGCATTCTTGGACTCTATCAGATGACAAAATCTCTATCAGGATAACCTACACAAAACTGAGGAAATCCAACCCTGGTTTCTGTAGTTTATCAGCTTCGGCTTTGAAAGATGTTATCACTGTTGGGCTTCACTGTGGTCTGTGTGCATGTTGGTCCACAGCCCTCTGCTGAGCGCCTCATCTAGCCGTGTGTTTCTTGTTATTTTCTACACTTATCAGACACATCGTGTCTTCACAGCCCTTCTGGTAGAAAGGCTTTTTCCTTGCTGATGTTTCCTTCAGAAAGAATTTACAATGTTTCTGAAGTGACCCTGAAAATCCGTTTTACTCTGCTATTTCTTATTCATGGTAGCAAATAACTTGGCAGACACCTGGTCATTTGTGCCCAAAATGTCAAGGATTGGTGGATTTTTCTATAGGGACTTTCCATATGTGTGATTTTTCACTAAAACCCACTATGGTACTGCCATTGTGAAGCCATTTATGATATATGTCAGGTTGTATCATCCTTGAATGAAACAGATTTCCAACTCTAACTGTTGCTTTTGGAACAGCCATTCATAAACTCCATACATTTCTGAAGGTGTAAAGACAATTTATTAAAAAAAAAATTAAAATTCCCCGTAGGTAGATGTTTCCATCTGTAGAGATACTTATTTCACTCTCCAGTCTTCCCATTTCTCAAGGGAAATCCAAGAAAGAGGCTTCAGAGATTAGACTGGAGAACATATTCTATGTCCCACCTTTTACAGCCACCTGTAAGTATTCAGAAAAGGGAGACAGCATATCTCTAGAGAAACTGCAACAGAAGTCTGTGGTAAAAGAACATCAAAATTGTATTTTCTCTTTTAAATTTTAAATAGCATCTAAGATAAGAGGTATATAGATAGGCATACTAGAAAGCTTTGTTCTTTATAAGTAGCCTTCCGATTCTGAGGTATTTAGAGATCCACAGTATGGCTAAGAAATCAAACAACCATGATTAAAAATATATTAAACTTACTCCCAAGGCTGAAGGCCCTCACAGATTTAAAACTGGAGGGAAAGAGATACCATGAGAATAATTTAATGTCATTGGTTATATTATTTTCTTATACAAGGCAATGTGAAGTGTTAGGTTTGGACCTTGTAAATTACCTGCCAAGCTATATTAATAATCTGAATGAAAATACATTATAAGCATAGTCATATTTATACTAAAGAGACAGCCGAGATTCTCTGCATATACAATACTGAAATAAAATGAGAATAGTATACTTTTAAAAGCCTACCTCTTTCAATTTATCACTCAGACTAGAAGAGTCTGAAGGGACATATCACAAATCTTTTTTGACAGTAACATCTGGAAAATCTCTAGAAGTAGCTTCTTTTTCTAGAGTGAAAAAAGACTCTCTTGAGTCACCTACAGTATTTGTGATAAGTCATGAAGGCTCTAAGTTTTCCCTCAGATGTAAAGATAGGGAAAGCGTGTAGATTAAGACATCTTTTCACTTGGGAACATGGCAAGAAAAAATAGAAATTTACTGGGACTGAGGTGCTAGAAAATAAGTAAATAAATGCATACATAAATACATAAAATTTAGAAACAAAGAAGGTTTGAGATTTTTTTCTAAAGACCATATATATTTTTCATGATGTGTAATTGTAATTTTAACTCTGACGCCAGATTTCAGAGCATGAAAAAGCTATTACGGAAAAAGGAACTTCTGGTTTTTACCAGCATTTTTTTTACTGAACTCTCTTCAGTAACATTCACGTATTTATTATTTAAATGTGGCAGCATTACCGAAGCATAAGAAAAAAGGGAGGAAATCATAGGAAATCTTGCTTATTTGAGTTGGGATTTTTTAATATATACAGTGATGACATTTCATATTTTGGAAAGATTAAAACATTTACATTAGAAATATCAGTTTACAGAGCACCTCTCATACATCCACGATATTTCCATGGAAAATGTAAGAGTGACGAAATTAATTTATTCAAAAGAATGACATGCTGCAACTCTTAATCATATTTGTTCTTTGAAATTTTAATCTCCTTCAACCTTATTGCAAAGTTTATTTAATTTCATAAATGTTTTTCATTTTTCTCATACACTTAATAACATTGAAATGAGACATTTCTTCTTCCATTTTCTCATTATACGGAAAATTCATGAAAATGTGAGAGAAGTGCAGTGGATGGAAAATTATTGCTTTCTGTCATAAACTTGGCCAAGATATTCAGAATACTTACTAAAATAATCCCAGAATACAGCAATATTTTCAAAGTTGGACAGGTGCTATGTATATTGTTTTGTTAAGTTGGCTAACCTTTGATAAATGAAGTATATATCTTCCAAATTTAGTTTTAACAGTTTCTGTCCAGCTTTTCAGTGAGCTACTTCAAAACAATTTTACCATACTTCTCAGATGACCAAATCTGCTTACTAATACTTTTCAAGCAAGGGCATCAATATTCCCTACCTTTTCAGAGAGAAATTCAAGTATTTGTATACTTCCAAGGCTATTTTGTTCCCAAGAATCATAGAGTGAGTCTAATTGAATATTTCAGCTCAGTTGTCATCTTTTGAAGCAAATTCCCAGAGCATTCCCATTTGATAGTGCTTTCATTCATATTACTGATTGGTCTTGGATCCCCATACAAACTGGATTTTGGAATAAAATAAGTAGAAGGTGAGCTTTGCAAGCATTCAGTCCAGAGCATGAGTAGCAGCATTAAAGCTTCCTGTTATGTGTGACAGCTCAACCCTCAGTAGAAACTGGTTCATTATATTAATTTGCTTATGTTGGTCTCTGCTATTTGCTAATGTGGACACCGTTTCCAGCTGGATTTTACTAAAACAACCCTCACAAGATGTAGAACTGAATTCAAATATGGTTTAGGCACCTAAAATATCGTTAAAGTGTATATAGGAATTAAGTATGTGATCATCTTTGGGAATTATGAAAATTTCATTAACCGGTTATCTGCATCTTTAAATGCCTAAGTATCTTTGAAAATCAGAACCTTCTTTTCCTGTACTGAAGTTCCACTTTCTTAAAATAAGGATAAATAAGAATACCCAGTTTAACAGAATCTGAAGAGGATAAATATATTAAAAATTGTGAGCTGTTCAAATTATGGAATAAGAGTGTTGAAACACAGATTGCTTTCATATCACAGATCAAGGTTAAACAAAGGCTAAAGCTCTGCATGCATGATTTGCAAATGCAGTTATGCTAATAGCATGATGATCTTAATTAGATGATCAGCTGCATATCTGACTTTTGATAATAAGTCCTAATGTGACTTGCTAATCAATGTCAGGTATGGGAATAGAATGTAAAATTTCTGACTTGTGAATCTGCACTAATTAATAAACCAGCCTGCCTCCCTAATGTCATCCTTCATTTCAAAATGTTCTATCTCCTGCTTATGCTCGTATTGTGTGTTGTTTCAACAGTTTTTTGTAGACCCACAGATTATTAAGAGCATAAGAATCCACAATAATCATATTATCCAACTTCTAAATAATAAGGACCTAAAACTTCCTTGCTATTTCATACTGGGAAATTATTTTCTTTGATAAAACTAATTTATTTTAAGAAATCTTAAATTTTTTACTGGGCTACAGAATATTCTTTTCAAAGTTATCTAATTTTGATTTCAAGATTTAAAATGGTGATGAATCTGTTACTTTCCATTAGAAGAAATGTCAGTTATTAGTTGCCCTCATTGCAGTAAGATGCTCAAAAATAAGGTCAGATTCATTATGTTTTTAAAAGTTGCATTTAATTGCCAGTTTCAGTGTTTCTGAGTACTGCTTTCAGCCACAGTAATGTCTGGTCATGCTCAGATCGTAGATTGCTATACAAAGGAGACTATGAAAGAAAACTAATCACTGTAATCACTTTTCTTAAGTCACCGTGGTAAGTAGTTGAGATAGATAAGAAAATGAGATAATTATTTTTGCTTTGACTATTTGTTTTGTTAATTTAGCAATATTACAGACAAATCTAAAAAAGGAAAAATTAAAAAATGCATTGTAAAGTGAAACTGAAAGATCTACCTGATTAATTTTTCTTTCCAATGGATGATTCCTTTATTCCATACCTGAAGAGCAGGGATGGAAAGGAAATACACCATTTTTATTTCTTGAAACCAAAGTGTGTAGTTGTCATCAGTTTCTTTGGGTTTTGTCGACACACAGAAAACCATCCTAACAAGTGGGACTCCTATTAATTAACTTGCTGAAATAAATACAGCTGTCAATGCAAAATAGGGTATTGTGGAATTTCCATACACAGTGAATCATTATGCCTTCAAAGGACAAATGTTAGAATTAATAAAACATAAAAAAATACATGAAGCTGACATCACACACTGAAAAATGCTTTGTCAGCACACTGAATCTAATCTTTGTTTATATGAAAGTACTAAATGAAATAGAACAAAAAATTTATATCAGGATGACGTTTGTATAAAATTGCTGCTGAGAATATTCATATAAAACTGAAGAATAAGAAGTTAAGGAAAAGACAGAAGGCATTTTTTTCTGCTGAATGCATAGTACTACCATGCAGTATCACATGTGTGACAATATGTGCAGATTCCAAAAATCTATGAAAATGTCTGCTATACCTGTATTTAATTTTATCTGTGCAGATTCCAAAAATCTATGAAAATGTCTGCTATACCTGTATTTAATTTTATCTCTACCAAATTAAATGTTAATGGAGTGCGGCCTAATTGTAACATGATGGCTTATTTTTCGTCTTATGCAAAATTTTACAGTGGGGAAGGGGAAAACAGCAAGATGTTTCTCATTTAAAAAGTGCATGTTTGCTGCTGCAGCTGCAGCTTTGGCTTCATTTCATACTTAGAACTCTCAAAGGGCATAGAAAGAACAGTAATAGCCACTATGGCCCCAAACGTATCAGCTCTTAGATACAAATGGAAAATTTAGACAGGAAGAAAATGAGTCTTGATTTCTCTTCTAGTAAAAAAAACCCAACAAAACAAACAAAAAAAACCCAACCAAAAATCCACACAAACCAAACCCACATTAACTTATGTAGTTAGACCATTGCCAGTGAACCAAATTCTAGAAAAGAAAATTACTATTTTTCAGTAATTTTGAGATGGTCCAATTTTCTCCCTTTGTTACATGCTTTTCTGATTAGTCTTCTTTTCATTAGGAAAAGCTGTATGATGAAGAGCTATAGGAGAAGTTCAGCTCCTATAGAGGAAAAAATGCACCGTGTAGTTCTTTTTGTACACGTGTGTACCGAAAGACTCCATCACAATATGAGTTATGGAATAATATAAGAACATTCATTTATTGTGAACTTTCAACTCCTCACCTTTGTTCTGCTCATGAATCTATTCCTCTTGAGATGAGTGGAACAGTACCAGACTCTCATAAATCTGCCAAAAGCAGGAGTTCTGTGAAACTAAAAAAAAAAAGTTGATTTACAAAACAAAAGTAACTGTCCAAAAAAACCAAAAACAATCTATATGGAAGCTCTGAAAATTAAGGGAAGGGAAGACTTCTGCCTTTTTTTTTTTTTTCCCAAATGCAAGATTAATTTCTTAGAATTTTTGCCTAATTAGAACACATGAAGTATAATAAATTTTAGAAGCCTGGCAAAACAAAATGGTACAAACAGTGGGGTGGAGAATGGAAAAGAATGAACCACAGATAAACAGCCTTAATTACAGCTCTTAGCTGTGGATTGGAAAGTGCTCGGTGTGACAAGTTTAGTTTATAAATTTGAATGGAATGAAATCACACGTTAAAGAATAAATGAACCACTAGAAAACAATAAATTCTGAAGACTCTGGAAACAAAACTTTTAGTAGTTTAAATTGTGAATGGTCAATAGGTTTTATTTAGATAGAGTAAAATCACATTTTGCCCTGTATTAATATATCTTGTTATTCCAGTGACTGATATCCTGGAGAAGATACATCTCTATTAGTTTCATTATGTTACAGCGTGACAACCAGCCACATGCTTTATCCTTCCAGTACACCCTCAGCCAAAACCGGGAACATCTCAATTATATTCCTAATATTTACAAGGTTAAAAATAAAACAAACTTTAAAATGTATATCTACTGACAAATGAAAAAAGATGGCCAATTTTAAAATGTTCCCTCCTGAAACATCCCCCAAAGGCAGACACACTTCTGCAGGAATTAAACAGAATTACTTTTTATATAATTAAAACTCTGAAACTATTTCCTCCTTACCGAATTTGTCCTTGGTGCTCAGTGATAGCAAAAGATATACTATCTCCTTTTTCTATCCATTATAAACATACATCAAATATTGCAAGGGGAGCATCTGGTTTTAAGAGGCTCTTACTTTGGAATGACAGACTCAGAGATGTAATGTACTAAAGCGATACATTTTGATTTCTATTACTGGCCTTCACAATTATCATCAGTATTTCTATAGTGTATTTTTCCCAATCTGCCAAACAAACCACATTTCTGTTAATTATATGACTAAATTAGTCATTCCAAACTTAATACCTCCTAAAGCCATCAGCAGATGTTCCCTTTATAATCATTGATGTCATTCTCTAAATGATTGAAAAGGAGATGTTACATGGAGTGCTCTGAGTAAATGCCAACTTTGGCATTCTTCTTGTCTAACTTAAGCTGACTAACAGCAAAGCATCTGGCTTGCCTCAGTCAAATGGGCTGCCTCTGTAGACTGTAACACTTCCAAAACCACCCTGTTTAAAAACACACAGAAGAAACAATTCTATCACACTCCTCACTGTCTAGAGAGCCAACCCAATTATTTAGCCCATGCAAAATTGCTGCCTTTTAAACTGCAAACTGGTGAGGCTAATGGCATCTTTTAGCTGAATATGGTGACAAACTGCAGGTGAGATTCAGATCTTAGTTTCAGCTGATCTTGTTTTGTTTCAGTGAGATGAGAAACCTGCCCTTTGTTGTGGGAGAAAAGGTGTCTCTGCATGGTAAGTAGTACTTAGCCCCTCCCACAGGTGGTCACCCAGTCAAATGCAAGAGTCACATGAAGCCAGAGATAAATATTCTTAGACTGTTCATGCTTATTTTGAAGTCAAAATCAAGAGTAATAAAGTTATCTCACTTTTGAGATCAATATAAGTAATTAATGCAATATTTTTTTAAATGAGGAGGACACAGAGAGAGCAGAGAGACAATGAGAGAAAAGACATTTAGTTGGACTATCAGATGCATCCTTTGAGAATATCATGTCTTTTCTGTTCACTTCCTTGCTGCTCCATCAATCTGTACCACAATTTACTATTGAATGGGTCTGCAGGAGAAAAAAAAAAAAATTACTGTTTTCCCTCTAAATAGCTATCAGCATGTTCTTTCTCTATAAATCCTAGTGAGATCCCTGGTGGTGGCATAACAGTTAACAAATACAGAAAGTGATACAGAACAGCTTCATTTCCCCAGCATATTAAAACTACAGTTGTCAGCATTTAATGTCTTTGATATCCTTAACCCCCTACAAGTTGTAGAATTAGCTAAAGCTTTGCCTCCAGGTATCCCATCAGGATGCTCCAATACAGAGATTTACATTCAGTGTAACTCTCTAGGAGTAAAATATCTTTTCTGACATACTTAATGCGTCATAATAACTGCAAATTTATTGTATCAAGCATTAACCACTTTCTCCTTCATACATGCCTGGAGCAAGGAAGAAACATCACTATTACCATAAATATGCTACACTGAATGAACAAATATGCAGAAGCCTTACTGCAGACTTCAATCATTTACATTATTTTTAAATGATATAATTTTAAAATATGTTCATTTTAGAGTCATAAATGAGAATGGAACAGATGGTTAGAGCTTAATTTAGAGTAATTTGTCTATTAAAATACACTGCATTGCCAGCGAGTCTTTGTTATAACACTAACTCATTACAGTGGAGTTGTAATTTATGGGGTAGATGAAAAGGTATTGGACCTTTAGGAAAAGTTTAGAATCTTAGAGGATTCTCTAGAAGAACTGTGCATAGATAATCATTTCAATATAATATTTTTGAGGAAAAAATGGGAAAAGCAAAGAATCATAGAATTAAGATTTGCAGTCCTTTGAGAATTCCCAGTGTTGCTAGACAGGAAGGATATTCTTATGCACAGACAAAAGGGCTTTCTTTATATAATCTTAATCACAGATTTCTTTGTTTGCACTGACTTGTAACTGTTGATCAGTGCAGAAGGTTATTGCTTCACAGCAGTAAAGACTTCCATTAATAATTTCTTAGGAGTATTTTAAATAAGAAAATTATGCATTTTGAAATTCATTTTTGTATCATTCTCTGTGTTTAAAACACATTTTTAAGCTTTTTCTTTTTAATACAAAAGGCCAATGAAACTGTTGATTTTTTCAGTATATATTAGAATAAATTTTTTCTTCATTATCTATCTTTAGGGGAATGACTGAGCAACAGGGAGGCAAAAAGCATTCATGGGATATAACAATTTGAATTAATCAAAGCTAAAGGTAATGTGAAGACCTTTGAAGGGACATATGATATAAAAAAGTTTCAGAGAAAATTCATTGTTTTTATGGTCAAGCTGACAATATGTGAAATAAATCTGTGGGATTTTCATATACCTTCCCCTTATGTCCTAAGTTATTTTTTTATTCCAAATAGATGTTTCTGTAATTGTGATCAGAGAACCAAAAATTTGTAATTAATACTCAGAGGTTGCTAAAAAAATGATGAGTAAGCACATAGTTGCAAACAAAATTATGTAAAAAATAATATTGTACCTATTATGAAGCTTGCATTGCATGACTCTACACACATATACACATTTATATAAATAAATATATGTGTGTATGTATGTCATTAACTTCTTATACAGAAATGTAATGTTTATGTCTGGCTATGGACTAGCAGGAGTAAGAGAACACTGACAATTAAATAAATATATTAAAAATCTGCAGTAACATGTGACTCCCATAAATATTTAATTGTGACAAAATGTTAGAATAATTTGATAGGAATTGTGCTTCACTATAGAATTATAGATAGGATCATGGAATCACAGAATGGTTTGGGTTGGAATGGACCTTAAACACCATTCCCCTGCCATGGGCAGTGATGCCTTCCACTAGACCATGTTGCTCAAATCCCCAACATGGCTTTGAACATTCCAGGCATGGAATATCCACAACCTCTCTGGGCCACTTTTTCCAGCAGCTCACTACTCTCACAGAGGTTAATTTCTTCCTAATATCTAAAATAAATCTACTCTCAGTGTGAAGCCATTACCCCTTGTCCTGTGAATACATGCCCTTCTGAAAAGTCTGTCTCTGGCTTTCTTGTGGGCTCAGTTTTAGGTACTGCAGTGCAGCCCTCTGATCGTCTCTGTGGCCTTCCTCTACACTCTCTCCAGCAGGTCCATATCCCTGTGTTTTAATTCCCAGAGCTGGATGCAGCACTTCAGGCAGGGTCTCACCAGAGCAGAGCAGAGGGGCAGAATCCCCTCCCTTGACCTTCTGCCCACACTGCTTTGGATACAGCTCAGGACTTCTTTGGCTTTCTGGGCTGCAAATGCACATTCTTGGGTCTTGAGCTTCTCGTCAACAACATTCAACCCTGAGCAAAAGCAAAACAATTATCTTACACCTCCTAAATGGAGGCCATAATTACGAATTCCTGTCTAGTTCTGTATTCTCCATCTTTCTTGTTGAAAGATATACAAACAAGGAATGCAAGAGTCACTGGGACTAAAACAGGTGTGGTTCTCTACCTAATGAGAATTATTTTAGTGTGTCATTCAACTTTGATGCATCATGCAAATTTATTGTATCAAGCATTCCCTGTTGAATATGCCAGCAGCAAGAATGAAGCAGAAATTTATGGCAGAAGAGTCTACAAATGTATAATACCTGAGAAATATCCACATATCCAAAGTGAATTTCTGATTGAGATGTTTTAGAACTAGGCTACTGACAAAGAGCTGCTGTGCAGGATCTAATTTTCTAGTCTTACATGAATGTGCTCTATTTGATGTAAGCAGTGTTCTGCTCTCCAAACTGACTGTATAAATTAAAGCTTTCCTCAGGTAAGAAAGTCACAAGTATTACTAGCATAAAATGTGGAAAAAATGAAACAAAAATCTAGGCTACAGATTTGTTTTAAAACAAAACACTAATTAAATTTCATATAATGGTACTTTCAATTGGTAACAAGAGCCTCATCTCCTGGATTGTGTGAAACTAGAAAAAGGAAGGAATGACACTATGATTTCCTCTTTTCGAATTATTCTGAAGCTTGCCAAATATGTCTCTTCTCAAGCCTGCTCCAAAAGCATAAGTGTCTAATATTCCCCATCACTTCTATCTAATTTATACAGTATATTTTATAAATATTAATAGATAAGTTTTATTTTCTTGTCAAATATCTAGCTATTTACTGGTGTGCAACACATGGGTGTTGACATTCAGTATTACAGTAAGAGAAACCATTTGCAAAATTTTATATGTAATATGACCTTTATTTTTTAAATACAAATGGGCAAATAAAAACAAACAAACCCCAAATGGCTGAAATTGATGAACTAAGAAAAAAAATCGTTTCTTGGCATGCATAAACTATTTTAATAAGATGAGGATAAGAACTAATTTTTGAAAATGTATAAAAAGCAAGAAAGTCAGAAATCTAGTTACATGTCCAAGAGTAATTACTTTACAAATAGTGTCAAAACTCCCAACTGGTTACCAAAAGCACCCTTTCCAGTCTGATTTTTTAGAGAAGCCAATTTTGTTTAATTTTATTCTAAATTGAACGTACAAAAGCAAGCCTAGTTCTATTTTTACCTATTTACTACAAAGGGAGGTTAAGACAGCTGGCTGAAATGTAAACATCTAACTTCTGGGTTTCTGAAGTTCTATTAAAGCAATTTCTCCCTAACTATTTTTAAAATGTTGATTGTGTTACATGTCTTCCTTGTGGGATATTTAAATACAGGCTTATATATATACATAGAAACATTTTATATATATATAAACATTCTGGTATCACATAAGCTTCTGCAGGACTTAAAGACTAAATTCAAGCAACATTTTCAAGCAGTAATCATGCAATAAACTGAAGATTCCAGCTGCATGAAATTCCTCTAGATCAAAGATCATGTTGTATGTTTGTCAAATATCACTTGCACTGTTTCAATAAAGCATATTCAACTGTATTTTTGAAGCCTGTGCTTTCCCACATTAGAGATTGTTTCCTAGAAGGTGATTCTATACATCCAGGGAAATAATGAGCATGAAGGGTGTCAGATTATGAAAATATTGTCAATGCTGGTCAATACATTTAATGAAAAATATATTCTGTGAAACAAGCCTGATATCATTCTATAACAAGAGAAATTAAAATCAAAAATTTAACTATGTTAAGTTTAAACTCATTTAAGCTTATTTCAGATATACACCCACGTTCGGTTAATGTCTTCAAGTCACACCAAGATCCTCTGATGAAAAATACTGTATTCTGTAAGTGCAAGAGTACTTTGACATTATCTCAAAATTTGCAGAATTCCCAAAAGAAAACTATAATGCTCTGGCAGCTGACAATATGTTGTGAGATTTATTACACTGAAATGAAAGCCTTGAGAGAGTGGCTTCAGAAAGGGTTGAAAATATGGGCTCAGTCATCTCAATACTGAATCCAACCACTGAAAGTCTGTAGGACTATACAGATTCATGCTGCATGCCAGGATCCACACTCCTCAAGGATCTGCTCTGAGTATGTGGGACATAAAATCATAAAGTGGCTTCAGGATGGACAATGAAAGGATTAGTACCAGTCCTTAATGCCAAAACTAGTGGCATTGTGAGTGGACATAAAACCAAAGCTATTTGTTTGCCTATCAAACATTCCTTCATAGCATCCTGTGTATTCCTGCTTTCCAAAGGTATCTAGAAATACATCCAAAATCAGGCAGATTCTGAAGGATGTAAATAGAAATTCCTTCCTCTTACATTTGGCCTGGAAGATTCAGTGTTGCAAGACTCTTTGTGAAGTCCTGAGCACCCCTTCAATGGGCATGGAAAAGTCAGGGCTTCATTTGGTTCCAGGCTTGCAAGCAGCCATAAGTAAAATGCTCTGCTTCCCTCTGTAAGTGTAACAGAGATTTCTTTTTTTCTATTTATTAGTTTGAAGAGCAAATATAGAATGAGATTTACATTCAAAATATTTTAGAAAATGATCAGGCTAATGTCTCCTAGAAATAATTTGAATATTAGGCCAGTAAAGCACTCATTTACTCGAGTATTATTTTTCCAACTGTTAAGCAATTTCAAAATTTCATTTTCCTTATCAATCCACTCCATAGTTTATATCTTAAAACATTCAGCTTACAAAATCCTTTGTTTACAGAGATAGGTATGAGGATTCCCAGCAGCCCACAACTGAAATGAGTGGTCTACAGTCTCGTATTTTAGTTATGTATTAATGGATGCCAGGATGCAGCAGGCCCAGCAGAGTCACCATAGAGAGAGAAGTCTTGAATCCATGGATAGGAAATGGGGAGGGATCCCAGGTGAGGCTGCTCAGGACCTTTAATGCCAACTGGTGTCCTCAGGGTCCTAGAAATGCAGAACAATTTTTTTAAAAATAGCAAAGTAGTAGAAGTATTGGAAAACCAAAATTCTGTTAGCAGAGAAAACTCTGTATTTGAATGTCACCTGAATGAAAACTTCTCTTTGTCCTTGAAAACTTGCTGTTCTTTTTCTTAACCAAACTTAAAAATTTAAGTCTGAAACACAAGACTACAAATAAAAACTTTAGCTGAGTACACAAAGTATCATTAGTTGCACAAATCTTTCCAAATAGAGTTCTGTGTACTCAAAATTGGTGTAGTCCTTTAATTACCTTACTTAAATTGAACAGAATAAGACCTTCTGCTCCAGGATTTGCAAATAATGTCTCAGTCACTCAAAAGACTCAGCATCACTGACTGCATTCACTGACCTGAAAATACATTTTCCCCCCAGCTTTTGCTAAAGTCTTCAAGCATCGACCCACAAAATTTTTATGACAATTGATCTTTCTCTGTAATGTACATCACTCTAAAACATTTTGCATTGCCCTGTATCAGCCCTGAAGTACAAAGATAACTGAGAAAGCCCACATAAAAAGTGCATACAGTTTCCAAATACTTCATATCTTCAATGTCAGCACTCAATGCACAATACATATAAACTACTATGAGAGATTAGATTAAAGTTTTCTCTTACAAGAAACTATCAACACACAAGAAAATTTTGATTTATATATTCAACATTGGACATACAATTTTAGAAGATTAAATTTTATACTTCTATATGGAGAGAATTCACTGGAATGACAACAGACTTTGAAGGCCTTAACTCATTCCCCAGGAGAAGGGTTGCAGTCATACTTTGCTCTCCTCAAAAGAAAGTTTGTGCATAGGTAATTAAATGTTTCTACAGAAAAAAAAGAATTACAAATGTTTCCTTGTACATGCAACTTGGTACTTTCAGCTAGTGAGCTGGCCATGTCAGCCAACTGGAAGGAAGAACTTAGTAGAGGGAATAATTTAAGAAACTTGAAAATCCTGTCACTGTCAGACTCATGTACCTTTTTCAAGCTGTAGCAGAATATACACAAGGTCAATATATATTCTGGCACTTAGAAGATTTTTTTAAGGCTTTTTAGTTTTTTTCCCTAACAGTGGGGACACTCCCTAGACATCTCTGTTTTTTAATAGAATTCCAGCTTCCAGGCTTGTGCTGATGTGCTCAAAATTTGAGAGAGCTGAGTTTTCTCTGCACCTGCCTTATATCTGTGGTGTGGTGGCACTGATGACCTAAATATTCACTTTGCCTGTCAGGCAGCCCTGACAATATACCAAATATAGACAAAATTTGGCAAGCCTCTGGAGGGTGAAGTATTTCTTTGAAGTCTTCTTCCTACAGAATCAGATAAGTCAATGTGCCACCTTGCTACTAGTGCTCTCTAAGCAAAATTTATTGATTACATGAGAAATAACCCACTAACTTCTGAGTCACAAAAAATACAGTGTTCAAGATGTACTTTTTCAGGCTCTGAGTGAGAAATGCTACTGATTGATTTCTTTGGCCATAGTTTGCTCTGTGTACGGTACATCATACACAGTGTTACAGAGGATGTGATGAACAGAAAGAATTACTGTCTTATCCCACCTAAACACACTGGATCAGAAAGAGGTCACAGAAAGGAGAAGCAGGTTTCTGCTTCCCTGAAGAAAAACGATTACGCTGAGCCTGGGAAATATTGTTGAAAGAAGGTAGGAAGAGATGCAGGAGACTTGGGGGTTGTAGGCTTGAAGACTAAGAGAAACAGGAGGATCTTCCAGCAACTGTGAGCAGACCCAAACTGCCCAGACGTAGTGGAAAGATTTTCCTAGAATACGTAACTGTCTGGAGCACATGTTATTTAACCCATCTCGTTCAAACTTTTGGGCACCCTGTATTCTCCTAGAATAGAAATTTAACAAGTCCCCTGAGGAGAGTAGGCAGGATAAGTAGTTGCCACTACTAGAAACCTCGTGAATCATCCGATACATAACTGAATGCATTCTTACCATAGCAAAAAGAGTGAAAACATTTCATCTCTCATTCTGCTTCAGATTCTTTTTCAGAAACATAATACAAAAGAAAGAAAAATAGTATACCCTGCTTAAATTCATATAAAAAGAAAAAGGAACAAAACCTCTAAAAATCTTGAGCTGCAAGGTTCTCTACACTTCAGTTATTCTGCACATAACTATGTAAGAGTGACTAAGTGCCCAACACTCCTGGAGGTACCACTTTTCAAATGAGCCAAAAATTATCTTAATACATAGACACGGTTGGAAAAGACAGAAATGTTGGCACAGGGAATAGAGGAAACCTCTGCTTGCAAAAAGTAGTAAGGATATGAGCAAAATATTCCATTTAGAGAAAAGAAAATGTCATCTGTGCAAATGCAAGAGGATTAAGAACTGGTTAGGTAGCAGCTCTTCAGAAATAAAGCTTAGGAGGTACTACAAACCACAAAGCATACTGGAATCAATTATATACAAGTGAAAAATAATAGTAAACATTATGTTAGAACATATAAAGAGACATTCAAGATTATGTATCCCATGCCTTACCACTCTGAAAAGTCCTCATTTGGTGTACTGAATCCCATTTCAGACATATTTAGTTCAAGAAAGCTATATGTTAGCAAGACTGTGAGATTAGGTGCATCTGGATGCCACATTACCTCTAATTCCTGACACAGCTTTTTGGCCTTTTTTTGGCTAGACACAGAGCTACACTGATGCTTCTGGGGACTCAGTGCTCAAACCCAGCGAAATAGCTAGTAACCTGCATGTGTGAATTGTCTTCTCACCAGACTTACCTATAATGGACTACAAGGAACAGAATTTCAATACAGTGCTTTCCTTAACAGGCTTCTGCAGTTCTTGACTTGTAAGATATCTGGTGTGCAGCTCATTAAAATATTTGTCCTGTAAATAAGAACCTGCCCTTGATAGCACCCTTTTGTTTGCTCTTCTCAGAACCAGTGATTTTTCCTCCGTACCTTGCAATGCTAACAGTCCATGAATAGCATCCAAATTTACACTAACCTTGCCAAAAAAGTATTCATGAAAAGATCATCATAACAACAGATCCAATTCAAGTATTTCTAAACCTCTTTGCTTTGCTAGGGCTGAAGGTCAAGAAACAAACATTCAAGTACACTAGAAGTCTGGGCAGAAGAGCACTGAAGAGACTGAAGGTCAGCAAGTGCTTATCTCCTGTCAGACTTAATCCAAAGAGCCACAAGTCTCTCTATTCACATTCAATTCCATCTTTCTTGAATTCTTATAATCAAGCTCAAGCCTATCTTTTTTACATCCCCAGATACAGTATTCTTGCCCATTGGCAAATTTCAGACATTATCTCAGCTTTTCAGATGACATTTCCACAGATTATTATGCTGCAGAGCTGTCAACTTCTAGTGTTCATGGTCTCTCATATGGATGTTGTCCAACAGTTAATCTCCTCTTACAACCTCTGAGGAATTGGAAATATCAATAGAATAGCCTGGAGCACATTCTGGAAAATTTCTCAAGTCTGAAAATATGGCTTACAAAAAAAACCCCCCAAATAAACAAATCTCTGTGCTCCTCAATGAATATCACATGAAGTCTAATGATTGAAAATCTAAATAAAAGCTTTATGTACAGCAAGATTACAACTTTAGCTATTAATCCAGGAACATTAAGGTTGACTTCTAGCTGCCTTCTGCAGACTGACTTCTTGATGCATATCCACAGTCCTTACAGTTTCTTTTATTGCCTTTTAAATCCTGATTTTTCTGCTTCTTTTTTCACATGTATTTAATAAACTGTTGGGACTGTGAGTTACTGGAATGTAGATGGGTGTGAACCATATTGAAACTGCATGTACTTTACCACCACAAACCTTCCAACGTAATTGTCTTCAAGGGATTTCATGTCTGTGATGGAATTAATGAGAGTGGTAGGATATTAGTAGCTCTTAGTATTCATTACCTTTTATATTTCTCCTGCAAAAGTCAAGTGATTTTCAGAACTCTTCATGCTTTTTTTAGGCCCTCTGGCACTATTCTGCTCTGGTTTTCAGTCTTGCAGAAACATTATGGAGTGCTGATTACATTGTCTCATGATCCATGTGCTGGAAAGTTTGCCCTATGCTGTCCACCACTAGTGGATTTTTTTGAGTAACTTTTATTCTTACCTCAAAGCATAGGAAGTTCAAAAGCATTTGTTGTAACATTTCTTGTTCACTTGGTAGTGCTTTTTTACAGCCGTCTTCTAAGGATTCTCAGATAAGACTGCAACTCAAATTATACAGTCATCCCAGATGCATTTTCTAAGCATATTAAATATTTACTAGCAACAGCTTTGGCCTGCTAGTTTTAGATTAATATTTTTCCTAATTAGCTACTGAAAGTCACAATTTCACTCTAGATGTTTTGTAAGATAAAAGAATTTTAGTCATGATAATAATTTCTCTTTTCTTTAAAATATCTGGGATTCTCAGCACTTGATAATTTTCTTGAAGGATTTCTCACCAGTTCTAGGCAGCTGTGCTGAAAATTTCAAGGATTGAAATGATGCCTCTTTTGTCAACAGCTACATTCATCTTTCTTAGCTACAACATTTGACATTCTGTGTTCTTGTACTTTAACAGACTATGTGAGGAGCCATTTATAGCTTCATCTTGACTCTAGGTGTCCCATCTCCTTGGTTTCCTTCTCTGTTTGTTCATGGGCCTCTTACTGGGGGTCTGTATTTGTCCACTGGCTCCTGAATGAGTTTATTGTAGATGAACAAATCTTGGCCTCACTTCTCCAGTCTAATGTTGCTGTTTACTGGTGTTCTTGGCATTAAATTGCATCTGGCTCCATATACCAGTTAAAATTGAATTTAGTTATTGGTCTAACAGTGTAGTTGCAAATATAGAAACGGAATCATTGGCAATCTTCTGCAAAACTTCATCTTCTGCCTCTCTTAGCCTTCTAAAGTTACACTGAAGTTATCCTTCCCTTTAATATATTTATACAGAATTTGTGATTGTTACTTATTTTTTCCCTCTTGAGATACCATGACTTTAGAGGATAAAGGGATTCTCTTTCCTACTGTAGCCGTTTGAAAAGGCTTTTGAAAAGGGGGTGTAAGACAGCAACCCACTTACCTGAGTTAAAATTCAATTTTCCTCAAAGCCATTTCAGGAAAAGTGGTTGCCCCCGGCCGGGACCGGGGTGGAGGGCTGCAGGGAGAGGGGAGCCCTTGCTCCAGCTGCTCTCCCTGTGCCCACGGGGGCCGGGATGGAGCGGGGCCTGCACCAGTCCCGGTGCCCTCAGGGCCGGGGCTGGGCGGCAGCTCCGCGCCCTCCAGGCTCTCGGCAGCGGGGGGGGCCAGAGCGGGGACAGGACCGGGGCCGGGGCCTGGAGGCAGCTCCCCACCTCCGCCGCTCCCGGGAGCACAGGGGCTGCCTTGTGCAGTGTGCGTGTTCCCTCAGCCCCAGCTCAGGGGGCACAGGCGGCAGCCCCGCCGCCAGCCCAGCCAGGACGGCACCAGTCCTGCTTCATCTCCCTCCC
>VXBA01001777.1:973-25107 GCA_013399895.1 Serilophus lunatus | reverse complement strand
AGGGCCCGAAGTCCTTCCCGGGAGAGAGGGAAAAGAAGGAGACACCTTTTCCTACCCTTCCCCCCCTGTTTTTTTCAGCTAGTTATCTGGCTGAAAGGAACAGTTCCCTTTTCTTTTTTTGTTTTTTCCCTTTTTGTGTGTTGTTTTTCCTTGCGTGTTGGATGTCCCTCGACGTAATTTGGGGTCTCCTGTGGGTTATCCCTACCTCCCTAATTTAATTCCCCTGTAATTAATTGTTCACCTGCTGAAAATTCTATTCAGTTTTCTGTCACTTTTATTGAACCTGCTCCCTGAATGCTAAAAGGTGGATTAAACCACCACACCTACATATTATTCTTTATTGCCTAAAAATAGGCAGTTTTCTTTTCTCCACATTGATTTCCACACGATGTGCACCATGACAAATATGCCTGTATTTGCTTCCCTTTTTTGTTCTTGTAGTTTCAACCCTTGTATTTTGAATTTATTATCTATGCAATTACATCGGAATTTTTATTTTGTATTCATTAATTTATTTTATTTTTTTAATTAATTTGTCCTTTTATTGGGGTTTGCTTTTAATGTCATGTTGTCTGGAATTATACCTCTTGTGTACAATCCTACATGTGGATTTTAGATTTCTCAGCAAATGGAAATCCTTTTTTTGGCATCTTGGTTTGAAGTCAGCATTCATTCCCCTATACTCTTATTAGGTGTGCATTGTTAAAAACTTAGATCCATATCCAACAAAGACGAGGGATCTTACAGCCACTGGAGAGGCATCTTTGTATCCTTGAGATGTATCCTTGCAGAGATATTGAACCAAAAGGATTGTAGATAATTTAGCTTGCAGATTCCCCTGTGCTGCATCCATACTGTAGGACAAATTTGAAAAATCACTATAATTTTCAAGCCTAAAATGGAGAACAGCTTTGGAAAATCCCTTTAACTGCAATATAGATGGATATAGATATAGATATAGATACATGAAATTAAGGTCCTATATGACTCTGTCTCCTGGCATTTTAGGTATGTTTCCAGCTAATAGCACGTTGCCAACTTACCCCTTTTGTATCTTCCTTCATTTTCCAGTCTTTATCTCTTTTTGACTTTGCACAGACACCAGTCCTGCTTTCCTATTTCTTTCATGCCTACAGCAGTAGGATTTTAGCTAGAACTTAATCATTCCCTGGCATCTGAGACTTTCCATGATACTTCTTAGCTTTGTTTCCAGTGCTGATTAGTTTCCATGGACTGCATTTTACTGTTTGCTGATGCTTTTGCTAGACTGAGCACTGTCACAGTGCTTCATTTACTTCCTAGCTAGTAACTTGCTGGCTAGTAATATGAACATAGTAAAATACTTGTAAAACTAAAAGCCTGAAATGTACTTAGCTAAAAATTAATGAGATTATTTGCATCT
Organism: Serilophus lunatus; assembly: GCA_013399895.1. NCBI lineage: Eukaryota > Metazoa > Chordata > Aves > Passeriformes > Eurylaimidae > Serilophus > Serilophus lunatus. The sequence goes on along the minus strand of VXBA01001777.1, from coordinate 23,705 downwards.
AACCTATCAACTGAACTGTAAGGTGCAACAAATGCCAGCGGGACCACTTTTGCACAGGCCCTGGGTTATTTTTCTCAGTGTTGTAATATATCAGTCTCAGAGATCTGTTTTTTCTTTCCCATTTTAAATGGAAACACTGAAATCTTTTAAAATCCCTGCTTGCTATCACCTTTTACATTAAAGCTTTTCATATCCTGGGCTGCATACAAAGAAGTGAGGACAGCAGGTCACAGGAAAGAGGTGATTATCCTCTACTCTGCTCTCATAGAGACCCTATGAGAGACCCTATAAGACCCTATGGTCTCAGGAAGACCCTATGAGGACCCTTCTGGGGTCCTCAGTATAAGATCCACACATGGATCTGTTAGAGCAGGTGCAGAGGAGGGCCATGAAAATAGTCAGAGGACTGGAACAGCTCTCCTAAGAAGACAAGTTGAGAGAGATGGGGTTATTTAGTCTGGAGAAGACTCCAAGGAGACCTTATTCTGACCTTTCAAACTATAAAGGGTTTATAAGAAAGAAGGAGAAAACCTTTTTATCAGGATCTGTAGTGACAACACAAGGGGATATGATTTTATACCAACAGAGTGTAGATTTACATTGAACATAAGAAAGAAAATCAGACTGGATGGGGCTTTGGGCAATCTGGTCTAGTGGAAGGTGTCCCTGCCCAAGGCAGAGGTGTTGGACAAGGTGGTCTTTGAGGATCTTTTCCAATCCAAACCATCCTGTGATTCTATGACTCTGTGATCCTCTGTCTCTGTTTGAAGAGGTTAACAACTTGCCTGATCTTCTGAATGTTTACCAATTGTTTTACACCTCTATTCAATCCAAACAGTTCATCACGAATACTTTTTATACTTTTGTCATTGCTTTATGTTTTTTTGCAATAAACTGTATTGTTACTGAAAATTAAACTTTATTGGTAATGTATAAGTTTAAGAAATTAACTTTTGAATAAAAGCCATTTCTGGGGTACTGAATGAAATTCATAATAGGCAGAAGAGTTGTGAAATGATATACCTGTGATATACCCAATCAAAGCTCATGTGAGTTCAGTCAGAGACCTATTTGAAGTGGATATTCTACCACTAAGACCATGGTTACTGTAAAGTGGGACTCTTATTTTCCCTGAGTGCAGCTCCTCCACATTACATAAGTAAATGTTTATTGGAGCAGAAAATTGGACAAGTGCCTGACATACATAGTGCAAGTTTCTTAATCATAGCTCTTTTAAATAGAGCGAGGAGAGTATATCTTTCTTAGACTTAGTGTTTTCTGAATTACATCCTGAATTTCCAAAACAACTTCAGTTTCAAATTTATCATTACATTTTTCAGGGCATTACACTGTCATTTCAAATTCAAAACAAAAGAAACTTGGAGACCGTGCAAAAATTCAGGAATAGTTAACTATAAAGGAAATAAATATTCTGCCTAGTAGAAGCACACTAAATCCCACTGATTTCTACATCAAAGTTACATACATGATAAATGTTTCATACATCATTAGTTTTTCATGGAGATATCAATAGTTTATTCCTCTGTACCCTAGTCTTAAGGAAATATGATAACATTCACTGTGTTCAGTTTTGCCTGCCACAGATCTAGAAGGCTGAGGTTGAGCTAGAGATTATCCAGAGGGTAGTAAAAATAATAAACAGAAATCTGATGCATTTCTTAGTTTTATTCTTGTTCTAACTAAACAATTTCAAAATGCTTAAATATTAATTGCAGACATTTCAAAAATTCTTACACAAATCTTCCATGGTATTTGTGACAGGTTTACAAAACACACAGTGTCACGTCTTCTCAACTTTCTCATCTTCCCAACTGAAATAAAAATATGTATCTTTTTCCTCTTTTTATATTACAAAGAGGCAACATCTTTTATTATTTAAGCCTGACCTCTGTTTTAATAGAATAGTAGTATTAGTGGGCACAAGAAATTTTTTTGGTAGAATTTGCTTGACATGAATTTTTCATCTAAAAGAAGAGGCTGTAAAAGTAGGAAATGGAGAGTCCTTGAAAAACAATATAGTGACACAATGAGAAGCAACATATTAGCAAAACATGTACAGTACTATCAAAAAAACTGTTTAAATTACATTTCCCTTTATACATACTTGTTATAATTATTATTTAATTATATATTAATAATTAATCTTTAATTATACGTTTAATTGATATTTCATTTATTTCGTTAATATTATTATTATTTGTCCTAATATTTAAGGCCAGAATAAAAAGACCTCTTATTAATATGTTTGGTAAGAACCTACAAATTTAGATGGGAATTAGAAGATAATAGGAATTTAACAGCATGACAGATTTCCTTAAATCTTACACAATCTCAGAAAGGGGTGCCTTATATAATCTTGGTAACTTCATTTTTAGGTAATTTTTTTTAAAACATATATCCCAAATACATATTACAAATCTTTACAAATGTGCAACTTTCACATTTCACAATACATATTTGGTAACATTATACAATAGTTTTTTTAAGAGGCTGTTGTCATAACAAAGTCATCTTAAAGCTAAAAATGTAATCTACTCAGGATATATATTAGAAATATTTCCTGTGAAACACTTGAGGAAGGGGAGGAAAAGGCAAGGAAATGAAATATTATGTGATGTCCAACAACTAAGCACAGGAATGTCAAAAAGAGCAATTGCTTGAATTGTTCCAGTTTGAAGACATTCAGTTTTGGACTACAGAAGTGCCTGCAGCAGTTACCATCAGTGATTCTGGTAAGGAAAATGTAGCACCAGCAGTCTCCACCACAGGTCAAATTGAACATCAATTGCCAAAGGCAAACAATTTCCTGAACTAGCTGAGATGCTGGAATGTCCAAGACCTACCATTATCATTAGTGGGTTAAGATTACTTAAAATCTTCTTGCAGTTTCAGTTTTGACTCAATTCTATTTTTTTTATAGTGAGCAATTTTTAAATGTTTCAAGATTTTTGTCTCTTGGTAAAGCTAGTCCTGCTGATCTGGCACGCATTCAGCTTTTCATTTCTCTAAGCGTGGCACTGCCTGAAGCCAAGTCACCACACCACTCTTGTGAAGTGCCATATTCAATACAATTTTGAGGATTTAAAGGAAATTCACCCACTTATCTGCACAGAAATGTCTGTATTTGGTCATGGCCATTATCACTTTGGAAGAGACACCCTCCTGCGAGAAACAGTCACCACCTCCTTCCTGGGTAGTTACATACAAGACCCTGTAACAGTCTGGCATTTATATCTTGTCTAAAGAAAAGACACATTCGTATGGAAAAAGGAGGAAAAGTTATTTTAAAGTAGCTCTTTCATTTCCCCTATGGGGAAAATCCTTACTGAAGTCTGAGTTTTCTTTGATTTTGTCTATTTTATCCTTTCCTCTGCTCAAAAAATATTTGAGCAAGATCATTAGGCTTAAGGATGTTTTTTTCAGCATTACTGACTGGATAATAATGAAAAAGGTTTCAGGCTATGCTGTGAATAGAATGAATTTCAGAATCCTAGTATTTTAAGATGGAAAATACTTAATTCATGTGCTCCATCTCTTTGATCAAGAGAAGACTTTTTTTAAAACAAAGTCAGATTCTTGGATATTATATTGAACTGTCTAATCTCTAATACCTTCAAAAATTTTTGTCATTGCTGAAATTAAATAATCAAAAATTTCTTTTTAAACATTATCTTCTAAAGACTTTATTTAGTTAAAGGTAAATGAGACTTTTACTATCAAAGATGACAATTATGCTGTATCAATAAATAAGAACTGGAATACTTCTGCTACTAAGAAAAATTAGACATTTGTTTTTATCTACACATTCCTTTTGCTGTGCAAGTGTTAAAATACAAAACAATGCAAAACGCTGATGAGTAAAACATGAAAACAAAGCACGTCTTTCTTTTAAATTTTGTTTGGTAGAACAGAAGGGAAAGGTCTCAAACCCTTGTGCTTTCAGTTCTGTTAAGCAGATGTGTTCACTTATGATCTCTCGCTTCAAAGATTTTTCCTGCAATATTTATTTATATAAATTGCTGGAAGTTTTCTAGCTGCCTTGTACTTAACGCTACTGCAAAATACATTTTTAAACACCATAGGAAAGAGGAGATGAATAATTTTTGTGTTTGCTTGTTCCAAAATATGTCATAATTACTTTAACAGCGCAAGAATCTCTGGATTACCTCTGGCAGGAGAAGGAGATGGAGGAGGGAGGATGCTGAGTTTTTTCTCTGTATTAACATCAGTGGAATCATCTGGAGTTCATCAAGCATAGGTCTGTTTCTAGTATCAGTATTTTGAAACATGCTCTATATGCAGCATGAGGCTACTCAACTGAGCATTTTTTTCTCAGCTCGACCTCATTAACTGAATTAGAGAAACTGCTAAGGCTTTTGCAATTCTTTCCCTATAGCCGCCATGTCCATATGACTTGTCCATCCACAGATTCTTTCCTATGGCATCTGTCAGGATCAGTAGGCAGCAGCACTTCAGATTTCATGAGACAGTACTCTGCAAAGGAATGGGACAATATGTCAGCTAAAAATTGACAAAATATGTTTGCCTTAAAAAGACACTCTGTTGTTCATATAGTTCAGCTGATTCTTGAGAAATCCAAGAGAAATCCTAGTATAAAATATTTTCAGCTAAATCGTAGCCCATTGTGTACACAATAAAAATAAACTTGTGGTGAGACATAGCTGGTACCACAGTACTGGAGATCAAGACTATTAAATATTCTTCTAATCACTTTGTCCTGTTGAAACTGTTGTGTTGGAAAAATAGCACAACTAAATGGAGGGTTTTCAAGGCTTTCTTGAAATCCTGCAGATTTCAGAGTACGGGAAGGGCTGGGTCAGGGCCAGGGCCTCTCCACACTAGTGACACAGTAACATGGATCATTCTGAAGCTATGCTCCTGTCTGCATTGCACACATCTGGCCTGAATTCTGATTTAAAGAAAACATTAAAAACAAAGCAGAATCCCTACTCTCCATCACTCCATGAGGCTCAGAAGCTTTTTCCCCTCCCTTTCCCATCTATCAATATCCAATTTTCACATCAGCGTATCTCAGCACAAAGGTCAGGTGATGTGTTGAAGAAGTGTCTTATCACCTTCACCAATTAAAAAATGAAAAATCTGCCCCAGAAAACTCTTATTTGCATGTGAAAATCCTGAAGAACTTCCATTAGCTGACTACAGACTGCACTAAATTTTCCTGCCTTGAACACTGAGAGAGGAACAAATTTTTGGCTGCCATCAGCAAGGTCACCAGCAAGGCTGGAACTCACAGAATAGCTGAGATGGGAATGGAGTTTGGAGATATCTAGTCCAAACTGCCCAAAAGAGAATCAGCTAAATCAGGTTGCTTTGGGCCGTGTCCAGTCTGATCCTGAATTTCTCCAAGGTAGAGACTCTACAATATCTTTGGGCAACCTTTTTCAGTGTTCAACCCCTCTCACAATCTAACAATACCCCCAAACTTAATTTTAATTAAATAGAATTTCCTATATTTCAATTTGTTCCCATGGTCTCCCTTTCTCTGCGCAGCAGTCTTTACATCATTCCATCAGGTATTTATAGACATTGAGAAGATCCCAGTGGCACTTCTAATTCTTTGGGATGAGCAAATCCAGATCACTTAGCCTCTCCTTTCATTTCTGATGTCCCAAGCCCTACTAATTTTTTTTCACCTTTACTGAACTCCCTCCAGTATGCCCTTGTCTCCCTTTATTGGGAGCACAGTACTGAACTCTGGACTCCAGATGTGTCTCACCAGTGCTGAGTAGAGAGGATCACCTTTCTCAACCTGCTGGCAATGACATTCTTAATGCAGCTCTTACCAAGGTCTTTTTCTGTAAACCTGCTTTCCAGATGGTTAGTCATGCAATCACCCTTGAAGCAGTCAGGATCTCCCCTGGAAGTATCATTGGTGCCCATTTCGAAGAACAGCAGGAAATAATAACCCAAGGGCCTTTCAAGCCTAGGCAGCTGCTCTACAATGTCCCAGATCTGAACTCCCAGCAACAAAGCAAACGTCCACAGGCAGCAGATCTGGTCATCAGATGGGGCCTCCATCTCCCAAAGCAGGGACTTGCCTACTGTTATCCCTTCCTGCTTCCTCCTTCCTGCATCAGACTTGGTCGACTTGTTGTAAGGAGCTCTCAAAGTTATGGCACTGAAAATATTCTGTTCCATATCTGCAAGTGGACATAGATTATCCTCTTGATGCCAGAGGCCCCCAGCTTCTAGCCTTCACCATCATGGGAGTTTCCATTTCCCAACCTGATGGACACAGATTTCTGCCTGTCCCTCCTTTGATGTAGCTAAGGATTCAGGTTGTTGCCTCTGATTGTCTCTAATGCTGTGCAGTCTGCTGAGCCCCTCTCACGGTTCTTTTACCTGGGAACACAGCTCCTCTGCCTCTATGCATCTCTTACAGGCAGGAAAAACCATCTCCCCCCTTGTGAATTGTCTCTTGCATTTCTCCTGAGGTAGAAAGAGCATATAACAGGTCAACTTCAAGACAGATATGTCTGCTAATGGTAACAAGATCTCTGTACTGTAGCAATTTCAATTCACATGTTCACTCAAAAGAGCAACATGGTTATTAAACTCATCTTACCTAACAAGCAACACTGTCTGAACACATCACCCCAGTCACAAGCAGGCATCCCATGATCTAGTAAAAATTGCCAATCACATTTTTTTATTTTCCATTTTTTTAAACCAGCTGCCCTGACTGCCTGCAGCCTTCCTCACAGATGTAGCTGTCACCTTCTCTGACCTCTGCTCTGTGGTCTTTCTCTGTTTATAGAGTCAAGGCACTGTGAATGTGAACATCTTCTTGGATGTTTTCTCAAAACTTCATTGCATCCATATTCTCTCTATTTTTACATCTCACTGATTCCTGATCACATTTCTAACCTTAGAGGAAATCACGTCTCATCTTCTTTATTTCTATTTCCCCAGGCTATCAGTTAAGTAGGGCTGGGGTGAGACTTTGTTCTGTGTTTTTAATTCTATGAAGTATTTTAAGGAATGGTTTGTGAGAAGGAAAAAATCAGTATGTGAAATACATCTGTTCTCTATCCTTTGCACTTGGACTTGTAGTTTGAATGTAATCATACATTTTGCTGATTATAAAACCCCATGATTTCATTAGTCATTGTAGTGCTGCTAACCTCAAGCACTCAAACACTGTGAGCAAAACCCCAAAAGTCATACAATGAAGCTTAAAACCATGAAATCTAAAAATATATGCATGAGGACATTTCATTTTCTGGGTTAAAGCCTTTAGGGCATATTGAGGTCAAATTTTGTAACTTTTCTGAGCAAACAGGAAGACTATAAATAAATCTCTTTTAACAAAATTTATCTATCTCCTTCCTTTCGGAACCATGGACAATGAGAATCAGACTAGTCACAGCATCATAATAAAATCTGGCAATAATGCCATTTTCTTGTTTGTAGGGTAAGCAATTTGTTATTTTTGTTCTCAGCTGATTTTTTTTTTTTTTTTTGCATTGCCAAGCCAGAATATGCAGTTAATTTTGAACTAGGCTTTAGTTATTTCAAGTGTGATGGATAGTAGGTCATGTCTCAAAGGTGAAGAATAAACCCAAAGAGGGAAATTTTCCTTCAAACAGAGGAAAAATGAAAATAAATGCCCTCTGTGTTGGTAGGGGTTTCTATCTGTTGAGATGAGGCACAACAGTGTGGCCATTCAGTGGCACAAAAGCTGAGACAGATAAGAATTCTGGAGAAGTAAAAGGGAAGGTAAAAAGGACAGGGAGGGGAAAATCTAACATGAAGTAGAGGAGTGTCATTTTAGAAGGTACAAAGTTTGGTCTGTTTAATTTTCCACCAACTCAAGCTTTAGCCATTATAATTTGCTAGTATAACTGGATAGTCAAGTTACATACTTGGATGGTTTCTGGCAGTTCTGCTGTCTCAAATACAGCTTTCACAAGCTACATTTTCTCCCTGCACTTAAATGACAACCGGGCAAATATCTGCCATCCAATCATGGGATGGAAATGATTATGAGTAATTTTGGGATGTATGCACACATGTAATGATAGCTATGTGGCTTCTGTGATGCCAATCGCTCTTGAGTTACAGCAAAATCATTATTTTTAGAGAAGGGGAATAGGGTTATAGGTGTGCTTCAGCTATTGCTATTCTGAACATGCAAGGACTCTTATATTCTATGCATACCTAAAGAGAGAAAGTGTGTAATAAAACATGTAGGGCCTTCAGCATAAAGGCTCAAACATTTGATGAAGATTCAGACCTGCAGAAAGCAGCCAGAAGATATACCATCCTTCTGGATACTTTGGGACTAATCTGAGCAAAAAACATATCTTAATTAGAATATATAAAATACTCTTGAACATCTTCATTACCCTCAAATGCTACTTTGATTGAATCTGTTTCTTAAGGAGTATCTTGCCCATGCTGCTTCTCTAAATTAACATCCAACTCCGAGAATCATCAGGTATAAAGAAAAAAAGTAGTGTGTTTTAGCTACAGACACAGAATGATTTATGAGTTGCAGTAATGGTGCATCATAAATCTAATTTTTTTTGCCAAGACACATTCACAACCCTGTGTGAGGTGACTGGACTCTCAAAGTGATGCCAGGGAAGTATTAGACATCTGAAAATGAGGTTCAAAAGAGTGAAGTCTCTGAGGTGGGAATCATCTAGAGCTCTAGAGCACAAAGGAATACCTAAGAACACGTCCTAAATCTCTACTCTTTTAAACCTGCAGAAAAGCACATCCTGAATTAGGAGTTACTCCTGAATATGGAGTAACTCTGTCCTTCAAAGAGATCAGCAGAATTATTCTTTCACTTTTATGTCCAATGGCAGCAAATTACCCCACCATTACGCCTCCCTCACCTCACACTGTAAGCCCCAGTACAAATCTGAAGAGTCTCCTAGATCTGAATATGGAAGAGACAGGCCCAAATTCTCCCCTCTCTCAGGGGACGTTTCAAACCAATTGTCCAACTTCTCATGAGTGCATCTTCAGCACAGGGAATCAATGTCCAGTTACATTCTCCATTCTTCGGATTGAAAGTGCTCTATTGCACAAGAGTAAACAAACAGATCAAGATGCATTGGAATAGCAAAGGCAAAAGGCAAGAGTGATTCTTCATCCTAGTACAACACAGGAAAGGAGTGTTACCAGTTTTCAGTTTCAGTCCCAACGTCAAAGTCTGCTTCTGCATTTTATCCAGTGCCTACTTCAAGTAAAATGAATTTACCATTGTGAATTCACATTGCATTTGCCATATAAACACAGAATCCACTCAGTTTTCCTTCTTTATTCATTTTCTGTATAAGGAAATAGGCACAACTACAGCAGCATGTCCCTTCCTTGCAGAAATAGCATGGAAAAAACTATAGAAATCGCCTATACATGACTCGCTATCTCTTGCTATCAATAGCCAATGTTTGAAAATACGCTATAAAAATATCCATTAGAAACTGCCAGGATATAGTTCCTACAATGAAGAACCCATTCTTGCCACACATGATTTTAGGAGACTGCTCCCTTCTTTTTTAGCCATGTCTTTACAGTACAAATCAAGCTAGCATACAACAGAAAATTTGGCTTAAAAACAGTGGTTAGAACAAGGAATTTGCAAAACACTAAAATTCAAGCATACATTTTACTAAAATAAGTAGTTCTATCTTTTTTCCTTTCATTACTCAAGGATTTTCCTTATGTTTAACCTAGCATCTTAAAAATTTAGGTAGATATTGTGGTTTATTTCTATTTCATATTTGGAAAATAAAAGGACATGTAAGAACAAAAGACTTACTAGATTTTTTCAGACTGAATAAAATCTCGAATTAGCTGATTAAAGCTGAAAACAGACATTCTGACCCCAGCATAACTAAAACACCCTGCAAGTTATATAGTGAAAGGCTGCTGGCTCTAGGTAGTGCTTGTTAAATGTGTTCTGTTCTTTCCATAAAAACATAACTCAATTTTCTGTATATGGTTTCAATTTGTTCAACTGCCTGTATAAATTACATTTTATTTTTCCTGAGGAAAATATAGTTGAATATCACGTCAAGAAAAGTTGCATTTTTTTATTCTTTTCAATTTTTTACCCCACCCTGCTTAGTGGAGCTGCAGTTTTTCCTTTTGTATTTCCAAGCCAATGCCATTCAAATACAAGCTTTTCTTTGTTGCCATTTTTATGTGTAGCAGCGTTTCCTAGGAGCAGTAATAATCCTCGTTAGCCCTTGCACAACTCCTAATCAAAAGAAGCAAATTATTTAGGCTTATACTTTATGGCTCTCACTCTTTTCCTCATAAAGTGTCAGAATACCTCAAGGATCAGGAGATAAGCAGGTCTTTGCTCTTAGTCTGCCCTTAGTTCCTCACATCCTAATCTTGTTCTCTTGTCCTAAACTCCCAAAATGCTTGAGTAAACCCACTGATATAAATGAAACTCCTGAGGTGCTGAAAGTTAAATATGTGCTTAAGTGCTTTGCTGGATAATAACTGAAAGACTCAGCACAATATGGGACTAATATCTTGGTCATTTCCTATACTTTTTATATGTACAGAAAATGGCATAATTCCTTCATATAACAACACAAAGAACAACAGAAAGTTCTTCTACCTGAAGCAGGAAGTTTAGAAGGAAATGTATGAGGAAGGAAATATGATCGGCATTTTTCCAAAGTTAATAACTTAAAAATAAAAAATAAAAAAACCCAGCATGTTGGTAGATTATGTCTAGTTAGTAATAGCTCCAAATCAGAAACATCTCATCATTTTAGGGCATGCTTGTTTAAACTGTATAAGAAAATACTGCTAACTCTAAAGGTTTGGGTAGAAATTCTCATGAAGTGAGAAGTTTAGTTTGGAAATCTGCCCGTGTTACACTCTTTCATAAAATAAAAAATATATTTGATTTAACATTTTTGCCTTAGGCAGTCCACCAACTGTTCATTTTTACAGAGTTGGATGTGATGCGTCAGCCTGTGGTCACAGGATACACTAAAGAAAAGGTGCTGAAGATACAAATCCAAAGCCCATAGACCACTTACCATCAATTAGTAAAAAACTGTTAGAAACATTCCTGCACTCTGTGTTAAAGGGCTGGCATGAAACCAGAAGCTCAGGACACACAGATATCAACTGCCTGATACCAGTGTCTGTTCAGCATGGGATTTCAGGGTACAATTGCTGTAAAAGAGGGACAGGAGGGAAAAGGAATAAACTTAATTACCTGAGAAATAGAGCAAGAAAAACTTGACACATGAGGGAACACCATCTAGAGACCCGATTCTGCCCACACAGAGGATCTGCTTTTCTCTTCTTTATGCTTTATAACATCGTATTTATGTGAAGAAATTAGAAATTTGTTTCTCCTGCTGGTACCATTTTGCACTCACTTTTCAGAGGTAAATGGTGGCTCATGATTGAATGGAGAATGAGGTGTGCATAATTGGGCTTGTGCTTCTGCTCTGAAAAACAGAAAATGTTGAAATATTTTCCCATCTCACCAAGGATCTGGGATAATGACTACATATTTGTGTTCTTAAATCCATTTCATTCAGGTAGGTAGGCACATGGATGAGTGTGATGTTTGTATACTTATGGAGAGAGGCAGTAGACAGATTATTCCTAATTGAGGATTTGATGATCTATCAAATAGGAAAATATTCATATTCGGCAGTGAAATGTTTGGATCCAACTTTCTGATAATCAAATTTAGAATATATGTTTTTTAATAAATGGAAAATTATTTTATTTTATTTTTTATGTCTGCTTATGTAATATTGTAGATCTTGCTAATTTTTTGTTTGACTATCATGCCCACCAACTTCTTTTGATATGTGGGTACTCAGAATGTAAAGCTCAGTGACATTTTCAAAGATGTTGCAAGGTCCTGCTCCTAAAAAGCTACTAACATCAAAGAATAAAAGGGAAAGCTTTTCCTGTGTCTGACTTACCCTTTAATAAACATGTAACACCCATGACAAGCAGAAGAATTGTCTTTTCTAGTTGATTTGAAGAAGGTAAATGCATGTTTACAGCAATGTATTCACAGTATGTTTTGCTGGGAAGGTACAAAAATACCTGCAAACATTTTCTGCAACCACTGAGAAGTTCCAGGCTGTTTTCTGCCTGGTACTTTGTGTAGTCTCTGTGCTGACCAGGCTGAAATGCCTCTTCTTTTATTTGGTGGTGGTTCAAAGCCAGGTTGCACTATGTATGACCTCTTAAGTTTTGAAATACCCCTTCATAAGATATCTAAAACTTGAGTCTCCAAATTGTACCTGTCTCTGCTAACCATTCAGTCAGATATTCCTCAAATAATTACCCGTTCTGTAGATCCCTTAAGGGGAAAGGACTGGGGCGGTCGCATCCATCAAAGGAAATTATGGAAGAACAATGTTTGTGTCATGTTGGAAATTGCTGTTATTTGACCTATTTAAATCCTTGAAAATTCTGCCTTGTCGTGGGATTTTTTTCCCAATATAAAAATAATTCAATATGTATTTGCAATAGTATATTACAAAAAGTAAATAACTAATGGCAACTGATTAAGTAATTCTTACCTGAACTGATTTGCCTCTACCACATCAGCCCTGCCCTTACCTTGACATAAATTGGTTCTGCATAAACCACCTTCTGCCTCTGGACAGTAGTTCAGAAAGTGGAGTGCATTATTACAGCATAGGGGAATGTTACAAACTATTGGTGACTCTTTACTCATAAATTAAATATAATGAGCCAATTCATTCCTGATATAAACCCCTTAATCCTGAGATTAATTTGATGATGTGTTTATTTGCTGAGGAATCTAGGCAATAAGAAAAAAAAAAAGGCTAATGCCAAGCTTGATGTCAATAACACATCAGAACACTTCCTAGAGATTCCCCACAATGGTTTACTTCTGAGAAACTACTACCCCAGCAACTCTGCCTAGTCTGAGAAGAGAACAAATTACTTGCTACAGATGCATAAATTAGACTAGAGATTTTGTACCTGGGGTGCTATTCTTACACCTACTAAGATTGTTGACTTCAGTGACAGCATGGAAATGCTTGTGCTTTTATGAGGATGTACTTTGTGTCCTAGTCACTAACTGGCCTGTGCTCTTGTTCCAGATGGCTCCTGCTCTCTTGCCACTGAACTGTCCTGTCCTGTCCTCTGAGCTCGCTGCTGCAGCCCTCAGCCCTGTGCTGGACAAGAGACCTGCAGCACCCTAAATTAACCCTGTGCTGAATACTGCAATGTTTCACACAAGTTGTGTTGAGAAGGCATCAGACATTTCACATTCGGTTTACAATTTGTCAACATACAGATCATGTACAGGAGTTTGTAAACACAGAAAGAAACTGTTCTTCAAATCTGATGGCTAATGACTTTCCCATCTGTTGGCTGGAAGTCAAGGACTGTTTGAGCAGCATTTACCACAACGTGTAAAGAGCACAAACACCACTCCTAAACTGTCCCTGGTAAATTATCAAACAATTTGTCCACATAAACAGCTGTTTCAGAAATCCACATTTGCAGATTGTTGATTAAAGTACTTGTAGCTTTTTCTGTATACAGAAAGGAAATCTAAAGAAAAGAACACTCAAGGACTGCACATGGTTTCCACATCTCTCAGTGACCACCGAACTGTGGTTTATTTGTGAAATTTCCATGGCAAGTTCTTGCAGCAGAGAGCTGATAAAAACTGTGGATTATCAAATACTGAGCAAAAGATTGCACAAGCTAAGGAAAATGTCACAATATAAAGCCTGCAAACCATGCTAGACTCTGGTACCCCTCTAGAAAATGTGTGCCTAATGATCAAAAGCTCAAGAAGAACCACTGATGACTTCTCACACTCATAAAATTTGTTGCAAGATGGAGTGAACTGACGAGAGTTCAATGACACTGCAGGAAGTCAGAATCATTTGCTGGCTTAGAGGTTACTGGAAATCCATAACCAAGATCCAGATGGGCTGTTGGTGACGTTTTCGTTGCTTCTCTATCTATACATACAACATTTTGTGAACTTTCTGCTATGCAAAGCAGATACACGTTCTCCTCAACTCTCAGCTCTTCCTTCTGAAAGCATCAGGCATCCTACAAGATATTTCAATTCTGTAACTCTGTGTATAACACTCATTTCCCAAAAAGAACACAAACAACAGTCTTGAGAACATTTGTTTTATTTTTAAAATATACTGTGCTCTTTTTCTTTTCTCCTGAGGTCAACTTTTTCAATAAAAGAAACAGGAAGCAGGTGAGCAAAGGGATCAGAAAAGTAAAAGATATACTTGTATGTTTCTAGTCAATGTTGTGAAACTGCTCCCTGTCTCCTCCAAAATACCAGAGATCAATTCTTAACAAGTTGCACAATAGTGCTTGTTATGAACTGGAAAGATCTCTTTCAGATGAGTAGAGAAAGATACCAGAAGATGTAAAACTAACCGAGATGAACAAAAATGGAGCGAAACACATATAAGCAACCACAGCTAAAGCTCTCACTCAACATGCACAAAGCCAGTGTTTAAGTGACAGATGCAAAGCAAGGCAAAGTCAGCTTCCATTTCGTGCAGGGGGATTTTAGCATACACTGGAAAAATTAGGGAATGTGCTAATTAAAGGGGTCTTTTGAGCAATCTTATAAAACACAGAATATATTCAGCAAGTAGATATGCAAATCTCAATTAAGAACAAAGAACCATGAGTGAAAAGGAGAAAAATTCCCACCCAAAATGCAAAAAAATATTCCCAGGGAATCACTTTAAAAGAAAAAAAAAAAACAAAAAAAAAAAAAACACAACAGAAAAAACATTTTAAATATTCCAGTGTGCAAAAGAAGGAGTTCAGAATAAAACACAGTTGTTTGCATATTTTATTCCAAAAGTTCTAGCTAACTCCACCCATGTATTAATGTGCTTTCCAGGTAAAATGGATCTGCACAATATTTCTAATAGCCTTCATGGAGCCAGATAAACTCCCTTCCCTGTCATAGGCACCACTAACATACATTTTATGCATAGAATCATAGCATCAACTAAGTTGGAAAGACCTCTAAGATTACTGAGTTGAACCATTATGCAGCACTGCCAAGACCACCACTCAACCATATCCCCACATGGACAGATCTTTTAAATACATCCAGGGATGGTGACTCCACCACCACTCTGGGCACTCTGTTTCAATGCTTGAAAATCTTTTCCATGAAGAAATTTTTCCTAATATCCAATCAAAATTTCTCCTGATGCAATTTGAGCACTGCTAAAGCATTCTCAGAGCCTTCTGTGACAAAGCCCAACTAATGCACCCAGGAAATTAAATTCAGGTGCTTGCAATTTTAAGATGCTCTCACCCTTACCTGCTCCATCCTTGCTGTGTTTACATCCACAACTACTGCTTGACTTTGCAGAAATGCCACTGGGAAGGTGAGGGAGCCCCGCTGTATTCCAAATTGCCTGCAATAATAACAGGTACCCCTTCACCTGCATCCCACAGTGCCCCATAAGAGCACAGTTATAGCCAGTGTCACCCTCTCTACCCATCCCTGTTCTCCAGCACTATCCAGCCCACCTGCACACTGCACTAACTACCCTCTGCAGCCCTCTGAACATCAGCTGTAGTGCCCAAATACAGCCTTAAACTTGTAGATTTCAAATTATTTCCAAGACAATTAAATTAAGATACAGCATAGTACTTCCTGCTATATTTACTGCCACACTGGAAATTTCCAGTTCATTGTCAGCAATGAAAACTTTAATAGGTTTGATAAATTTTGCAAATACAGTCTGGTATGTCAAAGCATCTTTGTATACAAAACTTTGTTAGGTTATGCTTTGTTCATTTTCCCTTTATGATACCCTGTAAGAAAGCATCCAGGTGTGATTGTAGCTCTTTTCAATGATTCTAAAAACTCTGACTAAAGGAGAGGAAAACTTGTAAAATTTACAGCTTTTCTTGCTTGAAGTAAATGTGACAATTGCAGTGGATGGATTAGATAGATCTAATTGCTGCAGACTGCAGCTGGAAAAGTAGAGATCCAAAACATAGAATCAATATGATAGCAGCAGTAGTCTTTTAAAACCTCAGAGATGCAATGCAAGTTCGTGGCAAGCAGCTAAGGTTCATGTGACCCATTAGTCTTTGAATGATTTTATTTTTCTAGGCCTTTGAAGAGCTTCTATTCATTGCTGCCTCTACAGCCAGTTTTTGTTGTTGTTGCTGGGGGCTTTTTTCAGTAAGAACATCCCATCATGAACCCTTTGTTCATTTTATTGAAGAGTAGCTTTTGTAGCTCATTCATGAAAAACTCCATTTAATATTTCTAAACCCTCGTTGGGAAGAATATCTTTTGCCCTGAGGACACATCACTGGAGATAGGAAAAATAGCTCCAGAGTTGTAGCTGCATCCAGAGTCTCACACACTGCATTCTCCTATGGGGACCACATTACAGAAACCACAGAACAACCATTCACTGGCATGTTTTTAATTATGTATATTTTTTACTTTACTTTGTGGTTTTCTTGTAGCTTTTACTTCTGTGACATCACTTTTTTTTACATTAAAAGCCAGAGACAGAAGGGGAAGCAGACCCAATCTGCCAAAAACCTTGGGAATGATTTTTCATAGTAAGTCAAGAGTTTATAACCTTTTTTCCTATGCAGTTCCTCATGATGAAACATAGTTCTCCGCCTCCCTCCCAAACTTTTGGGCTATGTCTCTGGACTGTGCATCAGTGCACCTCCCAGAACAGCCAGTTCTAATATCTTTAGATGCATTAACAAACAGATTAAATGATGTGTTGTCCTTAGAAACAGATTGTTCGATGCCTGAAAACAAACAAAAAAAAGATAGGGCTTTTAGGCTGTTCTGTTAATTTTACTTACAGGGTAACCCAAAACAAAAATTCTACTTGTGAACTTTTGCTGTGCATAGGTGGCATACACCATCTTTACCCTTAGAGCTGCTTCTGCACTAACTCCTATTTTTACCTGTATTCTTTCTGACAAAGGAGTGTGTCAGGCACTTTTGATTAACAAATAATAAAAGCCTGGATAGTTTTGGCTGAAAGGAAATGTTAAAGCTGTGTAAATATTGAGTGTGGTTCCCATCACACATGAAAGAAAACAAAATGAACTCTATCTGGAAAATATCTCTCTCGCAGTACTTGAAAAAGGAACATCATGTCATGATGATTCACTGTTACATGCTGATTTAGAGTGAATACATGGAGAGTGTGTGAGCAAAGCCCTATTATCTCCCTACCACAGCACTGCAAAGGCAAGGGGCAGGCTATGCTATTATGGCCCACACACGGTGCCCCAGGACCTACAAAGGTTGTCTTGGTCCATGCACTGCCTTCCATTACACAAAATGTGGGGCCCAGCATCTCCCCCAGCTATTTCATCATATCTGCCATTACTAAGGTCTCCAAGCCAAAAAACTCAGGTTTTTTTCCTACTCTTTGTGATACAACATGAACTTTCCTTGTTTGGTTTATGTTCCAAGAGACAAATGATGGGGAAAACATTTCAGAAGCTTTTTCATTTGTCAATGACAAATGCAGAGATTTATATGAAACACCAGCAAAATGGAAATATTGACTCTGAGCCTTCAGTTCAGATGAAAAGTGCTACCTAGGTGAAGAGTGTCATTATTGTTATGAATCAACTGCACCCACGTCACAGGCATAACAAAGAAATGTTTATTGCTGGTAACCTTTGTAATAATCATAGTTTCCAATGAGGACTCTTTAGTTAACAATCAGACTCTTCGGGTGAGATTTCAAGAGTTGTCTGAGTAAATTTTGTGCCAGCTCAGATGGAAAATTGCTGAGAAATGGGTGCCTGACTCCCATAAGGCCTTTGTAAAAAGGCTCATCTTGCATTAATTGGAAATGGGAAGGAAACAGAAATTCAATATACTATCACAGCAAAAGCAGGAGAAAGAAAATGGCATATTGAGCAACTTTGAAGGAAAAGTTCTGTGTCACCGAAGGACAAATTGCTGCAGAATCTTGTTGTTTACTGGCATTCTACTTTACTTCACCTCCGGGAGACAGCAGAAATTTAAAAAAAAAAAAATAGTCTGCAATGTCTCAAATCCTTCCTTTCTGTTCTTGAAAGCCCTTAGTGGTAAACTCCATTTCACCACAATCCGATCTCCAGCATTATTCAACATCTGTATAGAGTGAAGAGGAGAGACAGACAGATGCCACAGATATGGGACCAGGAGAACAGTGCTGCTGCTCAAGTTTCTCTCTGCCTCATATTACAATGTCACTATTGGTATTTTTCAGTATATATGTGAAGGGAAAACAGGTGAACTGTTGACTATAGAGAAGATCAGGGTGATGCTGATGAGATACATTTCAAGAAAAACTAATACTTTCCACAGCATCTTCTAACAGTTAGGTATCCATCCTCAGGCTTGGTGAGGAAAGCTTTTTTACGTCCCCCTGAGCTTTACTTTCACAGTTCTATCCATGGAACCTGATGTGTTTGGAAGTTCTTTAAACAGTCATTGGTAGAACAACAGCCATGAGAGGTTTTCATCCTCTGTACTTGCTTACTGGTCTGCAGTGAATGTACTGAATATTGTTTGACACTCAAAGTCACTCTAATTGGCAGTTCCTTCTCTCCAAAGACATCTTTTGACATCTCCAAAGATATCTTTTGACGTCTCCAAAGACGTCTTGGCTATCAAAGACATCTTTTCTGTGGAAATACCAGTGAATGGGGGCACCACTCCCTAGAGCGGATGAGAAACACTTCAGCAACCATACACAGCTGAAAACTTACCCCAACAACAATTCAAGCAGCAACTACGTACAAAAGCTACCACATTTCCTTGAGCAGATGAAGGGTTAAGTGAGATTATTACTGAACTGTCAAGTTTCAAATACATAGTGGGTCAGATACCACAATGAAAGAGATTGCCCAAATAAGCACTGGGGCAGAGACTTTCACTTGACTCACTTATGCTTACTTAATCAATGTGAATAAACAAAGGTAGCCATAAACCCATGAGTAAAGTTCTGTACTTAGACTGTGCTTACTTTTGAGTCAAACATGACTCAAAGCTATGACAAGAGCTACAGGATCTTTTTTCAACAGCAAACACCATCTTCACTTCTGAAAAGCATAAAGGACCTGACAGTAAAAATAAACCCTGTGGTAGCAATTCAGAAACCACCATAACACCATAAAGACAAGACAAGGGGTAAAGGCTTTAAACTGAAAGAGAGTAGGTTTAGATTGGATACAAGGAAGAAATTCTTGAGTGTGAGGGTGGTGAGGCACTGTAACAGGTTGCCCAGGGAAGCTGTGGATGTTGCATCACTGGAAGTGCTCAAAGCCAGGCTGGATGGGGCTTGGAGAAACCTAGTCTAGTGAAAGATGTCCCTGCCCATGGCAGGGGAGTTGGATCTAGAGGATCTTTAAGGTCCCTTCCAACCCAAACCATTATGTGAAAAATAAAAATTTATCATAAAAAATTATTACTGAGATGATTCAGTTTTTTCATCTTGCTGAGTTGTCTTATGAGCCTCCAAATTAAATTTGTGGTAGAGCCATGGGCTAGCAAGGATTGTGCCCAGTTTATGTCAGGAAACAGCTGACATGCAAGACAAACTATTTCATGGGAACCTTTGTGAGGGTGCCAACCCTCACAATTATACTTGACCTTTCTTCTGCACACAGCTTCTCAGCACGCTCTAGCAAATGCTGCAGCTTTGCACAAGAAGAGCTGAGAAGCCTAATGATGAACAACAGGGTTTTCTGAATGTGTTTTCAGTACTTCTTTCATTTCATGATCATTTATTTCTTTCTATTTTAAGTTGTTCTTTTTGAGCTTCCAATATTGTCATTTAGTAGGAGCCTGCACTGGAAGTATCTGGTGCAAGGAACGGAGAGAGATGATGCGCAGCACCTTCTTGAGACCAACAGACTACAATTAAAAGAGAACTATTGAACCCTGATTCTAGCATTTAAATGATGGTAGAAAGATTTTTCCATTGCTGAAATTTAAAAACTGATAAATATCAATTGTTTTGCAACTGGGTTCCATTTTGTCTTAAGAAGCAGCACTCAGTTAAGTGAAGGCAGCTACTGCTCAAAGAAAATTATCCTCCCTTCCAAGTTCAGTATTAGGTTTTGACTTACAGGTTACAAGAAGGTGGCAGACGTGCAGTGTGATTAAAAGGTCACAGCACTGCAATGCCACAGAGCTGTTTTTCTGTCACAACTACATCATTTCCATTTTTTCATCCCTTCAGTGATGCAATGACACCAAAGTGGAGAATGCTGAGCTTGACCTTGCTCACAGCATATGAAATTCCAGTGTTCATGGGCTGCTACAGCCTGTGAAAAAGGAGTGAAAAGGGCTTACAAGGAGACAGCAACCCTGAGAGAAACCCCAGAGGGCCTTGTCTAGATAAGGGCAAGCTTTCACTTGGAAAATAAACCCTGCAAGTGGAAACCTGCAGCTCTTGTGAATCTGGGACCATAAAGGGACTCCCAAACATTTATTGTAGGAAGAAAGCCTCTGGAAATCCCTCTGGTGTAATAAGACAAAATTAGTCTGCAAGAAGGAAGTGGAAAAAACAAAGCTGACTAAGTTTTTTTCATTAGGAATATCAGGAGTCTCAAAAAACCTCAAACCACTGTCTAGGTGTTTTATTTTAGCTGCATCTACTGGTACCTGTTGACTGAAGTGAACAATTTCTACCCATTTTCCAAAAGTTTAACTGTCTATGTATTCAGACAGAATATACAAATATTCTGTGGTAAGCAAAGATTGGCAGCTAAGTTTGAGAGAGTAGATCAAGGATTTGAGGTCCAACATTTACAACAGTCTGACTGGGACATTAAAAAAAATAAATCTGTTTGTTTTGCAAATGATTCTTATTTCTACAGATGAAAATTATTGTAAAAGAATTATAGTAGTAATCAGGAGTCCAAAGAAACTTACACAGCTTATTTTACTGCTTGTGTTGATGACACTGTCTTTTGTCTTTGTCCAGAAGTGGAAAGTGCTTTATCATCTTCTGGTTTGGAAAAAGACCCAAGCAGCTAACGTTAAAAAAATATATTCTCTTAGTAGCTGCAGCATGATTAATTTTCCACCTCACAAGATCACTGTGAGTTTGAAAGCACCCTAGAGCTTTATATGCTACATTATAGTCATCAAGGATCATAAAGCATCTTCTTCCTTCCGCACCACTAGCATTTCAGAGGGTTAGTATGGTTGAGTGGAATGAGCAAAGGGTTGAAAACCAGGGAATTTTTATTATAAACCTAAAACAGCTTGTGTCTTGCCTTTGGCCTTCAGAGGCACAGTTCTCTGAAGCAATGCAGACTTAAAACTTCTGCTAAAGTGATTGAAGACTCCTGCCTGTATGACACTCAGACCTTGATATCTGCATTTTAATGGAGATAATAATACCAATCTTTTTTCATCATGGACTTTGAGGTTTTATCAGTGAAGATCACTAGGTAACAGCAAAACATTTTAATTAAAATCTGTAAATTGTTTTCCAAAGAAAAGTTACTCATTATAATTGTTCCGCATCATTCGCCCCCAAAAAAGTACATGGGAGAAATCCTGCACGTTACATTTCCCTATTGTATAAAGAAAGCTGGCATGCCCTTCTTCCACATCATAGGACACTCCAATCCCAGCAGTAGTGAGTGAAATTCTGGCGTATAGGTTGCCCTCCCAGTCTTAGAAGTATGGTTGTGCCCGGAGGAACAGTGGTATTCAGAGGTACACTGAATACTGGCAGTGATGAGGTTCTTAAGAAAGGCTCCAGAGTAATTAAAAAGGAATTCAGGGAGCTAGGTCAGATGATTGACGGGGCAGGTATGCAGGTGGTGTTTTGCTCACTTACTGTATGCAGTAGGAGGACCCTTGCTATCAATATGTGTCTTAAGGGTTGGTGCCGACAGATGAATTTTGGTTTCTTTGACCATGGGGCGGCCTTTTCCACACCTGGCTTGCTAGACATAAGTGGACTATATTTGTCTAAAAAGGGCAAAAGGTATTTAGGCCATGAGTGGGTGAGGCTCATTGAGAGGGCTTTAAACTAGGTATGAAGGGGGGAAGGGATGGAACCTTGCACTCACAGTGGGATGTTGAAGGAGGTAGACTTAAATCAAAAGTGAAGCCAGCAACCCAGCTGCAGTGCATGGACTCTCATGCATGAAGCATGGGCAATAAACAAGAACTTGAAGTCTTGGTGCAGCAGGAGAGATATGATATAGCTGCAATCACATAAACATGGTGGGATGGCTCGTGTAACTGGAATGTTGCATTGAATGGCTACAGACTCTTTAGGAGAGATAGGCAAGGGAGAAGGGGCGGAGGGGTGGCCTCTATGATGATCTGGATCTGGACTCGATGATCTTTGAGGCCTCTTCCAACCTAGTTATTCTGTGATTCTGTGATTTTGTATATTAGAGAAACACTTGATGCCATGGAGCTTGAGATTAAGGATGACCAGGTTGAGTGCTTGTGGGTAAAGGTCAGAGGGGCGGCTACCAAAACTGGCGTTGTGATCGGAGTCTGCTACAGGCCACCCAACCAGGAGGAAGGTGTTGATCTATTACTCTATAAGCAGATGGAGGATCTCTCAAGTTCGTCAGCCCTTGTTCTCATAAACTTCAATCTCCCAGATATTTGCTGGGAGCTCAATATGGCAGAGAGGAGGCAGTC
>VXBA01001776.1:0-35428 GCA_013399895.1 Serilophus lunatus | reverse complement strand
CTCCTCCTCGCCGCCCGTTCGGGCCGTCCCGCTGCGCCCGCCGTCCCCGCCGGCCGCGGCCATGCCCGCCCGGAGCGCCCCGCCCCGCTCCGCCCAGCGCTGAGCACGACGGGGCCACTCCGCTCCCGGTTAACTCCTGCGACCCCGGGAGAGCCCCAGGGAGGGACGGGGCGAGCCGGTCACAGCCCTACGGGATGGATGGATGGGTGGATGGATGGATGGATGGATGGANGATGGATGGATGGATGGATGGATGGATGGATGGATGGATGGATGGATGGATGGATGGATGGATGGATGGATGGATGGATGGATGGATGGATGGATGGATGGATGGATGGATGGATGGATGGATGGGCGGGGAAAAGCAAATGTGGCATTTCTCGCAAATTGTTGTTCTTCTAATGGAGCTGTGCAGGACTTCTAAGTATTTCACGTCCTACAGGCGTTTGCACTCGTAACGTTGAAGTCTCTGAAGCAGATAAAATGAGCCTGTTTGAAAGTTCTGGGCCCCTCGTTTCGAGAAAGGCTTCAGGGTGATGGAGTGAAGACAGAGAAGAGCAACGAGGTGAAGAGTCTGGAGCACAATTCCAAGCTGAAGGAGCTGCGTTGTTTAGCCTGGAGAAGAGGAGGCTCAGGGGAGTCCTTATCGGTCCCTACAACTCCCTGAAAGGAGGTTGTAGCCAGGTGGGATTGATCTCTTCTCCCAGGTAACCAGGGACTGGATAAGAGGGCTCAGTCTCAAGCTGTGCTATGGAAGGTTTAGTTTCGACATCAGAAGGAATTTCCTCGCAGAAAGGTTGATTAAACATTGGAAGGATCTGCCCAGGGAAGCGATGGAGTCACCGCCCCTGGAGGTCTTTAAGGAAAGACTGGATGTGCCATTCAGTGCCATGGCCAAGTTGACATGGTGGTGGTTAAGTGTACATTGGACTCCATGGCCTGAGAGGTCTTTTTCAACCTAATGGGTTCTGTAAAATAATTATGAAAGAACTGAGCTTCCAGCCTCATTCCTGCAACTTCATAAAGTGTAAAATAGGAATATAATTCCCTCCCACCCTGCCGCTTCTGCTCCTGTGCTCTGATTTTCACTTGTATTATTAGGTGTATTCTTGTAGACAACTGTGCAGCCCAGAACTGGGTTAAATTAAAATTTAAATTCTGAAACTAGGGATCCAGGGCAATATGAAAGCTCTGTTGGATACCTGGGAAATGCTTCAAGAAGAAACATGCTTTTTGACTGTTTATTTACTCAACATTTCTTTGGCTGCATATAACAAAGTAGCTTGTAAACCAACGATAAATAATATAGTGTTCACAAGTTTTAAAGAATTGTGGGACATTTGTAGTAAACTACACTCCACATTCCACACCGACAAGCAGCACTATATATTGATATTGAGATCTGCCTACAAACATGTTTTCTCAGAGTTATGGTTGAATCTGTACATTATTCATGCTAGTGTCTTTAAAAAATTACTAGTTTTGTCATTTATCTGAAAGCAAGCAAAATAATGATTGACATGCATAGCCAATAATAGTGAAAGGGAGGAAGCACATCAAAGGAAGATAGTCCCAAAGGAACGACTGATATATGAGAAACCATTGCGATGCCTGGTGCTAAATGTGTAAAATTCTTGTAGTATTTTTCTCTGCATGACACTCATTTCTACAACAGGAAGGGGGGCTCAGTAAGTTTTAAAAAAGGCCTTGAATCCAACCACGAGGGCAAAACCTGTACACAAATTGCGACCCAGTACTCAAGACATTGTCAGAGCTGCTTCTTGTTTATGTCTCCCGTGAAACAGGTGTATCTGTCTCAGGACTGCGTTGGGAAGGACTAAAGCCGTCCCACAATGTTAAACAGCGGCCGACAGCCTGCGCCACACGGACTGTGTGTGTTCGCACGCAGACGAACCGCGTTTTTTCCCTCCCAATCCAACTTTTAGAGTAACACCCCAAAGGCTCGTTCGCGTGATGCACGAGTTATGCCAGAACGAGACAGCGGGGAATTTGGGGAGACCCCTGTAAGCCCCGCAGAGCAGCGCCATTCCCATTCCCATTTCCATTCCACCACATTCCCACATTCCCAGAGCCATTCCTCGCTCCCCAACAATCCCCCGGGGCGGAACGCGCGGGGCGGCGCCTCCTGCGCCCGCCCGGACCCAGAAAGCGGCGGGCGGTTCGCGCGCCTGCGCCTTGCGGGGCCTGAGGGGCGAAGATGGCGGCGTTCTCGGGTACGTGGCGCGGGGCTTCGGGACGCGCATCCCGCATTCCCGGCGCTTCCCGCGTCCCCTGCTCCGCCCTGCGCCCTCCGTGCGGGCCCTGCGGTGGCTGAGCGCGTATCAGGCTCGCAGGGATGCCGGCGCCCGTCCCCGTCCTCTTGGGGCGATCGGGAGCGCTTCTCCAAAGGGATTTGCAGGCTCTGCTTGCTGCGTGTGTGGGTCCGGCAGAGGGGCTGCTGCAAGGTCGGGCTCTTTCTCAGGCTGCTTGTTTTCAGGAACAGGAGGATCATCGTAGGTGTGCTGTGTGTGGCAGTGGATAATAATTGGGGTTTAGAAGCTGTGCTCGGTGGTACGGCCTAGCAAGCTATGTGTGTTGTATAAACTAGATGTGTAATTGATAGATAGATAGATAGATAGATAGATAGATAGATAGATAGATAGATAGATAGATAGATAGATAGATAACTGTCATGCAGAAGGTTGCTGCTGAAGGAGAGAAAATCCCTGTTTGTGTCCCATGCACAAATATGCTGAATAGGCAACCAGTCAAGGTTCTGTGGAGTTTTCGTGTGTAAGAGGGTTTTGATTTGTTTCTTTTAACTGAAAGTTTTACATCTAATCGTGGAGTGGAAGCACTGGAGTTTCCTAGATGTGGAGCTCAGTTTGGATGCTGTGCAGTGGGATTAATTTGGATGTAGATGAGGAGTATGGTCTGATGTCATTGTTTGATCAAACCCTTGTACTGTATGTTGAATTAAACTATGTGAGCTGGAGATATGTTCTAAATAGAAAAAAAAAAGGTAGATAATTATTTGTAATTGGTAATCGATACCGTTTTTATTTCCACAGAAAACATTTATTGCTTGTGTGAATTGCCGGGTTTGTAGGGGTACAGGCCAATGCTTGAAAAATGAAAGCTTCCTGAAATGGCATTTCAAATAAAAGATGTTCCTTCAGTGTTTGTGTCACAGTGAATGGAGGGATTTGGCTGCCCACATGTGCCAGCCCAGCCCTCAGGGGTATCTGGTGTGTGTCGTGTCTGAAACCAGCACTGAATATTGGGAAAATTTTTTTCACAAAGAGTGATTTCCCGTTGGAATGGGCTGCCCTGGGAGGTGGTGGAGTCACCATCCCTGGATGTGTTTAAGAAGAGATTGGATGAGGTACTTAGTGCCATGCTTTAGAGGATGGGGTGGTGTTGGGTAATAGGTTGGAGTTGAGGGTCTCAGTGATCTTTCCCTGCTTTGTTAATTCTGTGATTCTGTGTTCAGAAAGGTGGTATTTGAAGGAATTGATTTAGAGTAACCCCATGAACCTGAGAAGATAACCAACAGATAATTTGTTACTTTGATGATATACTATCATCTTTTGGGTTGGTTAAGATGTGCTTTCCTCTTGCTTTTATTGAATAGCTGCAGATTTAAAAACAGCGATTTTGTTTATCAACATACAAACATTATGTTTCTTCGCATATAACTTGTGTCTGAGTACCACTGTCTGAGTTTACCAGAAGGGATATTCAAGCTACAAAAAGCTTTCAGAAGTGAATGTGATAAGTACCTGTATCAAAATCAAAGCATTCTCTAATTTTTTGTATGTGCTGTAGGTGTGGAAGGTAAGATTTGGTGAAATAGAGTCCTTATAGGATATAGGGTTTGGGTTTTTTTATGCAAACTGCACCTGAACTGTAGAGTTGGGTTATTTGTGATCAGCTGAGTCTTCCCTGTTATCTGCACAGGCAGTTCCCTTAAATGTGCAAAGATTTTTACGTTGCCCTTGAGAAGATGCTTGATTCTCAGTGTTTGCTTTGCTGTGGTGTCAGCACCTGCCCCTCTATGCCTGAGTGACTCTGCGGTGAGTGAACCCAACTCTCCAAGCCGCTTGTGGGGAAAGGAGAATGTTTTTTATCTAATAGGCTGCAGGTGCTATTGCCAAACAGTGCTTTTCTTTGTCTGTAGCTGGAAGTGTTGACACTTGACTGGGGTGAATAACCCTGCTTGCTCCTTTTTTTCTTGTCTTTCAGAAATGGGAGTTATGCCTGAGATAGCTCAAGCAGTGGAGGAGATGGACTGGCTGTAAGTAGGCATGCCTTTGGGCCTGGCAAACTCTAATTTGCCTTTCAGCAATGTATGACAGACGTGCTTCTTAAAACACCTCTGCTGTCACATTAAAACAAAGCGGATACATGCTTTCCTCTAGCTGTCGCTGCATCTGGTGCACTTCTCTTCAGTGTGAAAGCCTGAAGAGCACAAATTGTGACTGCAGTGGTAACATTTCAACCAGGGCACACAAAGCATGACTGCTTATGTTTCAGTTCTTTTGTTTGATAAAAGTCTCTGGTTTATTTATTGTGTGTCATGGGATTATTGGATGCAACTGTCACATAACTGATGTTAGTTTAGTAGATGTTTTCCAGACTCTGATCTGAATTTGTGTTCAGACTTCATGGTTGTGGGTCAGTCCTCTAAAAAGCTGGTATTCTTGGTTTTGGTTACTCGTTTGGCCAAAATACTTTTATTTCAGAGTTAGTTTTGAGCTGTCATTCAGAATGTTTTCAGTATGGGCAGACTTAGTGTATGTAGTTCTTTTTTCTCCTATGAATAGTACTGCTTTTCTTTTCTAGTTTTGAACAGGAGTCTTGTCAGTGAGGGCTGTGTAAGGGGCTTTAAAAGAAAACTCATTTGAAGAACGGAAGACAATGAATACATAGTTAATCTGTTTCTTTTCTAGTTTAGCATAGTGATATGAGATGTAGCCCTCTTGTCAGGGTGCAGCTAAATCCAATGCATCCACTAGTCACTTTTGTCGAGGGACTTCTATTCTCTCCTGGTAAACAACTCTCTGGAATCCCTTTAATTTCCTTAGCTGCAAGCCAAGGGCAATAACATTATCTGCTGTATCTTGCAGTCGACTGTGGTTTCATGAATTTCTATTTGGGCAAAAATCTCTTTCTACTGGTAACATCGACTTACGTTAATGTGTTCCTTCCTCCAGTCTCCCTACAGATATCCAAGCAGAATCCATCCCACTGATCCTAGGAGGTGGTGATGTACTTATGGTATGTGCGCAGGAAAGCTCTATTCATAGAAATCCCAACTGTTTGTGTGGTCAGTTCTTGTCTGTAGTTAGACTTGCCCTATTGTCCTTCATCAACAGAAAGCATATTCTTCAGGCAAAAGTCTGAGTTTCTAGTGTGTTTCCAGCTGTTCTTGGAGGTGGCATTCATTCATTTTAGACTGTATTTTTTGAGTACTTGACAGACACATGAACGAGAGCTGTCTGATTTCATCTGCTCTCCTTTTGGCAGTAAATACCTGACATAGGTCTGTGTGGAACATGTCTGATACTGCCTAAGCCAGCACTGCAGTGTCAATAACCTTGAAGGCACCAGATTAGTGTGCCTTGTTTATCGTGTCTTTTGCAGATGTCTGTGTTCTTGATGCCATCACCAAAGTAACACTTCCTAAAAAGTAAACTTAGATTATTAAAATAGAATTCTAGAACATTCCTCACAGTCCTAGTTAAACTCTTAAATTTTTCTTCCTATAGGCTGCTGAAACTGGGAGTGGAAAAACTGGTGTAAGTAATCAAATTTAAATTAGAAGAAAGTAAGGCATTAAGAGGTGGGAGGTGGTGTGTATGCATATATACAGAGAGAATGTGTGTATATCTTTCTTGTAATAGTCTTTACCAACATATGTGTAGGAATGCTCTTAAGTGTTCCTGGTCCTGCGTATTGCACCTGAAAACCAGGCAGGAAATAACTGTATAAATTGAGGAGTGAAAATAACTTTTCATTTTAGGCTTTTAGCATTCCAGTTATCCAGATTGTTTATGAAACACTGAAGGATCAAATGGAAGGCAAAAAAGGAAAAGCCACTATTAAAACTGGTGGAGCTGGTAAGTTTTTATATGTCACACTTAGGTTTGGTACACTGTTAACTCATGCTGATTTGTCACTTTCCAAAGTTAACTTAATTTGCCATTAGATAAGTATTTTTTTCCTTAATTTGGGTTAATGTAAACAGAATAATATCACTCAGTATTTTGTTAAACAGTGTAAATGTACTGCATGGAATCATGGAAAGAACTGATGTGTATTGGAATGCAATCTCTGCAGTGCTCTTGACTTCAGCTTAAGGCTGGCTGATCAACACTTTATTTTTCAGAATTTTTCTGAAAGTCATAATAGTTCAGTGCCTAGTTCAGTGCCTGGCAGGATGTGAAGTGATGGGAGTGTCCAGCCTAGAAGGAGAAGATAAAAAAATTCTTTGTTACAGAAATAAATGAGACGCCAGCTATGACATCACACAGTTGATTTGAGTCTCTTCAATGAGCTGGAACAGAAAGCTCTTCCTAGGCTCAAGCTTATTTCTGTGTGGCTGGGGTAACACTGTAGAGTCTTTCAATTCTGCTGTGCTGACCAGAGCTCTTACATTCCATTTTGTAATACTTAGCTAGGTTTGAAAGTGAATAAAAACATCTCAGAATGCTGTGGGTTTGTACTAGTAAACCTTGAACTGAGCAGGAAATACAGAGGGCCAGAACTCTGTGATACAGAGATTGCAAGCATGATAATATCCTCACAGTA
This sequence comes from Serilophus lunatus, assembly GCA_013399895.1. Classification (NCBI taxonomy): domain Eukaryota; kingdom Metazoa; phylum Chordata; class Aves; order Passeriformes; family Eurylaimidae; genus Serilophus; species Serilophus lunatus. The sequence continues at coordinate 28,612 of VXBA01001776.1, read as the reverse complement.
TTTGAGGGTCTGTTATATATCCATTTGAATAAGCCTGCCAACTGTAAAGCTGCTAACCATGTCCAGTCTGTGGTGTACCTGGACCTGAGTTTTATGTAACTGGCAGTATCTGAACAAAGACTCTGAAGATATTGCAGAAGTTCTCATCTTTCAGCTTTGTTATAACTACTGCTGCAGTGGTGACAGTCCAGTCAACTTGAAAGTAACAATAAAAGTCCTCCTTGAGAGAGTATCATATAAACACACAAATACACTTAGTAAATTAGTAATTCATTTCAATTAGTAATTGAAATGGCGTCTGTTTTTTTTAAGAGAATTCTATATGGAGTTTACTGAAATGTTATTGAGCCTATGAAAAATGAAGTCAGAACTTCTTTGTGCGTCTATTTTTAGCTCTTCAGTAATGGGATTTTAATTGATACCCTGAAAAACATGTTAATGCAGGTTTGGAACAGAGATGGCAAATAATGCATTTCAAATGTATTGCTCTTAATATAGTTTTTGATATTTTTGAACTGAATTTATTTTGATTATGTAGAAATCTGCCTTATTTTATAGAAGTTTTCATTGTTTTCCATTGTACTTTAAATAACTTAATCTCTGCTGTCCTTGATTCCATGGAATCTAAAGTTCCATGGAATACTTTTGCATTATTTATTTGTGCGCCTCTTTTCAGGTGTAGGCTTTCATTTTGACCTCCATATGAGATGCATTGGAACAAAGCTTTTTCCCTATAAAATTAAGCCAAACACTTTAGAGACAATGTGAACTTCTAATTGTGAGTTTTCCAGACTTGCCTTGTTGATTTAATGCTTTTTCTGTTACTTCCTTTCAAATCTAGTGCTCAATAAATGGCAAATGAACCCATATGATAGAGGATCGGCTTTTGGTGAGTTTTCCTAATGTTTACTTGTAAACGTCCACTGGGTAGAAAGCCATAAGCTAGAGGAAAGTTGGCATGAAATTTTCTTTTAAAAGCAGTTAGGTAATTTCTTTAACTAAAACTGTTTTGTGATTTTCAGCAATTGGATCAGATGGTTTGTGTTGTCAAAGCAGAGAGATAAAAGAATGGCACGGATGCAGAGCAACTCGAGGCGTGACTAAAGGTAGATATAAAATGATGTGTTTTGGGGACACTTCTAGGGAAGTTGCAACTGAAATGCCTGCTTGTCACCCATTGTTGATGTTGTTGGTTGCCTTGAACATTTGCAATCCATCTGATGAAATTCACAGCTGAAGACTTTGTAATGACAAATACTTGTGGTTTGTTCTCCTTGTGTTGTAAATTACCTTTTCCCTGAAAGGACACTGAGTCAGAGGAGGCAGAATTGTAACTGATACCCATCAGAATGCATTTTATTAAATTGTTATTAGGAAATAGCTGTAAGCTTCCCTGTATGCTTCACACAGACATGTCCCTGCAAAAGTTTCACGGTTCTGTGGTTGCAGCAACAATCACAGTTGGGAGGCCAACCCCAACACCTGACTTAGAAGCAGAGTCATCTTGATACTGAAGTAGTTCTGGGTGGGTGTTCAGAAAGACCCAAAAAATCTCAGTTCATCAGGTGTTCAGATAATTCTGTGTAATAGATAACAGCCTGTTGGATGTGCTTCAGGTTGCACTGGAAGTTGTTGATGCTAGTGATGCTGGTGGTCTGGTACTGATTTGGCAGAACCTGGCATTCTGAGTTTGTCAGTTCTTGTGGATTTAGTTGGACCACTGTTCTCTCTTGCTTATCACTCCTTTGGCGCCTTTTACACACTACCTCTCAGCTTGTGCTTTGTCTCTTTTGCCTGCTGTTTCTTTTTTCCACGTATAGGTACCCACAGAACCTTATGACACAAAAACAATAGGGGATTTTTTGACACTTTCAGCAGTGGTGGGAATGTTAGACTTGCATGGGCTTGGAAGTAGCCAGACTGAACTAGTTTGATGAATTTGAGTATTGTTTTAGACACTTCCTTTTTCTTTTAAAGGGAAATACTACTATGAAGTTTCCTGTCATGACCAAGGCTTGTGCAGAGTTGGTTGGTCGACTATGCAGGCTTCACTAGATTTGGGTGAGTTTCATTCAAAAGAATCACATAGAGAGTTTTCATATTGACATGGAATGGCTGGAGTCCTATTCTAGTGTTGCAGAGAATGGGATTTCTGTGAAGGATGCCAATATCAGGGAGTTGAAAACTTTTTTGTACAAATGTAACTATTTCTGTAAAAGGAAGTCTTCGATGGTGGCAGAGTTTTCTATAACTTTCTGCCTTTTTTTTCAAGTTTGTTTTTTTTTAAATGAAGATGACTGGAGACTAGTAAAATCAATAACTGAAATACTAGTTTGATGTACATCAAAGCCAGAAGTCTATAGTTAGCAGTGTATCTTTGTTTATGTGATAGTGTTAGAGATTTCAGTTGCTGATACAAAGAGGAAAAAGCCTAACCTGTCAACCAAAAGATAAAAGCCTGTATTTTTTCTTGTCTTCAGGCACTGATAAATTTGGCTTTGGCTTTGGTGGCACTGGTAAGAAGTCTCACAACAAGCAATTTGACAGCTACGGTGAGGTAAGCTTGAATTGCATTTGGTAGAAACGTTACGAAGGGTTTTGTGTGTGGTTTTTGTGCTAAAACAACTGCCTTTTTTGATGGTGCTAAATTCTAAGGGAGGTTCAGTGGGTAAAAGTACAATGAAACATTGAAGCATTTCTTGGAGAAAAGCTCCTTAACAGATTTAGTTTGGGATTTAAGATTGTGGCTGGACTGCAGATACATTGACTCATCTAGAAATTAAAATTTCTGAATTCTGCCTTAGAGGTTAAGTGATGTTTGGGATTTATGTCTTGACTCATTTTAGCTTGAAGAAACATACCTTTGTGAGTATCCAAGTGAAGGCATCCTATTCTGTTTACTAGTAGTTAAAGTAGAAGTAATTGCACAATTCTAATATGTCAGAAAGCATGATTAAGTGCTAATAAGATAAAGTTAGTGGTGCACTGCTTTTGGATATTGAGTTGGGTTTGCCATTACCTTAATGTGCACTTCTGAGGTGTCTACTGGGAGTATGTGTGGTAGTTTTTGTGTGGTGAACCAGTTAAGTTCAGATGTTTAAGCATAATTTATATAAATATGAGTATTACAGTAGAAACTCAGGTCTTTTTGTGGTATTAATGAGCTCAGTGCCATAACATTTGTGACTTCTACAATTATTGTCTTGTAGGTTTTTTTAGCAAGTGTGACTCTTGAGCTGTGGATTAGAAGCACTTGATAATATATAGATTTTATTGAATACCTTTACAATTTGCCGATTTCAAGATACTTAAAGTATTCAAGTATACGTAACATGCAAACAGCACCTTCAAGAGTTATTCTTTTTATAGAGTCAAAATACAGGTTTCTTATACCATGTTTGGTGCTCTGGTGCACTGGGCATGAAAATCACTTCGTAAATTTATCTTTGTTCACAGGAATTCACTATGCATGATACAATTGGGTGTTATCTAGACATAGATAAAGGACAAATAAAATTTTCCAAAAATGGTAAGTTTTACTCACTTTTTTGTTTGGAATTCTATTGGAATATTTGTATTGGGCGAGGGAGGTCAATGCACACACATGCAGAGTCTGACTGAGCTAACCCTACTTTCAGGGAAGGACCTTGGCCTTGCATTTGAAATCCCACCACACATAAGGAACCAGGCACTTTTTGCAGCTTGTGTACTGAAGGTAATTTTGAACATCACAGATCTTGAAGGTCGATATAATTGTTCTGGGTTTGACCAGGAACGACTTTTGTATAAAGTTCACACAGCCACTTAAAATTACTGTACATGTGGTCAGATTTCTTTGGTCTACCACTGTTCACTACTCAAGTGTCTCAACAGTGTCTATGTTAGCTTTGAGTGCCATTTAAGTTAAATGGTTAAACTAAAATTTTAATTCTTGAATATAAGGGTAGAATAGCATAGATAACTAATGCCTAATGTCAGTGCCATCTTGTCTGTATTAAACTTTGATATACTATGATTCCACAGATCTAAGCAAATAGTTTGAAGGTGCCAGAATTTCATTTCTTCTGAACTCTTAACATTACAGTAATGTAATTGTATGTCTTTCTGGAGTTAGTCTTTCTGGGTTGATCTCTCAAGAAGCAAAGGTTTTAGCAAAACATTTTGGTGGTCAGAGAAATGTACAAGTTCAGAAGTGCTTTGTTTTTGTTGGGTTTTTTTTTTTCCTTGTCTCTTTGAGAGTTTTAAGTTCTAGCAAAGTTTCTTTGACAACATGGAGAAGGGGAACGTTTAAAGATGGATTGTTTTTCACTTTATGTGATCTTTTGAATCCGTGTGACACAACTTTGTTAAAATCTAGAATGCTGAATTGAAATTCAATTTTGGTGAAGAAGATTTCAAGTTTCCACCAAAAGATGGCTATGTTGGCCTTTGCAAGGCTCCCGAGGGTAGCGTTGTCAAATCACAGCACTCAGGTAAGTTAGATCTTTTTAAACTTCTGTTTCTATATTCAGATCGTGTTACAGAACATCTTCTGATCCCTTTAATTGCTACCAGTAAAATCTTAAATACAGAGAATTGAAGAGATATTAATGCTTTCTTTGAAGTATACCAAATTTTCTTCATCTTAAACCACCAGTATTCTTTAGAAATTAATCAGATAAAAAGGGAAGTTCAGCTAATTTACTCAACAGTTTTATCTTAAAAATAATTGTCGGTTTTTATGCCCTGTGATAGAATGAATTATCCTGCATGACCACTATAGCCACTTGTAATTTCTGAATATTAATCTGAAGCTATTCATGGTTGAGTGAACAATAATATTAAAGAAACATTTACAATTAGTGTTTTAATTATTAGTATAAAATCCAAGTTTCTTTCCTGTCAAAAATTGCAGGATAGGAATGTAGTTTGTCTTAATGGCTATGGTTTTTTTCATGTAGGAAATGCACAAGTGGTTCAAACACAGAACCTTCCCAATGCTCCAAAAGCATTGATTGTAGAACCATCAAGAGAGCTGGCAGAGCAAACTTTGAACAACGTGAAGCAGTTCAAAAAATACGTTGATAATCCTAAATTAAGGTAACAGTGAATCTGTTAGTTGCATTTATAGTGTTGGCCATGGGTGTGACCTCATGGAGGGATGGGTTGTGTTACGCTGTGTAGCTGAATAGCCTCAGTAATAATCAGCACCAACCAACAGTGACTTTTCAACTACAGTCAGACCACTTAGGCATTTTTTGATGTGTTTAATCTGTGAACTGCATTTTTCTGGTATGACTGATCTGGTAGGTGGGTTTTTTAATTATTAATTATAAAAATTAATATGATATTTCACTTTTTTTTGACAAAAAACATTATCTGCTTACTCTCTTTCTTTCCTGAGCATCTTCCTGCGCCCCCATCTCCCTCTGCCCCCTCATTTTCCTTCTTTTTCATCTCCAATGAACAGTTATATACAGGTTCTGCTCTGTTTACATTCATGTGCTTACAGGACAAATTATCATGGAGAATGCTTTGAATTAAAGTTGTTTCTCTTTTGACTGTGCTTCTAAAAACTTTAATGTTATCATATGCTAAACTACAGTCAGTTTAGTAGAGTGTTTACTAGAATTCCAGGGGACTAGCAAAGGGAAGAGGCAAGCTGCAATGTAGGACTGCATTATTTGCATTTCCAGCTTTCAACAACATAGGAAACTTTATTAAACTAACTTACATTATTTTTAAGGTATTTTTAAAGAATAAGTTTTTTTGTAAGCTTGAATTGATGAAGATGTTAGTGAGTTTAATACAATAGTGATAATCACACGTAAATAAAATTTGGTAACAAAGCTTTCACTTGAATTAAAATATACTACCTATGAAAGGATGAATTTCAAAATTAGCTTTTTCCCCAATTAATTTGTTCTTAAAATTACTGTTCAGAGCTGTTAATCATCAGCTACTAGTAAAAGAATCAGTCTTGAGTCAGATGTTTAATATACCTTCTCAATATAATAAATGAGTAAATGTTAAATATATTGATGTAATTTCAGGGAACTGCTCATTATTGGTGGTGTTGCTGCAAGGGATCAACTCTCTGTACTGGAACAAGGAGTAAGTTGTCTTTTTTTCATATGATTTGATAGCTTAGGTTCTGAATAACTCATGGTGTTTCTACAGGACAGTAAAGGTGCTTTTTGTAACTCCAGTAAACGTGTTGCTAACAAGGTCATGTTGCACCAGTCCAGCAGTTGTTCCTTTAGTTTCATGGCAATTGTCAGTACAAGTGCTTACAGTCCTTAGTCAAATTCTGTTGAAGCCTGAGTACTCCTGAAGATTTTAATTTAAAAGTATAATATTTTGCCATTTCTCCTTAACCAAGAAGACAGTTTTCCCACTAACTTCTGTTCTGTGTTTATGTGAATAAAACTAGTCTGCAGTTATCAGGTTTGACCTACACTAAAGATCAGTCCTACATAGGAGGAACTCATCTGGCTTCAGTAGCGTAGAATGTACAGTTGATTAAATCATCCCGTAAGGAGAACAGTCAATTTTTATTTAAGATTCACTTTTGGAAGTGAGAACATGTGATTATTGATAAATTTTCCAATGATTCTACCTGCCAAAATACAAATTTTCTCTTAAGCTTGCTTGAGCTTGAAGATTGATAGACTTTTGTGTGATTGCTAAATTCGTGGTGGTGAACCCTTCTGTCTTGCAAGATCTTGACTTATTTCTATAGTTAATAGACTTTGCATCCTTCCACGGTGAGAAGTCAAATTTATTTTATCTGCATTTAAAAACAAATCTGTTTGATGCCTTTAGATAACAAAATTTAAACAGCTGGGGGGGCAAGAGAGTGAAGAAGGGATCCAACACTTCCCAAAATAAGGGAAGGCTTCCTCCCTAAGGCAGGTTCTGCTAATGAAATGGCCATAGAATCAAAATACAGGTTGCCCAGAGAGATTGTAGGATCTCTCTCCTTAAAGGTGCTGAAAATTGTATTAGGCAGCTACCTAAAGCAACTTGGAAATCGTCCTTATTTGCATGTGATGATGAGGGTGGAGACCACGTGATCTCAAGAAATCCCTCCATCCCAGAGTACTCTAGGATTTTATGAAGTTATAATTAACAGAAAATAAGGCATTGCACTGATAATTATCTTGTAATGTTAAACTTAGGTAAGGCAAGTAATGCCTATATTTAGTTATGGCACCAGCTCATACTTTTTTATGTATTTCATAGGTGGATATTGTTGTTGGAACTCCTGGAAGACTGGATGACCTGGTCTCAACAGGGAAGATTAATTTATCTCAAGTTAGATTCCTGGTTCTGGATGAAGCTGTATGTAGAAAACTAAGTGCTACTTAAATTCTGTTTGTAAATGCAATATGATATTTGCAAAAAGAGTAAGTGAAACATCATCGTTCTATAGGGTTTGATATTTTAGTGCAACAATTAGCTACCTATAGGCTGTTCCAGCTTGATCCTCTTGTTTGTAACTGTAGCAATCTTTGTTTTTTTCCCCTAGTAGCCTCTCTGTTAAATCTGTTTGAACTTTCTGTGATAGAAATAGATATTTCAAACTATATTCACGCAGAGAACTTGAAGGGCAAGGACAAGATCAGGATGTTATTTAACCCAGATCGTGAAGCCAATGTATGTTGTAGTCAATATGCTGTGAAATAGGTTCTAGTACAACTGGATATTCACCAAGATTAAGTACCTTGAGATGTTAGTTGGAGAAGCTGCTCATCTTACTATGAAGCACAGCAGCTGTACTTGCAAATACTCCAGAAGTGTATAGACTGAGGAATGAGAGAAAAATTGCAGTTTTATGTCTTTTATTTTATTCCCATGTAGGATGGCCTTCTTCTCCAGGGATACTCGGATTTCATAAACAGGATCCACAGTCAAATTCCCCAGATAACCTCAGATGGAAAGAGACTTCAGGTATAATGTGTGTTTGGGATTTTGGTTTTCTTCTGTTAGTTTTGTTTTGGTTTTGTTTGCCTGTTTGATATTTTTTGTGCGCCATGTGCTCTACTTTGTCGCTGACTATTACTTAGCATGGAACATGCTTCTTTGTAGTGAAGTTTGTTATAGCTTTTGTGCAAAACCAGCACATGTTCATTAGGTTCAGTAATTGCCTGTGAATATGTATTTTTAGGATTCTAGATCTTGAAGCCCCGTGAATAGGAGTTTTCAATTTAAATTCAATTAGTTGGATGTAAACATGTCTGAAAAATGAAAGCCTACATAATTTATGATTTCTAATGCACTAATAATCCTGATTCATCATCTTTTAGTACTTCTGCTTTCTTCCAATTAAATTATTTGGTCTTTGTAAGAAAACATAAAGCAAATGGTTTTGTGTCTTGATTTTAGCCAGTGGCTCTTTCTGTTCTGCTGTCTTATGATTTTGGACTACATAACATTTTTCCTGTTCTACTTTGACTTTTTTGGGGCTAGGAAAGTCTTGCCTTCAATGGTTCCCGTGTCTCTTTTCTTATCAGGTGATTGTGTGCTCTGCAACACTGCATTCTTTTGATGTGAAAAAACTATCTGAAAAGATCATGCATTTTCCCACCTGGGTTGATTTGAAAGGTGAAGATTCTGTCCCTGAAACTGTACACCATGTAGTTGTGCCTGTCAATCCAAAAGCTGATAAGCTGTGGGAAAGGCTCGGCAAGAATCATATCAGAGTAAGTAAAAATTAAGGTTATTTGTCTATGTTTACTTGTTGTATAACCACTCAGAACAAGGACCTAATGTTGAAAGGTCTCTGCTGGCTATTGCAACAGCTTAGTGTGTCTGAAATGGTTTGTTCTGTGGTAGTCAGCATGATATTGGTGATGTCATAACACTGTTTCTGAACAGCTCAGTCTTACAAACATGATAGAGAAGAGCTTGATAGAGTAACAGTCTGCTTTTTCCTAGAGAACAATGGCACTGTGCTGCTTTTTCACTCATTTCCCATCTAATGGTCTGTGGCCTAACTATTTAATACCTCTATTTCTGACTGATAAGGAGGAAATAAACCTGCCTAAATGGATTATTCTGTAAGGTAGTTTTGTCTGTACCCAATGTGAGATGAGACATTACTAGAGGAATGGATTTCATATTGGACTACGTTCGAGGCTCTAAATTCTGAATTCACCTGATACCTGTTCATGTGAGAAGATGGCGATTGTTGTTCAAGTCTTTAGTCTTCAAGTTCTGAGTAACCTAGAGCTGCGTTTTGTTCTCGGCAGCTCTTAGGCAGTTACAAATCTAACAGTTTTCTTATCCCCTCATCTCTGGAACCTCTTGTTTGTTAGGTTTATCAGTACTTTTCATTAAGTCTTACTATGAGTTTATTTCTCCTGGGCTTTAAGTTAATATCTGGTGCAGCCTAGCATGGGGAAAAAGATATGAAACAATGTGTTGGTATTATGTACCGTAACACACGGGTCAGTTTTTTCAGGTTTGTTTGGGTGTCCTTAATTCTTCCTTTTGTGCAGTGGTATTTTCTGTTCAGTGTCTACATAAACCATTTTATTGCCCTTTTTTACAAATGAGTTTTTGTGTGCTTAAACCCAATCTACCTTTAGGTAAAGAAAATTTTTAATTTGTCTAGTGGGAGAACAGAATGCTAAGATTGCTTTTAAACTTTAATGTCTGGCTAGTTATAAGTTAATGAAGTTAAGGATTTCCTCTGTGAAGTGTGAACTACTGACTTGTGGGCTTTTTTATTTGTGTTTTTCCCAGACTGATGAAGTACATGCAAAAGACAATACACGACCTGGCGCTAATACTCCAGGTAATCAGCAACACTAAGTAATAGCCTGTGAAATCCTCCTTTTTAAGTGTTAAGACATAGAGGTAAATTATAGTAGATACTGGCTTTGAGTCGTGTTCCTCAATTTTTTTTTTCCTCTGTTTTCATAGTTGTGAAGAGAAACTTGTATCGGTAATGGGGGAGTGGGATTTGCTGAGTGCAGATTTGTAAACAACAGGAGTTGGTTCGTGTGTGTGCAAGAAACTTGGAACTTCTGAGTGGTTTTAGTCTTTCTGTATTATATCATCTTGGAGTGGGGGGAGCATGGAGGGGAGAGTTAACTGGGAGATTTAGCTTACTAGTTCTGATAATAAAAGTTTGTCTGCCGGAAGGCTAGAGGAAACTTTAAACGTAAGGTGTTCAAAGGCTTTTCGTGTTTTTAAACAATTTGAAATAACTTCTTGACTTTGATTTAGAAATGTGGTCTGAAGCTATTAAGATTCTAAAAGGAGAATACACTGTTCGGGCAATCAAAGAGCACAAGATGGACCAAGCCATTATTTTCTGCAGGACTAAAATAGACTGTGATAATATGGAACAGTACTTCATCCAACAGGGTGGAGGTAATAATTTTTCCTATACATCTTACTCTGCTCACTTTCATATTTATTTCAACACCAAAATTATATGGTAAAGGCCACCAGTATTGAGGCACCTCACAAATAAAATTGTGCTTTAGTTTTTTTCCGTACTGACTTGGTGTAAGTCAGGGTTTAGCAGCAGGGAGCTAAAGGGTGGCCTTTGTGGAAGAAGACAATGAACTGCTCTGTACCTGTTCCAGACAGCTCTGAAACAGCTGGAAACGGCACACTGTGCACTAAAACTTGAACCAATGAGAAGAGTGTATGGTGCCTCTGGTGAAACAAGTGATAGTTGGTAGGGGCAAGAGATGGGAAGAAATGTGTGTAAAAATGTACACACATCAAGAGACATAGGAAGAAATGTGAGAGAAAACACAGAGGAACAGTGAAAAGAGGATGCGTGAGGAGAAAGATGAAGACACACATTTGCAGGAATGAGGAAATCTAGAGAAGGAAGGAGTAAGGAGAAATACCTGTATAGACCTGCTCTAGGGAGGAGGGAGAAAAGGTCTTTTAACTATTTGTCTTGTTTTACTCCTCCCAAAGCCTGTGTCAGTAATTAGAAGTCTATGTTCATTGGTAATAAAAAACTAAGTGGAATTTCCCTGAGTTGAGACTTTTGCCCAATGAATGTACTTTTTTTCCAGTAATGTATCTTTCTGTGTTGTAATTTATATGTGATATTACTAATGCATATCAACTCTTTCAGGCCCTGATAGGAAGGGACATCAATTCTCGTGTGTCTGTCTGCATGGTGACAGAAAACCTCAAGAAAGAAAGCAAAACCTGGAAAGATTTAAGGTGATGCAGCAGATTCTTGAAGGATTTTCCCTGTCTTTCCAATACCTGAATTAATAGGTTAATTTGTGTTCAGCTGCTCTTTGTTCCACTTCCTGAAATTGTGAGGCACAATTTCTGTAGCTGGAAATCTGTACTGTCAGTCAAGATGACCTTTGGGAATTTTAATTGAGAAGATTTGGCTTACTTTCAAATAAAACTTAACTTTAAGCTCTGTAGCAATTACATTATTTTCTGAAGTCTTTAGTACTTGGCTAGTAAAAAAAAAATATGTAAATATTTCAGTTTGGTTTTAATTAAGCTGTTCATCAATTTATATTTGCCTTACGCTGTTGGGAGAAGAAATAAAGATGTAAGTTGATGAGCTATTTGTGCTTTATTTGAAGTGTTCCTAAGTGTACAGAGACACTTCAAGGTGAGGGAAGTGCAAAAGACTATGTTTTCATTGTCTGGGATTTTGTTTGCTTTATTTAACACATTTCTTTACAACTGTGTTTTTGTAGAGAGGAGATGTCCGTTTCTTGATCTGCACAGATGTTGCTGCTAGAGGAATTGATATTCATGGCGTTCCATATGGTAAGACATAACTTGTTAAATTTAAGCTGTTGAATTGCTCAGAGCTTCAATATATTTGCAGTCCTGTCAACTACTTAAAACAAATACATGACCTTCAGCATAATTTAGAAGTATGTAGATGTTAAAGGCTTACACTAGTCCATGTTTAATTTGTCTGTTCACCATACTTCCTCAAGTACTTGATGATTTCTGCATTGTTCGGGATTCTTCATTTGGTTTTCCATTCTTGTCAAAAAAGAATCCCAGAGAAAGTGGTTTGAGAGTGAAGACTTAAGTGTAGGTACTGCAGGTAATGACACCTGTAACTTGTACATATTTTGTGTTCTATTACATGATTTAAGGAGAGGAATTGCAGCAATCAAAATCGCATTTTAGATGTCTGGTGTCTGACCTTAGCTTTTTTATTAAAAAAGAAAGTAAAAAATTCTTGTGGTTTGTGTGTATCTTGCACAGTTATCAATGTGACACTCCCTGATGAGAAACAGAACTATGTTCATCGAATTGGAAGAGTAGGCAGAGCTGAGAGGTATGTATGTCTTCAGAGTAGTCACTGTAATTTCTTGATGTTTTTTGTTGTTGTTTCACAACTTGGCAGGAGTTACTGAAACACATTTCTCTCTCATCTCCCCTAATATTTCAGGATGGGTTTAGCAATCTCCCTTGTGGCAAAAGAGAAAGAAAAGGTAATTATACTCCAAAGCAAAGATCAGCAAATGTTATTTACTGAAGTTCTACCCATACCTGCTATCTGACTTTCATGTCCTGCATTGAAAAACTGCTTGCTTCTTCTTGCTTAATTGAAAGGGAATTTAAATGGATACCTGAATTCTTTTTAACTCTATACTCTATAGTCAAAATGAACATACTAAACTATGTTGCGCAAAATTTAGAAGTTGTTTTCCTTTATTTCTAGGTTTGGTATCACGTATGCAGTAGCCGTGGAAAAGGGTGCTACAATACTAGACTGAAGGAAGAAGGAGGTTGTACCATATGGTACAATGAGATGCAGGTAAACATTTTGCTTAACCAGAATGTTCTAATCCCTCTAAAAGACTCTGTGGTATAGTTTTTGGTTTAGCTGTATAGTTCAAATACAAAGCTAGGTTAGGGGTGTTTATGACCTTTGATTCCATTTGAAGAAGAAATTAGAAAGCTTTGCGACTTACATCGTTTATAAGTTGTTTAATTAAAAAGGCTTATTTTAAAAGTCCCACCTAATTGTGTTGGAGTCCTATTTTCAGCTTTCCTACAGGATGTTAGTTCATAACTTTTGTTTAGATGATTTGCTGCAAAACGGTAAATAACTTAAAAACTATTGTTTCTCTAACCTGGAAATAATGTGTCACTTCAGTAGGCTTTCATTGAGATTCGTGTACCAACTATGAATGCTTGTTAAAAGCTGTATTTTCCTTCTTTCTATAAAAAAGAAGGGCAAATGATACATCACCTGTGGTAAACTAATCTTGGACTATGAACTCTTTATTACAAAAAGTATCCTCATTCACGTAAATAGGGTAGTATGTGAAATAATGGCTTCTAGGTAGGGTAAAAACATTCTGGCATGGGAAATGAATTTATGTAGTCTGAGGGGAAAAAAGCGTTCATCTTTGGTATCTGCAACCCGATTGTTTTCCGTGTACCAGTCTTGTTGAAACTAGTTGAATGTGACTTTTCAGAACACTAGTTTAACTAGTCTTGCACCATAAGGGTACTTAAAAACTTTTTTTTTTTTGTTAGTTGCTGGGGGAGATTGAAGAGCACTTAAACTGCACTATTGCCCAAGTTGAACCAGACATAAAAGTACCAGTGGATGATTTTGATGGGAAGGTTACATATGGACAGAAAAGAGCTCTGGGTGGTAAGCAATGAACTGCTCTAAAATTATCTTGCTATGCAGTGCTTAGTTTCCTGGCTGCCTCATTTGTAACTACAAATATAGATGATAAAAAGCTGCTAATTCCTTGATGTTTTCTGCATTTGTTACATGCAGCCTATGGGTTGCAAGTGACAAGAGCATGTGCCTGTTTTTATTTTGTCTTTACTTTTTTTTAACAACATAACTAATTAACTTTCTGAGTGACTGTAGTTGAGCATTATTAGTTCTGCTGAAAAATGGCTTTCAACATATAATTTAGATTGCGTCTCTTTTGGCAGGTGGACTTTATAAAGGCCATGTGGATATTCTGGCACCTACGGTACAAGAGTTGGCTGCCCTTGAAAAGGAGGCTCAGACATCTTTCTTACATCTTGGCTATCTTCCTAACCAGCTGTTCAGAACATTCTGATAATGCCACACTTGAGACAAGGCTTGAGTTAATAAAAGTTCTGCCCTGCAAATACAAAAATCCCATAGTGTTTCAAAGTAGCATAGTTAGAAAATGATTAAAACTAAATATACTTCTTGCATGATGAACAGTGTTCAGCACTGTTAAGTCTGAGTTAGCTGTTGCCTTAATAAAATAAAACTAGTCATAGATGAAATGTTTTTGTTTTGCTCTTTTTCCTTAAAGTATTAATTAGCAGAATCATTCTTTGCATTTATTATCATTTATTGAAAGTACAAGTATAGTTAAGCAGATTTGGGAGTGGAGTTTTATGTTCTGCAACGAAAAGAATTAGTTAAGATTACGTAACTATATACTTTTATATAATTTTGCAATATTGGGCTTTTTAAAGATGCTGAATAAGAAAAAAACAGGCCTGAAGTATATATTTGAAGCTCTAAACCCCTACATTTAGGCTGATAACTGCATTTTGATTCTATAGTTCTAGACTTCTCAATGTGTCTTAAATTTCTACAATGGATCTTGTATGTAGAATTCTACAATACTCTTAAGCTCATTGAAGAGTAACATGCTAATACCTAAGCAGTTTATAAATCTGCAGAAAAAGCTTTTTCATGCAGCAGTATAGGTTAAAGTACTTAATGCAGGTTGAATTTGTTCAGATCACACACAGAACCTCACACAGAATTAACTAGGTTGGAAAAGACCAGAAGATCAAGTCCAACCTATCACCTAACAACACCTCTTCAACTAAACCGTGGCACTAAGTGCCACATTCAGTCTTTTTTTAAACAGTTCCAGGGATGGTGACTCCACCACCTCCCTGGGCAGCCCATTCCAATGCCCAATCACTCTTTCTGTGAAGAATTTTTTCCTTACATCCAGCCTTAACTTCCCCTGTGGCAGCTTTCAATTGCATCCTCTTGTTCTGTCACTGGTTTGCCTGGGAGAAGAGACCAACCTCCACCTGGCTACACTTCCTTTCAGGCTGTTGTAGAGGATGATAAGGTCTCCCCTGAGCCTCCTCCAGGCTAAACAACCCCAGCTCCCTCAGCCACTCCTCGTAGGGCTTGTGTTCCAGACCCCTCACCAGCCTTGTTGCCCTTCTCTGGACATGTTCAAGCTCCTCAATGTCTTTCCTAAACTGAGGGCCCCAGAACTGGACACGGTACTCAAACTGTGGCCTAACCAGTGCAGACTACAGGGGAAGAATGACTTGCCTAGTCCTGCTGGCCATGCTATTCCTGATACAGGCCAGGATGCCATTGGCTTCTTGGCCACCTGGCGACACTGCTGGCTCATGGTCAGTAAGCTGTTGGCCATCACCCTTAGTCCCTTTCTGCCTGGCTGCTCTCCAGCCACTCTGTCCCCAGCTTGTGGCACTGCAGGGGGTTGTTGTGGCCGAAATGCAGGACCTGGCACTTAAGTCTCATATTGTCGGATTCAGCCCAGTCAGTCCAGGCCCCTCTGCAGAGCCCTCCTGCCCTCTAACAGATTGACTTGCTCCCAACTTGGTGTCATCTGCAAACTTGCCAATGGAGGACTCAATCGCCTCATCCAGATCATCAATAAATACTAAATAGGACTGGGCCCAATTCGGATCCATGGGGGACACAGCTAGATTGACATGACTCCAGTTAAAACTTTTAACTACCTCTCTTGAGCCAAGCACTGACTTGCTTTCACAGCAGTCAAAGTAGGAAGATGTTTTCACAGTGGAAGTTCGAGTCAACACTCTAAGAACAGAATTTTTCAGCATCAAGTGATGTACATCTCATTGGGAATTTTTCAAGGGGCGTGCAAAAAGAAAACGTTCTCGTTGAAGTTGTTACCTAAATTTATGTCTTTATACAAAAATGTACATATATATGTAGGCTTTTCTGGGTCTGTGATGGGGTTGGAGGTTCCAAATGTGCTTTTGGCTATTCACTGTTCCCTGAGTAGCCATTAACTGCCTCGTGGTGGTGCTGATGCCTTGTATAAGGCTAGAGAGGCTTATCCTACACCAGCCTACTGCTTCCAACTGGGTCAATTACATTCTCCCTACGGTTTTTTTCTCTTTAGAAACAAACAAACCAGTAAACAAAAAAGAACTTAAAGCTGTTAGAGCTGTTTGTGTGAAACACAAACTCACAATGAAGGGCCTTTGCTTCACTGACTGACTTCTTGTCGCAGCTTGAATAAACATGCAGTCCGAGCTGTTCTGATGGTTATTCTGCTAATTTCTGATTTAAATGGCTTGTTCCTCCTCTGGATATGAAGCTAATTCTTGCCACTGTACATGTCGAAACTGTGTTTATTTTTCTTCTCAGTGTTGATTTCTAGGGCTGGCTAACTGAAAACAGACCCAAAAAATAGACTTTTATAAGTGCCCCCAACACTATGTGTTGCAGTGTACTGACTTTAGAATTCTGTAAGCAAATCCCATGTAGGCATGCTTGCTGTGCTTCAGCTTTTCTGACCAAAAAGGGAGAAATGTGAGAAATTCAGAACTGGCCTAAGTAAAGTGAACAAAATAAAACTTAAAATTCTGGTTTTAATCTTCCTCCCCCCTCCTGCCCTCCCCAGTTATATTTTAATAATAGCTGTAAGGTTGGCTTAGGAAGAGACTTTTCTTTGGCTTTTTGACTTTATCACTTGTTTATTGGAGCCTCCTTGTTCAATAGCTTTGTATTTTTGACTCATGTGCTTTAGTACAATGTCTGTGAGAGAACTCGCATTCTTATTGAATGATTAACTATTCATTTATAACTACTGGTAGTAATCTTTCTTTGTTTTCCTTTACACTCCTATAAAGGTTCCTTTTATGGAAGGGAAAAGGATACAGATGGTGTTTGCCACTCAGTGTCCAAACTGCTGAGCTGGGGCCCCCTTGTACCAAGTTCCAAAGGCAGGAGGAGTTTGCTGATCTCTTATTCTTTAAGTATGGTTCTGTTTTGCTACTGTGAAAGCAGAGAAAATTGCTGCTGGCAACACAAACTTGTAATCCAGTCTTCTCATGTTTAGGAATCACACATACAAATAAATGTGCCTGGTCTATTTGAAGAGGTAATTGGCCTGTGGTCACTACCATATGTGAATTTCTATGTAGTGCAGTAAGCTGGGCTCTTGCTTAAGCCAGTTAGCAAAATAGCTGCATCTCAAGTAGATTATATGAATGTAAGAAAGGAGAAAAAAGGGGTGGAAGATTCAAAGGAACTTTACCGTTTGTTTGTGGGTGGGGAGAAGTGTAACAGCTTCTAAAGAAACCCTTTATCACTGCAATTACACCAACACTTACTTGTAGACAAATTGAAGGTATGCAAGGGGCAAGGGAGAGAAAAGCCTATGGCTTGTGTAAGGAATCCTCTAAACAATAACACTTCTTTGAAAAGTTGCTTGAAAGCAAAATTGCTGCTTTGCAGAGTTGCTACTTGTAGATACTAACAAATTCAGTGGATGATGAGCAAGCTTTTTACCGCTTATTAAAATGTGTCTAAAACCCACTATGCTTCTTGCAGTGCTTTTTTCTGTAGCTCTTGGTTTCTCACAAATGTGTCCAGATGAAGAAACTGAGGTAAAGAGATGCAGCAATCTGCTGAATGTCAGCCAAGACTGGCAAGAATTGTCATAATATCTTTGTAGCAGTAATATATTAAAGGCTGTTTTGAGATACTCGGCATGTGAATGAATTAGCCTTTTTCATGATGATTGTTAGTATTGGAGAACATAAAGGTACATTCATGAAGTATACATTCTGTGTCTACTGAATACTGCTGCTTACTGGAGTGCCGAGCGTGTATAGCAGTACATTTCTCTTGTCCTGATCTAGTGTTTAGCAGAAAAATTAAAAATACAAACAGCTACTTTGATATAAGGAGAACAGATTGCTGGAATTCAGATTCTAGTTAACATTGAGTTAACTCTGTTGAGAGTGACAGGATATGCTGCCACTCCAGAAATTACAGGTATCCCTCCTGTAGGTGCTATATTGGACCTGCCACTGCTGTACGAAAGATTCAAGTAAGCTGGGGCATCTAAACAGAATTAAGAGCTTGTGTTTAGCCAACTTGGACTTGGGTTTAAAAAAGTTTAATTTAAAAATTCTAACACATACGGGAATGTCATAGTACTCATATTTCATAAACAGTGTTGCCTCTGCAGTCTCATTTTGTTTGCTATCTTTGGATGGCAATGAAGTGTTGCAGAATTGTCCAGTGGTGACTTTCTTCAGTTTGCTGATTATTACAGTACACAAAACTCAGTAATTGTTTTGGATGGTATCAAAACCATGCTTCCACAGATCCTGGTTGGGACAAAGACTTCTTTTAACCAAAGCTGTGATTGTGTTATAATTAGTTCTATTTATTGTATGAATAATGAAGAATAAAGGACAGCAAAAGCTAATAGAAATTATATTCAAATTATTTTTGTTGGCATTTGGAACTATTTGGTATATTATCAGTATTATGAATGGCTATCTATTATTTCGGTTTTAAACTAGGTGTTTATTTTAATAACTTTTGTGATTGTTTTTTGGTTGTGCCTGTTCCTCTGAATAATAATGGTATTTTTTTAATGAAGTGCTTCAAAATAGGAAGTCAAAAATTGTTATCATACAGTGTATACAATTATGCTTAAAGCAGCTCTGTAAGAAGTGCAATAGTAGGTTTGGAGTTTTTTAATTGTGTATTAACCTTTTTTGAAAAAAGATTCTTAAATTGCTTCTTTGTTTGTAACAAGAATTTAAGCAGTGTTTGGCTGAAATAGTTAAAAGAAGTAAGTTTTACAAAAAGGTATTCTATTCACTTGAAAGACCTGATCTCTGGTAATATTTCTAATGGCCTAAAACAGCGAGAACAGAATTTAAATTCAGTGAAAAAAATTGTAAAATAGTCTGAAGTCATCTGTAGTTTTCTGTCAGCAGCCCAAACTCTGGTTAGGAGTTTTGCCAACAGCCATTGTTGCCAGGTGGTGCTTTTACGCTAAGAACTGCATTTAGTCCAAGTTTCTAAAACACAGTAATGGTTAGTATATGGTAAATACACTTAATTTTTCTGTATTTTCTTACTAAGCTTTATCATTTCTGGTATGTATGTGCCAACAGCTTTTCTTGATGGCTTAAAAATAGTCTTTATAACTAAAGAAGGAAAAAGTGTGTGGTTAATCTTTTCCTATTAAACTTGGGGTTTTCTTCTGAAAAATGCCTCTGGTATCAGAGGCTTCCTCCGTATGTTTTACTTATCTCATTTAATCATGTAGGTAACTTATGTAAATGCTGTGCTCCAGGATGCGGTCTCCTTAACAAAGCAGGAAATTCCTGGGAAACTGTCCAAATAAATGCTGCACAGGCTACCGAAACAATCAGAAATATAGGTTTGTATATGGAATGCTTTCATCAAGCCTATATAATATGCCTTGAAAGTCATCTTTTTCTTTTCCAAGATATCCAATAAAGTGACCTTTCTACTTGTCAGATCACGTGTGCATCCAGTCGCCTCTCCTGTTACCCTACTGATGAAAAGTGAGTTAACTTCTATATCAACAGGACTGTTTGCATGATGACTTTCGTTTTACAGCTCTAGGGAATCAACCATGGGCTGCAGAGAAATGTATCAGGATAAGATGGAGAAGAAATGTAAACTCCATAAATTAAAGAAGGAATGCAAATCAAATCCTGACTGAGACCTCAATTGCCAGTTTGAAAATAATCTAAATAAATGTTTCCATAAGTGGTATGATTTAGGGTAATTAGGTTTGTGATGCCCATATAAGCTGTGGTTGTAAGGTTATGTATGAGCTTCTGAGATCAGTGTCTTACGAAGTTCAAATGTATGTGATAATCTTGACTATGCAAATCACTATGCAAGAAATAAAAATTCTCTTGCTCTTTTGTCTACTCTATTGTCTAAAGCAAATTAAAATAATGTGGTTTGATATGCCATGATGAAAAAACCTCTCACTGAAACATCTGTGTCTCAACAAGATAGCAGTCTCTGCAGCTCATTCACAAATCCTAACCTCAGCTATGTTCTGGTTCAGATTAGGTTTGTACTGAACAAAACAGAGTGTAACAAAAGTAAGCAGGAAGCAATTCCACCCCCTAAATGAGGCCATTCCAGTTTTTGTAAGTGTTTAATAAGAAACTTAACACACTGCCAAGTCAGGTAGAACTCGTGGGATGTTATTGTCTCTTCTTTTATATAGTGATATTCTGTTGTTCAAAGTGTCACATCCAACAGCTACACTTTCTCAGGCAATACTTACCACACTGAAGTCTCTAACTCATCTATTTGAAGAAGAAATCCCCAACTCCACTAGACTATTTCCTGCATTAAACTAATTAACCTTCACAGAGAAATTAGGTCTTGCAGAGGTGGTTATGTTTCCTAAGAGAGCAGCCACAGCACTCCTGACAAGTGTTTGATGTGGAGAAACAAAGTTTTTAAGAAGAATGATTTAATTTCCAAAGGTCCTGCTGCTATGGGAATCAACTTCCAGTATTGCATGTGTTCTTGGCTTATTTTAGCTATGTAGTTAATTTTTTTTATTGTGTCAGCAGCAAGTATTCATGTTTTGTTTGCCACACAGACTTTAAAAGGTTTTATTCTGCAAAGTTTTTGTAGCAAAATGTATTATTAATGTATCATTTTATAGGACCAATGTCAGGAATTTGCTTTAGTTTTAATGATTTAATCTGTTCCTCTAAGTAGACAAAATGGGGAAGATAACAGTGGCAAAGGTAGTGCAGCCAGGGCTTAGTCTGATGTAGTGATGTGAAATAGTTTTTTACCTGGAGTGCTACTTACACAGTCTGTATGTCATAGGTAATCACTCCCTTTTTTATGTCGTTACCCTATTTCAACCTTCCCTTTGCATGGTGGATCCAATTTTGGTTCACCTGCCTGTGCCAGGTGCTGTGTTATTTCTTTCCCTTAGCCATGATGTAGGGGATGTGAGTGGGGGAAGACTGAAGATACCTGGAGGCTAAGGCAGGAAAGTATGGCAGGACAGCATTCCACCCAGGAAACTTGCTAATGTGAGACCTAATAAAGGGGAAAATTAAGAGCAGCAGTAGCATGCTACTGTAAGTCATTCTAGATTTCGTGGGCAGGAGGAGAAGAAGGGTGCTGGGGGGAAGTGAATCACATGGCACAGTCTACTTTATTCTTCTAAAGCTCTTGTTTCGCCACTGTGGTAGGCAAGGGCTCTCCCAAAGTGAGATACCTGTCAAGAACGGCTCATTTTCCTCACTTCCCTCCAAGGTAGGAATTATATAAGTGCTTGGGCTCAAAAACATTCTTTTGAAGAAATAAGGATGAAGGTTGAGAAATAATGAGTGTAATGAAGAAAGGAACAAAATTTAAGATGATCCTGGGCTTCTCTGAGCAGCCACTCCATCCACCCCAAGACCCGTTTACTATGCCAGTGGAAATTAATTTTTTGTGTAAGTTCTGCTGTATCAGGAGGAGAGAGATGGTTTTTTCTCTCTGTGCCAGAGGAACTGTCCTTTAGATACACTGGTTTCTTTGAGAAACCAAGGTGTAGGTCAAGATACTCTTTCATGGAGCACTTCATGTAACAAATGAGATCGTTATGGTTGGATGAACCCATGTAGCTGAGCAAACACATGAATGCTGTATTTGTTGGAAATGAGTATAAACAGATTTCATGCCCTGGGAGGTAATTCCTGAATGGTGGAAAAGATGTGTAATTATTGCTAAATTTACCAGCATAATTGAAGTCCTCTAGTCAATTATAGGTGATAACGCTACTAGTGAACACTGACGAGAACTTACAGGAATACCTAAATAGCAGGTTAGTTGGCTGGCTCTGTGTGTGGTTGCTCTGTGTTTGGAAGACTCATTAAATTCCCTTTTCTGCTAAGGACTAGTCGGTCACATGGCCAAGGACTAGGCCAGAGACTATATTTTGTTTCATTGTTTCTCTTTTGGCAAAGGTCAGATTGGCACAGTTTGTATTTTGTTAAAGTCTGGAAAAGTGTTTTAAGGTTGATTTACTTAAATATTTGTTTATTTTCTATTTTTTGTACATTCATAGAATCCTAGAAAGGGTTACATTGGAAAGGACATTAAAGATCATCTAGTTTGTAACGTTTTCCATGGGCAGGGACACCTTCTGCTAGACCAGGTTGTTCAAAGCCCCATTCAACTTGGCCTTGAATACTGCCAAGTTCTCTGGACAGCCTCTCTGGGCAACCTGTTCCAGTGTCTAACCACCTTCATAGTGAAGATCTTCTTCCTAATATCTCATCTAAACCTACACTCTTTTGGTTTAATGCCATTTTTCCTTGTCCTATCAGTACATATCCTTGCAAAAAGTCCTTCTCCAGCTCTCCCATTTCCCTTGTTCTCTGGTTCAAAAGTAGCAGTTGAGGGCAGAGTAAGTAAGTGGTGAATGAAGCAAGCGGTGTTTTACTGTGTATCCAGACTGAGAGATTAGGAACAAAAGATCAGTCTAGATGTGATGCTGTAAAGAAGTGTGGGAGGATGTAGCCTGTTTGCATTGCCACTAAGATTCCCAGATAGATCACATGCTTGACTGCTACCATATGTTAGCTGGGGATGACATTGCAGCCTGTCTGCAAGAGGGACCCTCGCAGAGAATTATAGCTCCTTCTCTTCTGCTATTGTACTGGATTTGAGTTTTAATCATACCTATATATATTTCCAAATGTTTTCAAAATGGAATATTTAAAAAATTGCCTTTGGACAATTTAGTTTGCCTAAACATTACCTTGATGTCATTTTATTTGAGCTGAATTATTCCTTAATTAAGGAGTTGTAGCCAAATAAAACCCTACTCTTGCTGACTTGCTGAAAGAGAGCAGTAAAGCAACATTGCTATTGGAATCCAGCTGTCTTTCTATGTAAGCACTGGAGAAAAATTCAGAAATAACTATTCAAAAATCCATTTCAAAAAGTCTGGATTGTTACATTTTAAATGGTCTTTCAGTGCCACTGTGCCTTATAGATGTGTGACATCAGGACCATGAAGATACCCCAAAAATGCTGTGAAATACTGGTGCTTTGTACTGTTATTTTTTCTTCAAATACAGGGGATTTATTTAAAGATGCTAATGATAATAAATTTAAAATCCTTTTGTCTTGAACAGCACATTTTTTGTGGAAGTTTTGAGTCGTAGATATCTAAAACCTACTTATGTGCTGATGACAGAAATGGTCATCCTTTAACTTAAATTGTCTGCTACGTTGCTAAAAAATTATCAAAAAATATTTATTCTGTAACACTCACTGCAACTTAGCTTTCTGAAACAGAAAAGATCAAACTATCATGTGTTAAAATAAAGTTATAATATTAAGAAAAAAATATCGCTCCTGCAAGCATATTCTCTAATGATCTCCATCTTGAAATTTAATTTGCAAAGGTGATACTAGGAGCACACATCCCACATGTTTCTACATTAAGCTCCTATGAAGTTGAAACTGGATGAGGGATTTTTTTCTATCTATAAATTTGATGCCTCTGTGAAATGTGAGTTCACAGAACACAGAAAAATTCAGTTTGTATGCATTAATCCTCTTGTGTGTCAAGGAAGCTATTACTTTCATACGCTTTTATGTGTTTCGCAGTGTAGGATGATGATGATGCTGTATATATTAAAACTTAAATATTTTATAGACACAATAAAAAACCCCACTTGAATAAAGCTAACATGACTAAAATGTAAAAGCACAGAATTTTAAAGTTCAGATAGGAAATTCTGGTCTGCATGATTTTCAAGACCATTGTTGAATGCCACTGGATTGGCTGTTTTGTCTAAGCTTGCATTGATCTAGGAAGAACCATATGTAAGCTCTATTTGTGAAGTTTTTTGGGTTTTTTGTAGACAAAAGTGAAAATATTGATTTAAAATTTTCACTTTGAGATTTACAGGAAGTTACCTCCTGTATATGAATATATAAGTGTAATGAGGCAAAGTTATACATCATTGCATTAATGCACTTTTGTTTTATTATATGCTCCGTTTTTGAAAGTCTCAGTCAGAGAAACCAATGTTCAAATCTGCATTAAAGAAACACATGGGTTTATTTTTTTTTGAGTTTCTTTGCTTCCAAGTGCATTTCTGAATTCGTTAAAAGATAAAAATTGCTGCTGTGATAGAGTATAAGGGGTACTGAACTAGATCTGTAACAGCAGTGCGGCTTCCTTTTGAAATTCAGTTCCTGATGTCCTGAAAATTCAATGCTAAGTCCAAAGTTGCCTCAGTTCTGCAAATCATTTCCTTACCAAACTGCAGGGTTTTCAGGAGCCTGAAGTCTTCCTTCAGAAAATAACTAAAAGTGGATCCATAGGATAGTGGAGAAGCTGGAGACTGTTCAGTACATATTCTGTTCAGGAACCACAAGCTAAATATTTTGCCTTTGCTTGCAGATGCTTTTAGAGAATAGCCCCATCAGCCGTTCTCAGATAACTGTGTTCAACATTAAATGTAGCAACATGCTTTGCTTTCTTGTCAAAAAATTGGCATCATCGCCAGTGACAGCTTCTGCCCTGTAGATGAGTGGTTAGAACATTACCCAAGGTAAAGAAGAAAGGATGTGCTTTTAGTTCTTCCTAGAAGGTTTAGAATCTTTTTCCCATAGGTCACAGGACATTACACCACCTAATCAGCTTTAAACTAGTTTTGGATGAGAACATACTCACCCTCCACCACCACCCCCCCCACCGAATAACTGTGCAGAAAAGTTCAAGATTCCTTGGTCTAAGGGGTAGGCCAGAGAGGAAAGAAAGGACTCTGTAAACAGTAACTTATTTTAAGTCACTCTTTGAGTTTTATCTTTTTGCTAGTCTAACCTTTCTAGCCCAAGATCATAGAAATGGAAGCTTCATCTTCATCTGGACTGAAAAGCCCTCTATAATTAAATTTTGTCCTTAAATATGTACCTAAAGATTATGGTAAGGTCATGTCTTTGATTTCTTTGACATAAATTATTCTACTGAGTGCTCAAGTACCTCATAAAGAAGTAAGTTTTCTAATCCTTGAATTGTTCCTGTGACTTCTACTGTAACTACCTTAGGTGGTTCTTTGTCTCTGGGTACCAGCACCAAGAGTGCTTCAAATTCAGCAGCACAGTTTCCAAGCATAGGGTTAATGCAACCTCCCTTCCAATACATTTTCTGTACCCACTGATTGCATTTGCCCTTTTGAGTAGGGGATCATGCTGAAAACTTGCATTCACCTGGAAGTTCACTGGTACTTCTGTCTTGTTCTCTCCCTTTTTTTTACTTCCTGAGACTGTTCAAGGTTATAACCTAGAAGTAGTGATTATTCTGAGAGGTAATATTCCATATGTGGCCATATTTAGGATAAAAGTGCTTGTTTATGGTTGGGTAATGAGCTGGCTTGTTCCACGTTGTTGGTTTCTTTCCCGTTTTTAGTACAATTAACTTGGTGGATCAAAAAAATCCTCTATGCTCTCAATTTTGTATGTCCATTTGTACTAAGATGAGAGACCTGTCAGTCACATAATTTTACTGATATGAGCTATGCTACATTTTTGTCACCATAGTTTCTTATTACATATGTCAATTGGGGGATGACAAATCAATAGTGTAAAGAGATCTAAAGATATGAATTCTGTTTTTACAATTTTAACTGAACTTGTAATTCATCATAAAAGATACCAGTTTAGCTTGATGTAAACTGGTGTTGATTTGCATTATATTATCCTCCTTTAATTTATTAATCAAGTCCCACACCAGCCAGTTATCTTGCTTAGGATCTTTGTCACTGTGACAGGCATATAATTACCGGGGTAATTAGTTCCTCTTTTAAAATATCTTCAATGTCTCTATTGTTTTATGGTATATTGAAAATCAACATTAATGGTCCAAAGAGTTCCCTCACAAGCTGTCTCTGAAACCTTTTAAACACGTTATTTGGATACTCCAGTGTCTGCTTTTAGGAGCTACTTTTTAATGTCGTTTTGAGTTACTATTAAAGTGGAAAATATTTTTACATCATCAAGAAATGAACATGCAGGGGAAGTTTTTTCTTTGGGAAATGCTTCCTCATTTTCACTGCTGCTATTGGCAACTTTTTTGTTTGGACATCTTAATCTTTTGATAATGGTTTTCGCATTCCCCATCTTGTGTCCTTGCAGGATCAGGCAAAACCCTGTTCCTGTGTTTGATGTCTGTTTGCCATGGAAATCACTATAAAATCCAGGGCTAGAGTTGCACTGTCAGAAGACACACAAAAGACAGGGTGAGATTTGAGGTAAACATTGTATTTATGGTATTATAGGTTCACCAGGAGGCCAGAAATAAGAATCTCTTTGTATGGTTTTAGTGTTAGATAGTGTGCCATGAACTTATAAGATAGGGGACCCTTAAGAGAGCTGAAAAGAGGACATGAAGAGCCCAGTGACACAACAGTTTTAGTTAGTGTAATGGGGAGGACAAACATATTTGACAGCCTGCACTGAAGCATTGTATAAGCCTTGTAGCATTGTTTTAAGATAAATGTAACCCATGAACTCTTAGACCCACTGATGTCTGTCAAATCCGATGTTCATTTGCTGAACAAGAAAAATATCAGAAAAGCATATATGTCAGTTAAATTGTACAGGATACAAAAACCTCTTTAAAACTCAGTAATGAGCAATAAATATGGTAGAGGGGGTATTTGATGGGCTCGCAGCCCCAGTGCCATGAACAGCTCCATTGTCAATTGTACCATTTCTCTGAATGTCACTTCTGGTGCTCTGAAGCTGTGGGTCTCCTCGCTGGTGGGGTCCTGCCATGCATAAACACCATCAAGCTGCTGCTCTGTAGAGGTAAAATCAAGGAAAGCTTCCTGTGCTGCTGCTGCAGCCGATGGCCTGGAAAAGGAATGCTTTTGAAATGGGTTGCAGTGCTCCCAGCTCCACTTGATTGTTTCCATCTCTGCAGCAAGCTGTGATTCATTCAGCTACCCGGAGCTGGCTGTGGCTGAAGGTGGGTGTCCTTTTAACAAATAACAAAAAGAAAATCTTATATCATCTTTTATACAAAATATATCTACAATACAGCTGTATCTTAACTTCTAAAGCAAAAGTCCATGTTGAGTGCACCTACCTTCAGACAGAAGATTATGTGCATACTTTTTATGGCAGCACATTTTTCTCTCTGTTGGATACATCTGGTCAGCTGCACTAACAGCTTCTTTTCAATGTTTTCCCCCAGCCCCTTTTTGTTGAGAGTGGAAGCACACTCGATTAAAGGTAAACCTAAAAAGCCAATGTATTCTATTGCTCAACATCTGATGCTAATCCTTGCGTAAACCACTATGAAATGTCAGGTTAAAACAAGGCAACAAAAGGCTTATGTTTTACCAGAAATACATACTTTTCAGTATCTGACTTCGGTAAATTCATAACGAAAATAATCTCCAATATTTCATTACAATGTACTTTCTGTTTCCTGTTTGCCTAGGTCTAAAATCCATTGCAGCCAGGAGAGATCAGAGGAGACATTCCTTATTCTGCTAATAAAATCTCCAAAGGCTTCTGTTTGTGTTAATCATCATGAAAAGCTTGATTTCAGTACAGCAAACAAACAAACAAACAGACAAACAAACAAATACTATTTATACAGTGATTTTCATAAGCTCAAAGAACATTGCCAGGGAAAGACGCTATAAGGGAAAATATACTACTTTTACAAAAGTGTTAAAACAGCTTTTTAAGATTTTAAACTCCCAGTATTTGCATGCCTTTCAACGTTCCACAAATCTTTAAAAAAATATATAAATTAATTATAGAAATCATAGACCATAACCTTTTTCTTTCCATGCCTTCTAACACAGGAATAAAATTACTTTTGCCAAAAATGAAACGCACTTACATCTTATCATTCTGTCTCCTATTAATGGAGCTCCTTGTCACAATGTGCTGGTAGAGTCAGCCTCAGGTACACAGATCTTTGATTTAACTATAGTACAGAAAAACAGATCATATGTAAGGCAGATAAAATCAATGGAACAGTGGTGTCATGTTTTTGGCGATGTTAACAATGAAGGGGGATTCTAACTGTTGCTGCTGACATTGTAGAATTCATCACTATAGGAAATTGAGGAAAATTGAAAATTACATGAAGATTATATGGAGATATAGGATGTCTGTATATAGATAATAAACATATATGTATATTAGAGAAACACTTGATGCCATGGAGCTCAAGATTAAGGATGACCAGGTTGAGTGCTTGTGGGTAAAGGTCAGAGGGGCAGATAACAAAACTGACATTGTGATTGGCGTCTGCTATAGGCCACCCAACCAGGAAGAAGATGTTGACCTATTACTCCGTAAGCAGATGGAGGATCTCTCAAGTTCATCAGCCTTTATTCTCATAGGACACTTCAATCTCCCAGATATTTGCTGGGAACTCTACAGCAGAGAGGAGGCAGCCCAGAAGGTTCTTAGAATGTATCGAGGATTGCTTCCTGTCACAGCTAGTTAGTGAGCCTACCAGGGGTGAGGCTATTCTTGACTTACTGTTTACTAACAGGGAAGGGCTTGTGGGGAACGTGGTCTTGAGATCCATTGACCATGAAATAATAGAGTTTT
>VXBA01001747.1:241-12343 GCA_013399895.1 Serilophus lunatus | reverse complement strand
CCTGAGCCTGGGGCTGCACAGGAGCTCTGAGGCCGAGCTGGGGGACCTTGGGGAGCAGGAGGGCTGTGGGGCTGAGCGTGGGGAACTGTAGGGCCTGAGGGGTGCTCCCAAGGCAGCGGGTGGGTGCAGGCGTGTCGGTGAGGTTTGGGGCTGCCGAGCCAAGGAGGGGCCCCTGGGAGCAGCTGTGGGGCTGGGGGAGCAGCCGGGGGCCCGCCCGGGGCTGGGGGTGCCGTGCTGAGCCATCGTCTGTCGTGCAGAAGAAGAGCCGGGAGGAGTCGAGCGGCGAGGGCAGCGGTGTGGAGATCCTGGCCAACCGGCCCTACAGCGACGGCCCCGGGGGCAGTGGCCAGTACACCCACAAAATCTACCACGTGGGCTCCCACATCCCCAGCTGGTTCCGGGCGCTGCTCCCCAAGGCCGCGCTGCAGGTGGAGGAGGAGTCCTGGAATGCTTATCCCTACACGCGCACCAGGTGGGAGCTGGTGGCCAGCGGGGTGGGCTGCGGGGCCGGCCGTGCCCCAGGCTCAACCCCGTCCCCCTCCAGGTACACGTGTCCCTTTGTGGAGAAGTTTTCCATCGAGATCGAGACGTACTACCGGCCGGACGCGGGCCAGCAGGCCAACATCTTCAACCTGAGCGCTGCAGAGAAGAGGCAGAGGATTTTGGGTGAGTGTGCTCGGCTTGGGAAGGAGGAAGGACCTCATGGCTGCTGGGATTCCCATGGGATGCTGGTGGGAAGGCTGTGTGCTGGGGCCCGAGGGGCTTTGCTTCCCTGCTCAGCTTCTCTGCTCAGCTTTGCCCTCTGTGCTGGCCCTCGTGTTTTGGGGACCCTGGAAGGGAAGAGCTCCCTGGATCCTGTGCTGCTTTCAGCCCATCCTCCCTGCTCCAAGCTCCCTGCCTGCTCCCTGTCAGCGTTGCTGAAATAGATTCTACGTTAAGAATGTTTTCCAGGGCAGTTTTGTCCCCTGCCTCTTCCCTTGCCTGTGTTTCTGTTTGCAGCCTCCCCTTCCCAGTGCCAGCCTGCTCCCCTCTCCTTCCCTGTCCCAGCCCCGTTCTGGCATAGGTTTGCCTTCCTGAACTCTGGGGGTGTGTGTGGGACCCCACACCGGCCTCCCGAGGGGTGTTTGGGATCAGATGCCGTCGGAGGAGCCGGATAAAATGTGTCCCCATTTTCCCACCCCCTGCCCTGCTTCCCCTCTCCCCAGGCTTTTGCTCCAGGTCACTCTCTGGCTCCTTTCCGAGGGCACAGCTGGGAGCTTGGGGTGGGACCGCTCCCTCCCCGGGGCTTCCCCTTCCCGATGGGGGGGATGCGCTCGGTTTAGGGGCCGGAGTGCGGAGTGTGACGCGCTGCCTCTTAAAATGGAGGCCTAAAATAGGCACTCGGAGGAAATGATTCATGTGACCTATTTCTCTGCCCGGCTCGGCTCTTGCGGCACTGGGGCCGGCCGGGCTCAGCCCCGGGGGGAGGAACTCTGCCGAGCTGGACGGCCCCGGGGCACAGCCCTGTGCCTGCTGCCTGCTGCCCATCCCGCGATTCTGGAGGCTGCTGCCTGCCCCGCGGGGCCGGCTTGGAGCGGGAGCAGCAGCCCCGACGGGCATCCCGCTGGGGGTTCTCTTTGCCCGGGTGTCCCGTAGCACCGATTTAAACCCATCTCACGTTTCAAAGGGGGATGGAATAACGCAGTCTGGGCGATCCGCAGGGATAACTGATTCCTTGGCAGCTTTCTCCCCGTGGTAAAAAGCAAAGGGAATTGGATTGTGGTAGAAATGACACTGCCAAGAGCTGCTTGGGGACAGCAGGTCCTACCCTGACTCCTTGCTGCTGCTATGCAAGGTGCTTGGCATTGTGTCATGTGTTGCATCATTTTTGTGGGCTCAGGGCATTTCTAGTTTCCTTTTTCAGCCAAAGCTGGAGGAAGAGGCTGGCAGCACCTCGGGCACGACTCTGCAGGAGGGTCCTGGGAACCAGTGGGGTGCCCTGGGACCCCCCCCCAGACCGGGATATGGGGAGGTGCCCTGGAGACAGGGCTGGAAAAGCCGAATGTTAAGAGATTTATGTGCTGGATTGAGCCCAAATGGCTCCATAAGGGATTGTGTTAGATTGTGTTTCCCTGGGCGCCATCCATGAGCACGCCAGCTTTGGGGAGGTCACCCTCATTTTGGGAGAGGTCACTCCCATTTGGGGGCAGAGGTCATTGCCATCCAGCCTTTCCACAGATGCTCCTGTGTTGTGGTTTTGCCATGCCCTGATTTTGGGAGACCCTTGGGGTAGATGGGGGCTGGGGACATGGGCAGGAACAGGGAATGGAGCAGCTCAGCACAGCTCCCATGTCCCCCGGGGTGGCTGGGATCAGTCTCCAGCTGCCAAATCTCCCGGCTGATGTGTGGATGTGTGTCAGCCCCGGCTCCCCGCACGCTCCCCGTGCTGCGCTGCTCCACGGGGTGCTGGGTCAGGCTCCCACATGGCCACAGGGTGTGTTTGGCTGCACCCAGGTATCTGTGATGTTCCAGCTGCAGGGTGTTTTAATTTCTGTATGCTTTACTGGGAAGTCCTTCTGTGTGAGGGGAGGGGACAGGTTGCCCAGAGAAGCTGTGGCTGACCCTTCCCTGGAAATGTTCATGGGCAGCTTGGACGGGGCTTGGAGCCACCTGGGGTGGTAGAAGGTGTCTCTGCACATGGCAGAGGTTGGAATGAAATGAGCTCTGAGGTGGTGCTGCTGGCTGCACTGGGGACATGGCTTGTGGGAATGGTTTGACCTGGTTTTTGTCCCTTTGTCCTTGTTTTTGTCCCCTCGCTGAGCGCTGCGGGGTGACAGGCGCCGTTCCCCCCGCAGACACCATCGACATCGTGCGTGACGCCATCTCCCCGGGGGAGTACAAGCCTGAGGAGGATCCCAAACTCTACCACTCCTCCAAGACGGGCCGGGGGCCGCTGGGGGATGACTGGCTGGAGGCAGCAGCAGCTGGGGGGCCCCTCATGTGCGCCTACAAGCTCTGCAAGGTGGAATTCCGCTACTGGGGGATGCAATCCAAGATCGAGCAGTTTATCCACGACGTGGGTTAGTCCAGAGTCACGGGCTGCACAGAAGGGAATCTGGGGAGCCATGGGGCCACGCCAGGCTCGCTGCCCCCCACCCTTTCCCTCCCCAGGGCTGAGGAAGGTGATGCTGCGTGCCCACCGCCAAGCCTGGTGCTGGCAGGACGAGTGGACGGACCTGACGATGGAGGACATCCGGCAGCTGGAGGAGGAGACGGCGCGGATGCTGGCACAGAAGATGGCCAAGTGCGGCGAGGCCGAGGAGCCCCCCACGGCCGGGATCAGCCCTGAGGGGCGGACGGAGCCGGGGGGGCCCAGTGGGCAGGAGAGGGTCGAGCTGCAGGGTGGGGCTGATGCCTCCTCCGATGACACCTTTGCCAAGCAGTGGTCCACCTCTTCCCGGTCTTCCTACTCTTCCCAGCACGGAGGTGAGAGATCAGGTCCTGCATGGGTGGGACCCCAGTTCCCTGGAGGCTGCTCTTCTCCACTGGAGATACTAGTCTATTTTACCTGGCTTGGGTCTCCTTGGAGAGGTGTCTCTGGGTGTCTCAGGTCTGGTCCCAGGCGCTTCAGGTGGCCCAGGGATGGCCCTGGATGTCCCTGGGGGGGGGGTCTGGATGCAGAACCAAGTGGGAGCTGTGGGGCAGGAGCCAGGTTTGGCTGTGGGGGACTCTGGGTGCTGACCCCCACTGGTGGCAGGGGGGGTGTCTCCTCAGAGTCTGTCAGAGTGGCGGATGCAGAACATCGCCCGGGACTCCGAGAACAGCTCTGAAGAGGAATTTTTCGATGCCCACGGTACAGGCACCGGCTTAGGGTGTGCTGGACAGGGGGCAGGGGAAGTCTCAGGGTGGGTGTGCAGGCACAGGGGTGCTCCCTCCCTCCATGCTCCCCTTCCTGCCTCCGCAGAGGACCTGTCTGACAGCGATGAGGTCTTTGCCAAGGAGATGACCAAGTGGAGCTCCAATGACTTCCTGGACACGCTGGAGCGGCCAGTGGAGCTGGACGAGGTGCTGGGTGAGCACTGGGGGGGGGGCTCCGGCCCCAAATCCTTGTCTGAGTGTCCTGAGAGGGGGTTGATTCCCCACCTGGAGACCCCAGCCAGGCTCACCAGAGCTGTGTCTTCGTAGGGGATGGAGCCAGCACTGCCAAGGCGGATGGTGAAGGCTTGGGAACATCTGTCTTCCCCGAGGTGTGTGTCCCCTGTCCCCTCCCTCCGGCCGTGCCCTCTGGCCGTGCCCCCTGACTCCAGCGCTCTCCTTCCTGCAGGGCGGCACGGCAGAGAGCACGGAGCAGATGTGCCGGATCCACGCGCTCTTCCTCATCCTCCACAGCGGGAACATCCTGGATCAGGGGGCAGGCGAGCCGGGCTCCAAGCAGGCAGACGTGCAGACGCTGGCGGCCACCTTTGACGCCGTCACCCGCGTCCACTTTCCCGAGGCGCTGGGACACGTGGCACTGCGCCTGGTGCCCTGCCCGCCCATCTGCGCCGCGGCCTACGCCCTCGTCTCCAAGTACGGATTCCCCCTGGGAGAGGGGGGGACTGGGGAGCCGGTGGCCTCAGAGAGGGGACTTTGCTTCTCCTGGGAAGGCGTCCAGGACAGAGGATGGGGATAGGGGTAACTCCTGGTACAGCATCCCAGGGTGAGCAATTGTGTGGTGGGATGGGGACATTGGGAGGGGTGGGATAGGGATAATTCCTGGTACAGTATCCCAGGGCAAGCAAGGGTAGTGGGATGGGAGGGGTTGAGATGGAGATTACTCTGATGCAGCACCCCTGTGTGGACAAGCACTGTAAGGTGGGACAACTCCGTTCATCCTCCCGTGCCCCCCTCAGGCTCAGCCCCTACAGCCACGACAGGGACAGCCTGTCCAGCAGCCAGGACCACATCCCGCTGGCAGCACTCCCACTGCTGGCCACCTCCTCGGGCACCTACCAGCACGCCGTGGGCACCGTCATCGCCCGTGCCAACCAGGCCTACGGAGCCTTCCTGCACTCTGCGGAGGGTGCTGGCTTTTGTGGCCAGGTGAGGGGGAATTTTGGGGGAAGCTTGGCTCCAGGGTCCACCTGTGGCCCTGCACGGAAGGTTCGGGGTTGTCGCCCTCTTCATGGCTCCGTGCCCCTCACAGGTGGTGCTGCTGGGGGACTGTGTGGGCAGCATCCTGGGATTCGACGCGCTGTGCCAGAGCCGGGCTGGCTCTGGGGGCAGCCGGAGCAGCAGCCGCCGTGGCAGCCTGGTGAGTGCCCTCTCCCCAGCACCCTCTGGGGAGGGTTTGGGGGTGCACTCGGCGCTCAGTGGGGGCTGGGGGTTCCCTGCCTCTTCCCGCAGAGCGCAGAGCCCATCTCCCCAGAGCTGTGTGGCAGCAGGGACCCACTGGCCAACGGGACAGAGGGAGCAGCGGGATCGGGCCAGGCCAGCTCCGAGCCCCCGGGGGCACAGAGGGACAGCCACCAACACAGCTCCTCGTGCAGGTGAGCCCGAGGGGGATGTTTTTGTGCTTTGTATGGAAAGGGCAGAATTCCCGTCTGCTCCAGGCTGGGAAGAAGCATTTCACGGGTGCTACCTGCCCTGAGCGGGTCGTGCTTGAGCTCCTTCGGGATAATGGGGCCGTGCCAGGCACAGCTATGCCCCTGGGTGGGTGGGAGCAGGACCTTGCCATGCCCACTGTCCCTGCTGTCCCAGCCTGCAGGCCAGCGAGGCCCCGCTGGAGGCAGAGGCACCCCGGAGCAGCTCCGTGGCGCTGGATGGGGCGGAGGGTGCCAGCACCCGCCTCGAATTTAAGGTATCCGGCTTCTTCCTCTTTGGCTCCCCGCTGGGGCTGGTGCTCGCACTGCGCAAGACCGTCATGCCCGCTCTGGATGGTGAGGACCCCTGCCAGCTGCAGTGCAAGCCCCTGTGCCAGTGCCCTTGCCAGCCTCTGACCCTCCCTGTGGGGCTTGAGTCCCCCCTGGGACCTTCCCAAAGAGCCCTGCTTGGGTTTCAGCCTCCTGCACGCCCAGCTCTGCCTGTGTGTCTGTTAGTGGTGGTGGGTGGCTGAGCGTCCCCGCTGCGTGCCAGCACCAGCCTGTCCCTGGTGCCCTGAATCGCCCTCCCCAGCCTTTTGTCTCGCTGTGTCCTGCTTTACCCTTCCCGGGGTGTTCTGCTCCTGGTGCCTCCCAGCCCTTGTGGGTGCCCCTGACCCCCCCACTCTGTGCTGCAGTGGCCCAGCTGCGTCCTGCCTGTGAGCAGATCTACAACCTCTTCCATGCCGCCGATCCCTGCGCCTCTCGCCTGGAACCTCTTCTGGCCAAGGCCTTCCACGCTGTGCCCCCACTCAGCGTGCCTCGATACCAGAAGTACCCCCTGGGTGATGGCACCTCATCCCTGCTAGGTGAGCAGGTCCCCACTGAGCTGGTCCCAGACACCCTGGGGTCACACGACGGTACCCAGAGCACCCACAGCCTGGCTGGGTGGGGGGAAAAAGATGTGCAAGCCCTTCCTGCCCCTTTGGGGCTCTGCTGGAGCGGGGCTCCAGGGTGGTAGTGGGTGTCCACAGGAGGCTTTGGGTGTGCTCACCCGACTCTCTGCAGCGGAGGCCCTGCAGACACACTCTGCCCTGTTCCTGCCCAAAATGGACTTGGCCGCCCCCCCCACTCCCACCAGCGGCTTCGGGGGCTTCTGGAAGGGCAATGAGCCACCAGAGCCCCCGACTCCTGCCGGCACCAGTGAGGTGGTCAAGAGTAAGTGCCATTTCTGCCTTTCCAATCCCACCCCATCCCATGGGATGAGGTATGGGAATGGCTTCATTCCTGCTCTCCTTGCAGTCCTGGAGCGCTGGTGGGGCCCGAAGCGCATCGACTACTCGCTGTACTGCCCCGACGCCCTGACTGCCTTCCCCACCATCACCCTGCCCCACCTCTTCCACGCCAGCTACTGGGAGTCCTCGGACGTGGTGGCCTTCATCCTGCGCCAGGTATGCCGGGCACGGTGGGGTGGGTGCCGAGCTGCGTCCGGCAGAGGCTGAGCCAGGGCCGTGCTGTCGGCAGGTGATGGAGAAGGAGGGCCCACAGCCGGCGGAGAGCGAGGAGAGCTCGATCTACAGCCCCGCCATCCCTCGGGAGAAGTGGCAGCGCAAGCGCACCCAAGTGAAGATCCGGGTGTGTGGCCTGTGGGAGCCCACCTGGGGCATCCTGGGGTGTTGCAGCTGGGAGGGTTTGTGGACAATCCCACAGCCCAGTAGTGTCCCTGTGCTGTTGCAGGAGCTCCCTCGGGAGCTGCTGAGCCCCCCGTGTCCCCACAGAACGTGACAGCCAACCACCGGGCCTGCGACGTGATCGTGTGTGAGGGCAAAGCACAGGTCCTCAGCGGGCGCTTCATGTACGGACCCCTGGACGTGGTGACACTGACCGGGGAGAAGGTACCGCTGGGTCACGGGTGCCACTGGGACCCCATCAGTCAGGGAGGGGTGTCCAGGACAGGGCATGGGGCTGGTGGCACCCACAGCAGGGGATGAATAGGATCCTGTGTGGGATGGTGGGAGAGGGTTGTACGGACTTGCAGCTGGGAGCACGGCAGGATGTGGGGGGTTCAGCCCATGCCCGGCCCATTTCCCTCTCCCAGGTGGACATCTACATCATGACACAGCCGCTGTCAGGGAAGTGGCTGTACTATGGCACCGAGGTGACGAGTGGCAGCGGGCGCCTGACCTTCACCATCCCTCCGGACAAAGCTCTGGCCATTGGCATCTACCCTGTGCGCATGGTGGTCAGGTGAGGTGCCACCTCGCTTCCTCCTCCAGCCTTTTTGGCACAGCTACACCTGCCCCTCTGGCAGCGGTGCTAGTGCCAGGCCCACGCTCTGCCATTCCAGGGGGGATCACAGCTATGCCGAGGCGTACCTCACCGTGGTGGCCCGTGGCACCGAGTCTGTCGTGTTCAGCATTGATGGCTCCTTCACCGCCAGCGTCTCCATCATGGGCAGCGACCCCAAAGTGCGGGCGGGGGCTGTGGATGTTGTAAGGTGGGTGCCCTTCTATCAGGGGGACAATCTCTCCCTCTTTCATGGTCAGTGACAATCTAATGGAAAGGTAGAGGAGGTATTGGAGCAGGGACAGACTGGGGCATGTCCCATCACCCCCTTGCCCCAACACATCGTCTCGGTGCTGGTGCCTTACTGTGGAAAATAATCCCCTCCAGATTTAGATGTGATCCTCACAGCTCTGCTGTGCCTACTCCTTGATAAAATCTTTGGGACCAGGGAGGTTTTGGAGGCAGCACTCACGAATGCTGTGCTGGAAGATCCCAGTGGCTTCCTGCCAGCAGGACTGTCCCCACACAGGCTCCTGGCAGCCACCCATGTCCCCTCCTAGGCACTGGCAGGACGCAGGGTACATGATCATCTACGTGACGGGGCGCCCTGACATGCAGAAGCATCGTGTGGTGGCCTGGCTCTCCCAGCACAACTTCCCCCACGGCGCTGTGTCCTTCTGTGACGGGCTCACCCACGACCCTCTGCGCCAGAAAGCCGCCTTCCTGCAGAGCCTGCGCGCCGAGGTGGGCCCGGGGACGCTGCCAGGGGGGACGTGGGGCTGCTGGTGGTGGCAGGGTGGCACGGGCTCTGCAGGAGCTGGCACATGGCTGGGAGCTGGATCACTGGCCATGGTGGAGCTCGTAGCCTCTCAGGGCAGCTCCCAGCCATGCCTTATAACACAGGGGTGTCCTAACCCCTGGAGGTGGCTGTTCCTGTGGGAAGGGTCATTCCAAGCCCTAACTATCCTGTCCCTGGGCAGGCAGAGATCTCCATCATCGCCGGGTACGGCTCCACCAAAGATGTCTCGGTCTACAGCTCGCTGGGGCTCGCGCCGGCACACATCTACATCGTGGGACGGGCTGTCAAGAAGTTCCACAACCAGTGCCAGGTATGGTGGTGGCTGGGCTGGGGACAGGCTGGGGACAGAGGGCATGGTGGCTGACCCCACCAGCTGGCATGGCCACTGGCTCAGGATGTCCGTGTGTCCCGCAGTTCCTCTCCGAGGGCTACGTCGCCCACCTGGCCCAGCTGGAAGCAGCAGCCCTGGCCCACTCCCCTAAGGGACCCCCACGACCTGTGCTGGGCAAAGGCACCTACGGCTGCCCGGCACCCGTGGACTTCCTCCGGAAGCAGAGCCAGCTGCTGCGCTCCCGGGGCTCCAGCCAGGCGGAGCGGGATGGGGGGCCCCCATCGGCACCCCCCACCTTGTCCCGGGCCAAGCCCCGCAGTGTCAGTCTCAAGCTGGAGGGTGAGGAATGAGGGTGCATGGCCACGTGTCCCCTCAGCTGCATCCCTGATTTCCCAGCCAGGAGCGCCTGGGGCCAGAGCCGGCACTGGGCCGTGAGCCCATAGGAAGGAGATGAGGGCCCTGAGACCAAGGGGTGCCAGGAGACAGCACTCAGAGCCCCCCTGTGGGCCAGTGATCTGCTCAGGGCTGAGCCACCCCCGGTCCCCTCTGCTGCCCCCAGCCCTGTCCCTCCCTGGTCCTTTGGAGTTGTTGGGCAGTGCCCGGTGGGGTCTGTGCCCCAGAGTGGCTGTCCCTGTGCAGAACTGGGGGGCTGTGTCTGTCCCCCAAGGCCAGCAGCACCTCCCAGCTCCCCACCTATTTATTTCCGTCCGGTGTCGTAGGGCAGGGCGGGGTTGGGGTTCCAGAGCGGTTCCTCTGTTCCCCCCATTTCGTTTCGGTGTTGAATAAAGAGATATCATGATGAGGCGCCGGTGCCCACGTGTGCTCCGTACCTGCTGCCCATGGACACAGCACCAGGGTTCCCAATCCCTGGGAAAGCCCTGGGGAGCCCCTGGGGACATGGACTCATGCAGGGAGGTGGCCTTGGGGCACAGCAATTCAGGACAGGGAAAAAGAGCATGGGGTGTGTGGGCTGTGCCACTGCTTTGGGGTACATGCTGGTACCCTTCCCTTGCCCTCTTCCTGCCTCTCTCTAGCTTTGTTTTTCCTTATTTAGCTCTAACAGCAAATTTTCGCAGTGACCAGGCACTGTGACTGGTTTTACTTGAGTTTATCTTGGCATAGTACGACCAGAGGTTTACAGAGATAGCAGGAACAAGCCATTGTTCTATATAAAATGTTCCCGATGCTGACAAGACAAGAGGAAACACTGGTTTGGGGTGATAGCAGCAGCCTGGAGAAGTGACAACGGCGTGGCACCGAGGAGAACTGGCAGGAAGGACTGGGAGCTGGGGCTGAGGCTTGGCACCGCAGGCCCCGTGGCCACCAGAAAGTATAAAAACATCAAACAAGGGATCAAACTTGGCAGGGGAGCAGCAGGCTCGTGTCACCCGCGTGTCCCTGGCATGACGATGAGCGGAGTCTAGAGCCCAGCAAAGAGCTTCAGCTGAGTGCTGCGACGCTCTACGCTGCCACTGAAGGGCCCGGCCGCATCCCCGGGCCGTGGGCGAGCTCCGGGGCCTCTTCCGCTGACTTCAAATAAGTAAAAATCTGTATTAAACATTAATAAACATCCATGACCATTCCACATGTGGAATACCTAAGAGAACCTGTCCTGAGAGCGCTGGGCTCTACTGGGAGAAGATGCCCTTGAAGCGGATCTTGTCCTCGGCGTCCTTCTCCCGCAGCCGAGCTTCCAGGCTCCGCAGCTCCTTGGACACCACGGGCCGCAGCGAGGGGTCGAGGGCCAGCACTTTGGCGAAGTCGGCCTGCGCCTCTGCCACGTTCCACACGGCCGCGTGGGCCTTGCCCCGCTTGAAGTAGGCCTTGACGTTGTCTGTGGGGGGACAGCCGGGGGTCAGCGCAGCGCGGGGCTCCCCCGATGCCCGCCCGGGCCGGCCCGTGGCTCCTTACCCTCGTACTTGTTGAGGATGGAGGAGCAGTGATCCAGCACCTCGTAGTACTCCTCGCACTGCAGCTTGCACTGGCAGTAGTTTAAGAGCAGGGGTGTGATCTTCTGGTCGAGCTCGATCCAGTCGGGAGAGCCCGGCTGCTCCTGCGGGACGAGACGGAGAAAGGGAGAGTGAGGGGCAGCTCCCAGGCCCTGCACTGCAGGGGAAACACCCGCGTGCACCCAGGGAGCCCCACCTTCATCTGCAGGTTCTTGAGACAGGCAATGGCGTCGTAGTATTTGGCTGCTGCCTCGGGCACCTTGCCCTGCCGATACAGCTCATTGCCCTCCTTGTGGATCAGGGGCACAGCCTGCAGCTTCTCCTCGTCCGTCATGGCCCACGGGTCCTGCTGGTAGGAGCCTGGCGGCTCCACCTGCCAGCACCCCAGCGAGGGATCAGAGCATAGGATCGTGGAACCGTTCAGGTTGGAAAAGCCCTCTGAGATTACGGAGTCCAACCACTAACCCAGCACTGCCACGGTCACTGCTACACCGTGTCCCCGTGTGCCACATTTATGTGTTTTTTGGATGCTTCCAGGGACAGTGACTCCACTACTGCCCAGGCAGCCTGTGCCAGGGCTGGACAACTCTTTCCATGAAGGAATTTTCTCCAATATCCAACCTAAACAGCCCCTGGCACAACTTGAGGCTGTTTAACTTGTTCCTTGGCAGGAGAGCCCAACCCTCATCTGGCTCCACCTTCCTGTCAGGGGGTTGTGGGGAGCAAGAAGGTCTCCCCTGAGCCTCCTGCTCTCCAGGATGAGCCCCCTCAGCAGCTCCCTGTGCTCCAGACCCTTCCCCATCAGGGCAGAGTCCCAGTGCCCACAGCCCGCAGCCGGGGCAGGGGTTGGCTGGGCCGAGCAGGTCCCTCACCTTGAGCACCTCGATGTCGAAGATGAGCGGCTGGGGGTTCTTCTGGAGCTCGTCGAGGTCGGGGTACCCCAGGGAGTAGTGCTCGTGCATCTGGGCGATGCTGCAGCAGTGCCGCTGCCCCTCCAGCGGGTCCTTCCCCGCCGCGATGTTCCGCAGGCTCTTGGACACCAGCGGGTACAGCACCACGTGCTGCGGGAGGGCAGGGAGCCGGGATTTGGGGAGGGAGGGGCGGAGGGAAGGGAGCACGGGGACGCGCCGCGCTCGCACCCCGGCAATGGGCTGGGGCGGGGCGGCCGCCAGCCACGCCCCCCGGCCGGAGGCCACGCCC
>VXBA01001741.1:10941-21443 GCA_013399895.1 Serilophus lunatus | reverse complement strand
TCAGCCCTGGGAGGCACATCTGGGGGGGCTGTGTCCAGGGCTGGGCTCCTCAGCACAAGAGACAGAGCTCCTGGAACGGGTCCTGCAGAGGCTGATG
Source organism: Serilophus lunatus (assembly GCA_013399895.1). Lineage (NCBI taxonomy): Eukaryota > Metazoa > Chordata > Aves > Passeriformes > Eurylaimidae > Serilophus > Serilophus lunatus. Next base: position 21,346 of record VXBA01001741.1, on the reverse strand, counting down.
AGGAAGGGATGAAGCATCTTTCTCTCTCTCTCCAGGAAAGGCTGAGGGAGCTGGGCCTGTCCAGCTTCGGGAAGAGACAAGTGAGAGGGGCCCTCAGCCCTGGGTGTCAGTACAGAGGGGGTCAGAGGGTGGACAGGGCTCTGCTGGGTGGGGCTGAGCAGTGGGATGAGGGAACGGGTGCAAAGTGGTGCCCAGGAAGTTCCACCTGAACGCGAGGAAGAACTTGTTCCCTGTGCAGTGACCACACACTGCAACAGATTGTCCAGAGAGGGTGTGGAGTCTCCCCCACTGGAGATACTCCAGAGTCCTCTGGACACAACCCTGTGCCATGTGCTCTGGGAGGTGGGACCAGATGAGCACCACAGTCCCTTCCAAGCTGACTCATTCTGGCATTCTGTGAAAACACCCAAACTGCAAACAGACAGCAAACCACAGGCACCACCTCCCAGCACGATACTCCAGGTGAGACTCAGCACTGCAGCAACAGAACAGGATCTCTATTAACAAAGCAGACCACATTGCCTACCCCACAGTATGGGTTAAGCACCTGTGAAGACCCTTGACTCACATTTGCACTCTCCCACCACTGAAGAGATACCAGAACTTTCCCTAAGCTGCATCTGGAGAGCAGTTCCAAGCACAGCTCACAGTGGGCAAGTTTGAACTGCTTCTCAGAAGGTCCTCTCCTGACAGCTCCAGGTCTGATGTGTGCCAGTCACACCAGGGACCTAAGCCTGCCAACACCCAATTCCTTCCTTCCCACACTGCCTTCCAACAGGCTCCAGAAGATGTTCCACTTCTGTTAAATGGTCAAGCAGCCCTGGAAACAGAAGGGAAAGAGTGGGGGAAGCAGAGAAGGAAACTTCAAGACAGCCTCTTTTAGCAGCAAGACAGATCTGTCAAGATTTAGGAGTGGTTTCATAAGCAGCTTATTTGGGTACAACCAGGGTAACAGAGATTTTTAACTTCTTCTCCATTAACAGAAGCCATCCCTGAAGTATTGGCCAAATTTTACCTAGATATTGAAATGCTATTAAGCAGTGCTAACAATAAGGATGACTAGAGTAACAGTTTGGAATGATGACATTAAGTGAAATGGAATAAGGAACACGAGCAATAAACTGTGGGATTGTTCCTTTATACTAAACCCATCCAAAAATTTGGTGTGTCTCAAAAAACACAGCTGTTTAATGGTGCAAGCCACACACACACACAGTCAAACCCATCGCTGCAGCTCCTTGTGGTTGTAGCACTGAGCGAAGTGCTGGGCAGAGAAGATTCAAAGGACGCTGCAGCAGCCCGTAACTCGTTTCCTCACCGCTCCCAGAAGCGAGTTACAAATAAGGAAGTAATGCTGTAAATGCTACAATAGTCGATACAAAAATAGCTTCCAGGGCCTAAACAAAGCCAGACCTCCTCCTCTGCCGAGTCCTGCAGTAGCTTCACCGGCAATAACGGCAGGAATATTAAGATACGAGTTTCCCAGATGACTGTTCTGCACACAGGCTGCAAGTGTGTTTGAGTAGCACAACCTTCACCTACACTCCGGCTCTGGAGTCACCCAAGGTCAAGAGGCAGCTTTGCTGCAGGAATGGCACCGAGCCTGCAGAGTTTCAGCTCCCTTGTTAACAGTTGCATAAATAAAAAATTAGCCAGTCAACTCACTATTCAAGGTTTTCTCCACGCCTCTGATAGTTCTGTTGTAAAAATCCAGCCACTATTCAGCGCGGCCAAACCTGCTCATCACTTTTAAGCGGTGTTAAATTACCATTCACACAGGGCTTAGAGTCTTTAAGTATCGGCAGGAGAGGTCACACAACTGTTGCTGAAAAGCAGGTTAATTCAGGTACTCCTGACTCAGAACGTAATTGAGCCTCATTTGCTTTAAATGGTACTGGCAGCCGGTGATTCAATTTGTAGCACTGCTAAAAAGAGCAGTTCCAGAGGCCAGAAATAGCCCGGGGCAAGGTACTCCTTCTGAATGAGACTTTTCATGTAACCTTCAATTATACGGAAAAAATCCCATCCTAAAATATTTTGCAGCTTTGGTGTTAGTCTCACCTTCCAGTCTTTTTCTTTACAGCTTTACAAGATCATTAAAAACAGTACTCGTGGTTTGAGTGAGTGGAAACAAAGGGCTCCAGTCTCAGGGTTTCCATTAAACACCTTCTCTTAACCAATAATAAACATCTCGAGCTTAACCACAAAAACGAAAGCTGTTGCTTGGGTTTTTTTATTTTAGTACAGCAAACAATGCAAGATAGTCATGCATTAGAGGAAAAAAAAATCCAAACCTGCAACATCCCACTGATCACTCTATCAGGAACGGATAAGAGGTATATTTATTTTTGGCAGGAGCCTGAATTCAACTGGGAAAAAGAATATCCTACATCCTCCTAAAAAGAGGTTTTGAATTATAACCCTAGTTATAAAAGTTTAAAGTTACATAACTTGAAAACCATCCAAGCAAGAGGGCAAAATACAATAATCCTGGGAGTTACCTATTAAAAATCCAGTGCCAACATGATGAATTCTGCTGCCCGGGACTTGTAAAAACAGTTCTACTTCAGACAGGTAACTTGGTCTTTTAAAAGAAAGGTCTCCCATTTACTCCTTACTTTGCAACAAACTTGTTCTGGATGGAGCAGTGCATGAAGAATCATTTTCTCATTCCCAGTCTTCAAAGATATATTCATCTCCCCAAACATATTACAAGTGTATTACAGCAGTATCAGCAACTGGAAAGGTGGGGAATAAAACACACACAGGACCCAATCTCACAGACTGCTGCCAGAGCTCTACTCTACTAACAGGAAGCCCACAGTTCTCCAAAGCACATGAACCCTCTTAAAGGCCAACTTCCCTGATGAACCTGATTCACAGGAGATTAGATCTCAGACACAGAAAACTGAGCTATAGGGCTGGATAAGGCTGGAATAGGCTGAGGGAGAAAGCAACGGCAGCTGCCAAGTCAAGCAGCTCTGTACTTCATTTTGGTGAACTCATTTCCATGAACAGTCTCCTCTTTGCAGTGGCCACAGCCCACCAGGAGCACCCCCCATCCCTGCTCTGACACTGCACGTGTTTGTTTGAGCCTCGACAAACCCAACCCCAGGATCCCCCATTCCAGGACCCTGAGGGTTCATCTGATCCATGTTTAGTTACTGCACACATGGACTACACTGAAAGATACTTCTATTTTTCACATTTCCTTCTTTTAGAGTCTTAAAATAGAACTTAGCTGCCAATCATGCTGCTACTACTGCAGACCAAGCCAGGAGCAGTGAAAAGCCAGCCTTCTGCAGCCAATATTTGCATGACTTGATAATTTACATTCCCTCTGACTTGTGTTGTGTAAGCCCCTGGTTAGACAGTAGGTATTCAAACACATGATAAGGCATAGGAAGGGAAAATTAGGCACTGAACCCACCTCACCACCCATGCAGTCATTATCCCTTTACACATTCCTGTATTTGGCCACCCAGTTTTCTAAATAAAAGCTAAAACCAAATGAACAACAATTCAAAAAGAGAAAAAGTCTCAAAATCTGTAAGCCAAAGGCAGCTGTAATAGCACTACTGAGGCCCTCGAAATTGCACTGGGGATTATTTTCAACGCACAAAACCTAACAGGAACAAAGTATTTAAATGTAGTTATTAGCATATTGCAGTCACTGGATTTCCATGGGCTTACTGTCAATTTTCATTCTATAATGACAACTCAGAGAGCAGCTTGTCACATCAGCATGACTGACTGTTCCCACTTCTCCAGAGCTGCACCAAGTTCTGAAATTACATCAATGAATTATCAGATGTGCTTGGAGGAAAGGATTGCTGTCACTCACTTCCCCTTCCTGAAGGCTCCCAATTACTGTCACATGAACCCAGGGCTTGCTTTCTGCCCCTCTCCTGGGGAAGGGGGAAGAACAAGTAGCATTTTTATTTATCAGGTGAATACATGTATTACTCACAGGAAGACATGGTGGAATGTTGGTTGGGGTTTTTTTCCCCCTGTAGATTTTACCTAAAATATGCCCATGAGTGCTTGAATACCCTGTGAGTAATCCTGACTCCACACCCCATTCTCCTCACAGTCTGATGCCAAAGCCACTCCATCACATCCTCAAAGGCTGATACCAAGGATTGCTGAGGAAGCCTTTCCTCCTGGCTCCTGGAATCTCCTACAGCTTGAGAGAGCTCCAGTTGTTCTGTTCCAAACTGGCCCAGAGAAGCTGAAAACCACATCAAAATGGCTGTGAGCATAGAACTCCTCTTGAGAAACACACCCAGAGACATCCCCACCCAGTCCTTGTGTGCTGTTTTGTCAGAAAGGTCTGACTGTGAGGTTCCACTGAGAAAGGAGTGACCAGAAAAACTGACTGCAGATCTCCCTGCTTACTGAAGCCATAGAAACCACAGCAAACCAGGAGGGAAATATCCCCAACAGTGCAGGGACTTTGACACTAAGGCAGAATACCTTCAATGATTAATTTCCAATACATCTGGTACAGGAATAAATCCTATTAAAAAAAAAAAAGCCTGAAAGCAACTTGCCAGTGTCGACATCATCTCATTAGTCCTGTTTTTATTCCTTCCCTTTAAGAAATGCTACAAAAACGAGACAGAACATCACACCTTAAGGAGAGACAAACATTTGCCGATTTCCTCCACCAGGAATGTATTCTGCAAAAATAAGGGAAGGTAAGCCTTGACCCTGGTAATAATTAGTGACAAATGGAAAAATTTGGTACAAGTAACTGAGGGAATCTATCTTGATTTGCAGCCAAGTGGGCTGTGCCTTTTTGCTTTCTGGTTAAGGTGTTTAGGAGAGCTTTGTGCACTATTTTAAGAGCAAAACCAAAAGCACGTTGCACTCTGACAGAGCCTCTTGGCCTGTGGGCAGAGTCCCCAGTGATGCCAGGCAGCACCACTGCAGGGCAGACTGGAAAGCTCACTTTTCCAAAGCATTCTGGCGCAAGCTGGAACTGGGTTATTCCAGAGCACATATTGTTATCAACAGGCAGCCTCTTACAAAAGAGCAGAGATGGGATGTTTTAAAGGGTTTCCAAACACAGTCAACCCTTGCTTCGAGCACCTTTTCTGTGCCCTAAATCACAATTATTCATGCAAAACAAGTTATTTGTCCTCTTGAAGATTCTTAACACAAATACAACCTTCAAAAGGAATAGATGGTTCAGAAGAGAAAAGCAGAGGGAATCCTGAAGATGTCTAAGTCAGAAAAGGTCTGGGTAGACAAACAGCATTAAAAAGTAGCACAGAAGTGTCTTCAGATGGCAGTCACAGTGTGATTTAACACAGAACACAAAGCACACAGGGAATCAGCAAGTCCAGGAGACGACCCTGCCAGCTCACAGTTACTTTTTAAATAATCTGGGCTATTCCAACCAACCAAAGTTTAACTAATTCTCACTCTGCAGAACAACGGGGTATTTTCCATTTGCGAGAATCGCTCACAAAGAAGTTACAGTGTCCAGGCTTCTGTCCTTAAGGGCTGCTTAAAGAAGGAAGACTAAAATTAACACTCACCGTTTTAACTAAAGCTTTTTGCAGCACTGCTAAGACCTCTCTCTTAATTAGTTCTGCAGGAGGCCTTTTCCCGCAATTAAACGGGGGAATGACTCAAACAGGAAGGACGGCCCCAGACGGAGCCTCTGGTTTAACCAACCCACCCCATTTCAGGCTGGTTTAGCCTCACTTAGTTTTATCTTTCTCCTTTCAAATCTACAGCAACAGCCAAAGTGGTCACAAGGGAGGGTGCCACGAGCAATGAGGAAAGCAGAGACATTGGGATAGTCCAAGAACAGAGAGTTCCAGGGTTGCTCCATTATCCAAACAACCCATCCTGCAAGTCTGAATTATCCAGCACTGAAGTTAAGAGGCAAGAGGCCACCTCTGTTACCTTCATTTCCTGAGTTGAGTATCAGAACAAAGGAAAATTAAAAAACAAATACAAGAAAAACAGGGAAAACCGGAGAACAAAAGATCATTAAAGAGAACGGGAGAGGTAAAGACACCCATGGATCCAGGAAAAAACATCCTACAAGAAAACAGAGCACTAGAGCAAGGGAAGAAACAAAGATTCCTCATGGGAAATTTCAAGTCTGAAAAGAATCATGGGAGACTGGTGTTTTCTTTGTGTCTGCTTTAGTAATTTGTGGGACTTTGCCTCGTTCTGATCTATTTTTGAACCTAAATCCACATTCCCTTTACAAAAGAAGATCAAGAATTACTGTCCTTGGGAGCTGCTAAATAAGAGCTGCTCATTTTTCAGCTTCCAGAAATTTGTGGATTCTAATGTCTAGTTACACAACAATTAATAACAATGCATTTACACTCAGAAAGGTGAGATTTAATTATCATTAGACCTGCATAACTGCAACAATTATTAATGGTCATCACGTTTATGCAGCATGTCACAATTTAGGAACTAATCAAACTCACGATCTGCTACTGCTTTCAAATTTACTTTCCATGAATGTCAAGGTCTCTCCTCCAGTTCTTGCATCTTAGCACAAGAACAAAGCAAACCCCAAAGGCCAAACCCCTTGACTCTCACTGTACTGAGAGCACCAGGTTCACCAGGCACAGTGGATGAGGAAGTCCCAACACCTGAATTTGTTTGTACAGTTCTAACATCAAATAGTGCCTGAAGGACTTCCATTCTGAAGTGGAAACAAAAGGACTGGAGGTGGGGAGGGAACGGGCTGAAAGAATGTGACTTACAGGCAAAGTGAGTCAACAAAGAGTTTTACTTCATTCACTTTTGAAGGGCATTTCTATTACACAGTCACTGTAAGACATGGAGGAGTTACTGATTCAAGTACAACTGCTACAAGAAATGAGGAGTGCTAAGTCAGGACCAATAATGTTTACTCTAAACACAAAGTTAAATGCTACTAAACACTGGGAGTGTTGCACAGCAGCTGGTTTATTAGTAAGTGGGGAATCAAACCATTCCCCTCGGCATGACTTTCAATTTGAGATTCGCTTGGCAATACCCTCCCTGAACCTCACTCCTTTTGCCCAAAAGGCAGCTCCTCAATTTGAGTTGGGGACCAATATTGCCTGCCATAAGTCACCAAAAGTAATTAGCTGCAGACCCCTGAAGACCTGCAATGCACAGCAAAGAGACAAGATTCCTGCTACTCTAGCAGGTCTTCTTGGAAAACAGCAGGGAAATTAAAAGTTGTAACTGAAAGCCTTCCAACTGGCTCATGGTTTGAACTGGAGTGATTGCCTGAAATTACTTCAGAGGGAAGTGCTGAGAAGACCTTTAGAACCAGGCCACAAGCACTCCTGAGCAACCACCAGTTTATTATCCACAACAGGTTTAAAGCCAACCAAAGCTCGGCCTCCAAAGCTCATCCTCACACAGTCTGATAAACATGGAGGCATCCTGAAAAATGATGACATTTGGGATGCCTAGATTTTAATTTAAGCCTGCTTTTAAAGGGTAGTCAATTAGAAAATTTAAAACTATCTCTCAAACTGGGATAATAGAGGGGTGAGCCCAGCCTGACTTTCCTTGTTAAAACAAGAAACAACCTGTAAGAAACCAGGACCCACCTGCAAGACCTCGATTGTCCCAGCCCAGCACACTGTGGTCACTCAGCTGCACCACAGGCCTGCTTCCCTCAGCTGTCCTGGAGCTGAGGCACAGCCCAGCCTCAGACCAACAGAGCACTCACCCCTCAGTCTGTGCAACTGAGAAATAAAGCTTTAAAAGAGTGGCTTTGCAAGAAATCAGTGGTGAGGGGGTCTGTGCAGCCAGAACAGCAAGTCCTTAGGGTGAGGGTGGTGACTTCCTGGCTGGAAGGCATTCCTGTCATAAACCTTGCGGCTCCTCCCGCGGCCCAGCCCCAGGCTCAGCATCCCCTGACACAAATACTCTTTCTGTGCTCTTTGCATCCAATCACAGGGCAACTCTGTCACAAACTACCTGAAGCAGATGAAAGATGTGTTCCTTCAGCTTCCCCTACTCTTCAGTTGAACTTCATGTCCTCCATCTCCCACGTAGCAGAAGAAGAAAAATTGAATCTTTTGTGTGTCAAAACAACCCTCTTGCCTTGCCTCCTCTCTCCTCCTCACAACCATCTCTCAGATGAAGATTTTTCTCCCTGTTCCAAACAATTCATTTTAACAGCGTAACCAACATTGTGTGCCCTTACCTATTTTGTACCATCAAAAATTAAAGGGAGATTTTGTCCTACATGTGGTTCCCAGGCTTCCTGAAACACTCTGTTTTCTGAAAAATGACAATCCAACATGGGGGGCAGTAGTTTTCATGTGAAAGTCTGCATTTACAGCAAATGATTTAGAAATCTTGGTATTTCTACCACAAGAGTCCCTTCCTTCTGCAGCCGAGAGCAAAGCTATCTCCTCAAGCACTCTGACCAGAAATTACTTTGATATCAGAAAAATCTACTCACAACAAGCACCTTGGTGCCTGTTAATGCATTTCCATGCACAAACCCCTCCACAGAAACCCGGTGGCCCTGGAAATCTAATCCCACTTCCACTGTTACTGTGCTGGCTCATCTCTCAGGTACTATGAGACAGATCTGTTTTTCTGCCCTAACAGACAGTAACGTTTGGGATGCTCCAGCACACAACCACCTGATTTACTGGGTGTGGGAAGAGCCACCACAAAACCACACAGACTTTCATCTGCAAAATGATTCAGTGAATCCACGTGGGGAAAAGAGTTATAAACAATGGGTGGGCTCTGCAAAAAAAAAATCAGAAAGTTTTATAAAGGTTATCCTACCTTACAGTGGATGCTTGGGAAGTTTGGGAGCCTAAATGTGGAGAGTCCTTTCCTTCTAGTTCAGCTCTACACTTCATATTGCTCAGAAGCTTTGGTTACACACGTTCAGATGAAATGCTGTTTCCCAGGTATCCAACACGTGAACTGTAACCCTTTGTGAGGAATTCAAAAAATCCAACCAAAAAAGGTAATTATCCTTCCTGTCATTACAGATTCCAGACTGGGAAAGGTCAGTTCCCCAGTACCATGAAACACCCTTTCACAGCACTGGTGAGCTGTGAGACACAGACCTAATGAAATGGGATGTTAGTCTTTGCCATCATTACCCAAGGCAACCACCACCACCAGCAGCACCCAAAACCTACAAACCACATGTACAAAATTAAGTCACTATTTGAATATCCAGGCCCACTGAGGTGCTTCCTTCAGCCAGACTGGAAATGGCTTCCCCCAGACTGCTGGGGAACCACTGGCACCACAGCACGAGTTCCCAAAAGCAACCTGTTCCTGTCTGTTCATCTGCCTTGCCATCAACACACCTCTTGAGATGTGTACATTAAACACTGCCCCATTAATGTCTGCTGTTTCCAGGCTCACACATTCATCTGCTCACCAGAACATGAGTTTTTTTTAATTCTCAGCACACAACCAACTCATCATAAATGGCTCAAATATTCTGCTTTGAGCTAAGCTAGTTTAGATACAGAGCTGACAAAAAACCCCCACAAAACCCAAAAACAAACCACCAGAAACCACACAAGTAACTTCCCACTCATCTCCATTAAGACTTGCTGCTCACAAGGGATTGACAAGCTCACCACTCAAGCCTCTGCCTGTCAAAACAGACTGAAATGATGGGTCTTGCTTTTCTAAACTTCCCTCCAAACAGCCTGCCAAGCTGTCTGCTCTGACAGACCCTTTTCTAGGACAGGAAGGCAAAGCCAGAAGCTATCTCTGGGAAAAAGAGGTGCCTGATAACGTCTGTTTCTATTTATGTGAGTGGAAACCATCATTTTAACATCAGCCTTGTGTATTAATGCACTGAAGAAAACCGTGGTGAAGCTCAGAAACTGTCAATAAGGTACACACTGCTCCTGGAACAGGGGTTATTTAGACGGCCATGACATCCCTTATCAGCTCCACCGACTTCAAACACAGCAATACAGACATTCAGAGCTGATCAAATTAATGCCCTCCACATCATTATAAGCCTGAAGGGGGCAAGAAAAGGTAAGAGCACGCTGATCTCTGCTTCATAGTACTGCTGTGTTACCTAACAACTCTATGGCCAGATGGGGAATAAAACGTAAATGGTGAATTTAACAACTGCATTTCCCTTTCAGCAGAGTCATTAGACAACAGCAATGCTAAATCAGTTAAACGGTTAAAGCAGCTCAGCCACAGCCCAGGTTACTCGGAACTTCTTAATAATTTCTGCAATTTTTTCCATTTTCCCCCCCACTTCAGCCATTTTCAGTATGACAAAAAGACCCAGAGAACAGGAGCTACCACCGGAAGGACGGATGATTTGTCACTCACAATTGACTGAAATTAATAAAAACAAGACAGCTAGTATGAGGATAAAGGCATGTGGGCGAACACCAAACGTTCCTAAAGG
>VXBA01001741.1:0-10169 GCA_013399895.1 Serilophus lunatus | reverse complement strand
CCCTCCCCCTTGTTCCCCTCGGCCCACGGCGGGGCCGGCGCACTCACCACGCGGGCTGGGCTCCCCGTAGCGCCCACCGGCGCCCTCAGCTCCGGCGCACGGGGGCTGCAGCAGCGCCCTGCGGCTCCTCCAGCAGTGCCCGCGGGCCCCGGGGCAGCGCCGCCATCGCCCGCCGCCGCCCCGCCGCCGCTCCAGCAGCGGCCATCTTGTGTGTCGGCTGCTCCCTCACCGCCTCCTCCTCCCCTCCCCTTCCCTCCCCTTCCCTTCCCTTCCTGCGCCCGCCTCCCCCGGGCAGCCGGGGCGGGACGGGGAGAAACAGCCGAGTCACGGGCTGGAACGCCGTGAGCCCCGGGCCGGGCCGGGCCGAGTTGGGCCGGGCAGGGCAGGGCCGGGGAACTGTCACTCGCGCTCCGGGAGGCGTTGCATGCGCTTCCCCTTGCCCGCCCTCGTCTCTTAGGGGTGTTTTTCGCTCTGTCACCTCGTCTTCTCCCGCCTGGCGGGCTCGCACAGACCTGGTGGCGGAGGGGGCCACGGGAAAGCCACCTCCCCTGGCGCCCGGGGAGCCGCCCCGGGCCCCGCCCGCCATTTTCTGTCCCTCAGGGGCCGCCCCTGGTGCCGTTCCTGCCGTCGCAGCCCCGGGCCTGGAGCTGCCGCCGCTTGTAACTTCAAGGGAAAAAAACCCACAAATTAAGCCGTTCCAGTTTAGGTGGCCGTGCAGGGCAAAGCCCCCGCAGAGCTGGGCTGGCTGCTGGAGAAGGTCCGCCGTGGCTTTATTTGCTGCAGGACACATTAAATCATCCTCAGTTTTAACCAACGCCACAGGTGAGATGTTTGGGCACCCACCAAGCCTTCATGTATCTCAGTATCAAGGATACTGAAAACATTTTAAACCCACGTTATACCTGCAGGTATTCACGATGTCTCACAGCATTTACGTAGAAAGCACCGACTGATAGTTTTAAAATGTTACAAGGGCTAAATATTTGCCATCAGGGTAATTCAAGGTACACCATTTCGATGCCCGTTAATGAGAATGTGAATGCAGAGTGAAATACTAAGGAATTTAACCACACTTATTTTCAAATTAAAGACCAAAGTGGTGTTCAGTGGTCCTGCCCTACTGTCCAGGTCCTTTGTGGCGTCTGGGGGACCCATCCCAACGTGTGGGATGCTGCCCATGGAATCACTGCGTTTCCATTTTCACTTTGTAACCCTGGGAGGAGCACACAGGGTGTTTATTGTCAGTTCAGAACTGCAGCTTTGCCCGACCTCGAAATGCAATTGAGACACAACAATGTCAGGTCAGAAGAAGCCAGGCCCAGAGCCAGAGACCCGACACAGCAACCTGCAAAGAAAGGAAGCTGGGTCATGACATGCAGACAAAACAGGGAATTAAATCACGGAACTCAACTCCTACACACACTGCATAGGCAGGGCTTACTCTTCAGCTCCTGTTTCTGACTCTTGTACTGACTGTGGACAGATTTTCATGTTCATTTTACTGGAAATGTGGCAGTAGTAACTAAAATCGTTATTTACAGCCCTTTTACTCTAGAAATCTTCCCTATTATTTAGGTTTTTCCACCAAAACCAGCTGAATACTTATCAAGGATCAGTGCTTAAATAAAACAAGAATAAGATCAGTCTTTAATTTCTGAAAGCGAGGTTTTCTTGCCATATTCACCAGAAGACCAACATATTTACAAAGCCCCTCCTAACTTAGCAAGAGCCTTACTATGAGTTGGAAAAGAAGTGTGAATTGGAAGTGCTCAAGGCCAGGCTGGATGGGACTTAGAGCAACCTGACGGGTGGTGAGAGGCGTCCCTGCCCAGGGCAAGGGGTTGGAACTAGAGGAGCTTTAAGGTCCCTTCCAACCCAAACTATTCCATGTTTCCATAATAATTTGGGAAGTCTAACATGGAAGTGTCCATCTTAAACGTTATGGCTGTTTTTTTTGTTGCTTCAAAGGGATGAACAGGAAAGATATAAAAATCCAGCAACAGGAATCTCAACCAAGCAACGTAAACATCAGAATCTTTGGCACTGTTGCCACACAGTTAAATAGCTGAGTGAAGGATTTAATCAAGAATACTGTAGTCAGCCAGATTCAGAAGTCAGGGACGATCACACATTACTACATTATTATATTTTTATAATTTCGTTGGCATTGTAATTCTTCCTACAATGCCCCAATGAAACCTGAATACTACTTCTTCTTAATGGCTGTATAAATTATGTAAGAGTCTTTGTCCTGAAGCACAATCTCTCATATGACCAATTGGCAAACTGCAGCACAATTTTTAAAAATTTAAAAAAGAAAAATTAAATTCTGAATCATTATATTCCTATTTAATCAGTCCTCTCTCTTGGAAATGAACTGTTAATATTTTTTGCACGTTATTCTAGGTCAATTTAAGTACTCTCTTCATCAAATTACACTAATTTAAAACTGTACCTACCTGACAGAAGGCAGGGTTGGATTGAATACTGGGAAGGAATCCTTCCCTGTGAGGGTGGGCAGGCCCTGGGTGCCCAGAGAAGCTGTGGCTGCCCCATCCCTGGGAGTGCCCAAGGCCAGGTTGGAACACTCTGGGATAATGGGAGGTGTCCCTGCCCCTGGCAGGAGGCGGAGGTTTAAGGTCCCGGATTCCAACCCAAACAAATTTCAGATTCTACATCACAGAAAAATTTCAGTCAGCAATTGCCATCTTTTGCAGACTCCTCTCCTAAGTGTGCCACTAGAAACATGAACCTTGCTGGAGTCCTGGTCAGAGGCAGAAGATGGAATTAGGAGCTAACGAGGTCAGTGTTCTTTAAACCTTGTTTTACAATCACAGAAACTAGAAATGGTCAAGGCCTGACAACATCCTGTTACTTCCTAGTTTCTGGCAGGTGATGGTAGGTGGTGTTGTGTTCAGTCTGGGTTTGGATACTCCAGTCTCCAGCCTTCCGCCACTTTCCAGGTTTGGTTCCTGGGTATGGTTCCTGTGTTGTGGAGAGGTGTTAGTTTTCAGGTAGTTTGCTTTCCCTCAGCATGTAATCCCATCACCAGTATTAACATGCTACCAATACTTCTCAGCATTACAACAGAGGTGACCCCAGTCCTGCACTGGTGAAAGTTAAAGTGGGATCTGAAATGGTTCTTCTTACGGAACACTGCAAAGACAAGTACTTCAGTTCTCAAACCTCATTTTAGACCTCCATCAGAGTAACAGTTTTCTGATGCTTATTCTTTGTTCTCTTCTTAAGAGTTCAGATGTTTGTAGGTGAGCTTGTTCTCTCCTTGGGAACTGATCCCACTGAGTATCTACATTATTTTTAATGTCTGCTTTCCCCAGTTATGCAGCAATTCTTCCTGCATGACACGCTGCTTTAGCATGTGAGACAAAAACCAGTATTTGTCTTTAGGATTGCTGTTTTCAAATGTCATTTCATCTTACCATTAAATCTGCTGTAATTTGTCTCCACTTGTCCAAATTGTTCGTTCTTTTTTGTTCTTAAAATCCCACAGCAATTATTTTTAATGCTACCACATACAGTCTCAATTTTCAATTCCATTTTTTTTTCTTTTTTTTTCACATCCAAGGATTTGACATTTGTGGTCACCCTGGCAATGTTCTCAAGATTATACCTTAAGAATTACTCCCCATTTTAGCCTGTATGACTGAGAGAAGTAGGTAAAATACCAGTGGAACTGTCATTTCACCATTCCATTTCTTTCCTTATAAAACTGATATAGAACTGTCATTATAGATGGAATAGCTGTCATTATAAAAAGAAATCTATGTATTTTTAAAAGTGTTGGCAATATTTCAGTTGCTGTTTTAGTTATCACTGTGAGCAGCTGATAGTAATGGAAAAAATCTCATTTTGAAACCTGTGAGATCAACATGAGAGGCAAGAATGAAGTATTTTTCCAGGTGGCTGCAAGCATGTAAAAATATCCTTGTTATTTCACACAGCCAAGATTCTTGCATATAAACCACAGATGACAAAAAAGAAAATTTCTAGCACTTGTATGTGCTTCACCATCACATTAACAAAACCTAAAATGCTACACTTTTATAAAATACTGCTGGCCAAAGCAAAGGACTGTATCCATCCGACATAATCATTGCAAAAAAGAGAAGCCTGAAGGATCTAAAGGAGTGTGAAGTGCAAAAGTGTAAAATCAGAGTTCCTCAGGAATGCTTCTCTCCCAACCATTCAGTTGACACAAACAAATAATACTACATTACCCACCAAACCTCAGATCTTTGCAGTTCTTTGATGCTGTAGGTAATAAATTGCAGAATATCAATGCAGTGATTAATGTTTGTGTTTTCAGGCTACTGGGAATGCAAAAGATTATGTAAATTTTCCCTCTGGCTGCAGCTGCTGTGAAAAAAGAAGAAATTATAAGGAAGGCAAGAAACTTAGATGATTTCTCATTAGAAGCTTCACTCACTGAACTGTCCCATCTCCTCATCTCCCTTCTCCCACTGGTGCTCAGGGGTGCAGGATGCTGACCCGGGACTTTGTGCCCCAGGGTCTCATGGTGCTCCTTTTTGCTTCCATGGAATTGCCCGCTTTGCTTCCATCCCAGAGCTTCCAGTGGCTTCCAGTCCCTCTGTGGGACAAACATATTGAAACCATATAAAGTACAGGAGTTTGCAGCATAACAGATCTGCTGACCCACCAGTCAGAGCGAGTCCCAGGCAGTGCCACACCACATCCTTGTTGTTCTGGTGCCCTCTGCTGAAATCACCATCTGCTTGGCTTCTGAATCCCCCCAGTGCCATATGCTGCCACCCCTGTCCCTTGCACTTGACTTCCTTTAATATCCTGGCCCTTTATTTCCTTTCCTTCCTCTGATGATACTTAGATTGAAACTTGTTCTTTTCCTTCGTAACATTCCTGCATCACATTTTACAGCAGCATTTTACATTTTAAAACAATTGAGCTTGGGAAGGTAATACACGAGATGATTAACAATTCAGACAATTATGTTTTATAAGAATTCCAGTGTGTGTGTGTGTATAAAACCACAAACCACCTAAAACAGCCATGTAATTTTTGTTCCTTTTTGGCAGATTTCCTTGTGTACAGTAAAATTGGGGGAAATAAAAGACAGGTAGTAACATCCCATTTCTGCAGTAAAAGAAAACGTGCTGATGGTTTCCTGGAGTTATCCTTGCTTAGTATCACCCAAAAAGACTCCCCAGTTTTGTACTGGTTTGGTTTGAGAACATCTGGTACAAGACTTCCCTAGTGCATCCTCCAACAAATGGGACTGACAGTTCCCACAGGAAAATCGAGGCCCAGCCTCAGCTAATCCTCATCTTATTCGGTGCTTTTAAATTTGTGTGGATCCCAGGTAGGTGCTGCTTATTCAGATCTCAATTCTAGCAGTTTTTAAAAAGTAATTGCAGAGGGACATGTTTTACATTTCATCCTTTAGTGGTGTTTCAGAAGACACCTGCAAACAAAAGTCAATTTTTTATATATTTTTAAATATATTGTTATATATATGTACTTATACAATTTAATATATATTATATATAATATAGTATATATTTTATATATATATTCTATATATGTAGCTGCAGCATATGCTTGATAAACAGTTCACAGAAGATTATTTTCAGTGAAAACATGTCAAATTTGTTTGGGAGGGCTGAGATTATTTTCTGGAGCTCCCTGCTGTATGGTAATTTTCATTACTCCTTTACCAGGTTCTACATTTTGTGTCTCCTCTGACAGGTACATTCTCACACACACACAAACCCCTACCTATTTTTTCCTCTTCCACTTCCAAATTCTTTTCCTCTCTCTCATTACTGGTAAAAAGCTGTTCCACACCATTCCAGTCGTTCAGTTTCAGCAGCAAACACTGAAATTTGTGAATTGTACACAGACAGTAGGAATTGTTCCTGCTGTGTATGTTCTTCTGGTTTTGGCAAATTTTCACCAAGAATGACATCATTAATCCTAACCTTTAAGGATATGTTTTTTTAATTTGACATTTCAGTTGTCGATTCTATTTTTTAACTCGCTTAAAAAGAACAGAGGTTTTATAAAAAGAAGTTGTTCTCTTTTATTTTTAACAAAAGACATTTTGAAGCTTGCTTGAAGTCTTTAGTAATCTGACATGTCACATGATGCTGCCTACTCTTCTTTGATTCCAGCAGGTGAAGGAGGTGGCATTTGCAGAAGCAGAAAAAGGAAAATCACTGAAGGCAATCAGTAAGTTGAATGGAAAGTAGTAACTAATAGTGGAATTAGCTCTCATTTCCAAACTGAAAGAGGTAGTGTTTGAGGTTTGGCTAGTTAACTAGTTTTGATGTTACTTTTCTACAGAAGCTACTGATACAGTTGCTAAAGAAACAACAGTGAAAGGATCAGAACGTCCTGTGAGCACAGATGGAGTTTACGCTGTGTGTACATTTTTAAGATACTCATTAATTTTAGCAAAGCTGTCATCAGTTTCTCAGAGATGAATAGGTGGTTTTTACATGCTCATTGAGGCACATGGGAGTCTATGGATGGGCAAAAGTTTGAGCCTGTTAACAAACCCCAACTGTTTTGGTAAGGACACTTTGTGTTCTCTTTGGGAAGTTTCTTCTTCTCGTACATAAGGCCTCGGGATTTCCAGTCAGTTTGTCCCCACTGGTGTCCTGGTGGCTCTGCCAGGCAGACATGTGCTACCTGCAAGAAAAATATGAGCCAGAAAGGAAGTTACTCATCTTCCTCTTGAAGTCCTCAGTCTTTGCAACTTGACTGTGGTTGGACTTCAGTTCAACAATTTGCTATCAGGGTGTTGTTTATGTGGCAGTTTATCACTGTCTCTCCCAGGCAGCAGTTTTTCTTATCATTATTTCCATTAACACACAGTGCTCTAAAAAAAAAACCCCAAAACAACAACAACCCCACGCAAAACAAAACAAACAAAAACCAAAACAAAAACCAAACCAAACCAAATCAAACCAAAACAAAAAAAAAAACAAAAAGAAGAAAAAAGAGTATCCTCTATTTTCACACACAAACCCCACCACCTCCCTGGATTTCCTTCCACAGGGAGCATGTATGTATGCACCTATTTGCATATTAAATAGACAAGATAAAACTGTTTGTACCCTACACAGATGAGTCAAACATTGAAAATCAGTTGAGGGCAAACATAGTCATTGACTGATCTCTCAGATATAACAGCTGCAACTCACAAGGGTCGGGAGGCAGAGACTGAAACAAATTGGCTTTCTCCTGCACTTTTCAAGCTCACAAATGGAAAGGAGAATCCTGGGAATGCAGTGTTGAAGTTCTAAAACTCTGCCCTTCAATCTGCCTTTCGATAAGGGGCAAAAGAGTGATACAAACCACAGCACAGAAATATTTAGGTTGGAAAAGACCCATTGGATCACCGAGTTTGCCTTGTCACATGATTGGGCTGTCTGGTGTCTTCTGGCTGGGAGATCCTCGTCGGGCTCTCTACAATGGGTTTCATGTTGTCTGATGTTCTTTCCTGGCCTCCATATGCTCCACTTCCCTTTGCCCCGAGGATTTCTCAGGGAGAGCTGCTCTGCTGGCGGAGCTGGGATTACTATGCATACCATACATCCCTGTAAGGACCTGAGGGAAGGTTGTCATCCTCAATCACAGTCAGCACTTTGAGGGGAGGCAGTGCTGAAGGATTGGTTTGCACCAGGAATTTGTGCTTCAGCCAAATAAGTCGCCATGTCTTGCACGTGCTACTGTTAAATGTTAGTGAGTCTTGGCAAAGACCTCAACAACCAACCAAATGGTGTCCCCGTGAAATACTATGAAGACCAATGCACCTCCCTGGAACTGATGTATCCACCCATATAGGTCCATAAGCAAGAGAGAAACACAGAACCTGGTTTAGAGGTTCATAGATCATTCAAATGCAGATGGGCTCAGGCACAGCTTAAACAACTCCCACCTCCATAAGAGGCTCTGCGCCTCTACAATCCAGGGAATTACTTTGGATAAAAGTACAGGAAAGGATAGTTTACCTCCTTGGTGGGAGGGACAATTTTTAGTATCAATACTCTTTCTCAGCAGTAAAGATAAAAAGAAAGTCAAGTTGGATCCACCACTCCTACCTGAAATTTGTAAAACTGAGGCTTTTCAGGACAACCTAAAAGAGGGACAAGCAGTCATGGCCAACTGACCCCCAGCTGGGATTGTGCCTGTGACTGTGATGGACACTCAAGGACCATCAGCCTGGGTGGCCACTGTGGGCACCAGCACAGGATCAGCTCCCAATGGATATCTCCTGCATTCCAAACCACTCTTATCATTGGATAAGTCTGTTGTTTTAGCGTCTCCAATGTTGAAGTATATCCACACGAGACAGAGAACTGAATGTATATCCAGATATGTGTATCCAGGCAGAGACTCCTACACCCCCTGGATGTGAATAAACCAGCTCTGGACACAGAGGAACTCCAATGGGCACTAGAAGGAACAATATGCTGCAGGTACAAGCGCAACAGGACCAGAAACTCTAAAATGGAAATCATTAAATTGTTTACCTTTTTATGTTTTTTCCAGTATTACAGCATGGTTATTTATCCCTGGATTGGCCAGCCATCCTAACAAGACCTTGCAAACAAACAATTATAAAAGAAAGAAAAATGTACAGATGCTCTGCCTCTTCAGGATTTTTATTGCACATCAGGATATTAAGTAGATGAGGCATTAAGTATACTGAAAAAAGGATGTCTCTTTAAGTGTTTTAGCTTGAGAGTCCATTATGTAACAAAAAGTTATTTCCATTTTCAAACAGATATGCTGGTATGTGTATTCACTTCTCTTGAATACATACAGAATGCTTTCTTTACACTAATTTTCTTATTTTTCTAGGCTTGGATAATGTCTTGGGCTTTTCAGATGTCCAACTGAATTTCTTTCAGTCACACTTCAGTACAACTCAGGGTCAAGTTGTGCAGACTCCTCGTAGTTCTTTGCATTCTCCCTGGAGATCTCTGTAATTGAAAGGAGATGCCCAAAGCTGAGCTCTGTTCTTCCTGAAAGCCTTTTTGAGCTCGGTGGAGTGGAAGAATTATTTTTCTCTCGTGTTTTACAGCCTTTTTCTACATTTCAGAAGCATAGTCACATCTTTTGCGACACCAAATCACTGCCAAAACATTTTCTGTTTGTGAACCAAGAGTTTGTCTCCAGCTCACATTCTTGCAGCCAATTATTCCCAGCTATGCATAATAGTTTCTCACCTATTGAATTAGATCCTCTTTATTTCAGATCTTTGTTCCAACTCGTCATGATTTGTTCAATTCTGATTACATCTCCTAAAATGCCAAGAGGCTCTCGCCTGAACAGGACATCCTCCACAATTATGATAATATTCCCTATCTTATTGCCTCACAGAAGCAGTTCAGGACTCAGGATGTGAGGATCTAGAGACTCCCAGCAAACTTGACATTAATTCTGAGGGCCATTCTCTAAGTATTTCACCTAAGTTTTTGTGTAGCCAGTGCTGCATCATTTGCTTTTGAGATGTTATTGTTTCTTATAGATCTTGTCAATCCTCACTCACCTGAGAGCAAGTCCTTCCCCAACAATCTTTCACACAAGCTTTCTGTTGTCACTCTTTGTGGCTCCTTGATAGTTTTAGCTCATATTGTATGTTAATCTTTCTGAATTTTCCCTACGTATTCCTCAACACAAACACCTTGTTGTTGATTTTAATAATTTAACCTAGATTTTGCTTTTTCAAAAGGTGCAAGCCATTGAAATGTTTTAATTTAGCCAGACTCTTCCCTTCCTTTCTTGCTTTCTTGCTGCAATGGTCTGTTTGCAGCCTTGGTGTTGATCCTCTGGGAAATGGAAAACTTCCCAGAGCTTGCTTTTCCTTAATTTGCTACAGTGGTGTTTGACATTCAAATGGTGACTTTACCGGAACTTGTGTTCTCCAAGTCCACTGGTTTGATTTTCCTTCTGTCCCTTTTGAAGGGACCTTAGTGACCACTTTCACCTGTGTAGCCTCCCAAATTCCTTTCAAAGCAGTACCACACTCTTTCAAGTCTCATTATCACCATTTCCTCACGAACTATCACGACTTAACATTGCTGCTTTCAATGAAGTTCATCTCCATGAAGAAGGCAGCCTCCAAGAACATGGTTCCAGATATTGGTCAGGCAAACCCAAAA
>VXBA01001731.1:359128-433618 GCA_013399895.1 Serilophus lunatus | reverse complement strand
TTGTTTCTCATGCTAATTAGTCTCAGGCTCAGTCTCTCTCTTTGGAGTCAATGGTTTCTGAGGTCAGTGGCCATGAGTTGGTGGTCAGAAGTTTGTGGTCCTGATCTTGCAATGCCAGAATTCCCTTTCTCCCAGTAGAGCTGATTTCAGCACAGTTGCTGGGTTGGCTTTCCTGGTGGCCCATCCATTATGCACTCCCTGCATCCATTCTCAGTGATCCATCTTCTCTACCTGCTTTGTTGACCTCTCCCGAGGCCTGAGGTAACACTGTACAGTTGTCCCACCTGGATCTTATCTGCAGTCCAAGTTTCACATATCCAGGAAGAAATATCTGGGGAGAGGGGGAAATGGAGCTTGTTGGTGTTCCCAGATTCATTGGTGCCAAAACTTGGGGTGAGCTTTATTTGACCCATGATCTGCAGTTGTTTCTTTACCCAATTTACCACAATGGGAATTTTTGTTCAGTTGCATTTCCCAGGATGTGCTAACCAGGTCTTGCTTCCACCAGACCTGGAGTCAATGCCATCCTGTCACTCCCTTCTGTTCTCACCTCATGGCAAGGTCCCTCTGTGGCCTTGGCAGTGTTTGGTGGGCAGCTGTGCCCTGTAATTCCTTACACAAAGCAAGGCTCCCAGATGGAGTTACATTCGTTAAATGATTGTGGCTTTTAAGGGGTTCCCAAAGCAGTTTAAAGGTTTCACTGTGCTTTAAAATTCATCAGAACATTAATCTGTCTCCAAGCTTTTCTGGTGTTTTGGAATATGAACCATATGATGAGCAAGAGGAAGCGATGGATCAACATCACTTCATCAGTTGAGTGAGCCATTCCCAAGGTACTCAAACCAAAGCAGCAGAGTTGGTGCAGGGATTGGTTTCCTGCACAAAGCAGCAGCAGCAGCAGCCTCAGCAAAGGGTATTTCATATTTGCTTGCTTTGCACCAAGGGCTGAGCATACAAAAACTGTGCAGATGGCAATGGCACAAAATGCCTTTAGCAACACTTTTTGTAAGAGTGAGACATTCTGAGAATAAATATCTACATTTACATAAATATATGCAGCCACAGAAGGGGCATCAGAGACCTGTGGTACATCTGCACAGGGGGAGCAGGGGAAAACTCTTGGAAACAGTAAAATCAGCAAGATAAGAACAGGCAACTGAGAAGCAGGAGCGACATGTGCTGGGGCCAGAGAATTCTACAGAATAGGCAAGAAAGTTGCCCAGTGAAACTAGAAAAAGTCCTGGACTCAAAAATAATTTAAACTCTGTCAAGGGCAGATGAGAGTATCCCCTTTTCTTTTGGGAGAAGGGCATAAAACTTCAACCATGAGAAAGAAAAGCTGGGGAAGAAAGAGGGCCTGCTGTCCAGCTGACTCTGCCACAAATATCCCTGTAATATTTTCTGCTAGGCCAGCTCAGACTCACCAAAATGATTGAAATCTGCTGTTTTTCCTGTCATTTGTCCCTCTCTGTGGGCCTGTGTTTTGTGTGTTTGAATGGTTTTATTGTGTTGCTGAAGGCCAGGCTGGATAGAACTTGGAGCAACCTGGGATAGTGGAAAGTGTCCCTCTCCATGGCAGCGGGTGGAATGAGATGATCTTTAAGGCCCCATCCCAAACCAGTCTGAGATTCAATGATTCTGTGACTAGTGTGGTCTATGAACAAAACAGGCCTGAAATACCTGCAAAGGACTGTTTCAGTAACCAATCCCACATGGACTTTATCCTTGTGTCACTCACTCACAACTGAGATGTGCCCCAGTGCCCACCAGAAGAGATGCATCCTCAAAATATCCCCCCTGTTCCACAAGGGAGAAAAGAAATAACTTTTGACTTGTTCTTTGGAGAGGGATTGCAGCACTTTGGAAAACTCAGCAAGAACAGGACAAGACATTCTTACAGCTTTTAAAAATCCCAGTCAGACGTCTCTCCCAGACAAACTGACTGTGTTCAAAAAAGCACTGATCATATAGTTTCATTAAATGACTCCCAAGCCCCCAAGCCATAAAACAGAGGAAGTGAACTGGGCTCAAAGCAATCAACAGTCCCAAAACTTACCTTTTCAGTCACCACAGGGAAACCACTCCTGTAATTTTAGGAATATAAAAATATTATATTGGAGTTAAATGAAACAGTCCTGCCATCATAAGACAAATCATGTAATCAGGATAATGAGACATGAACTATTTACATGATATTCTCAGGCTGTTATCAGTGAGATTAATTCGTTTGCAGATATATTCCCAGATGATTCCAGGATGCTGTAATGTATTTATGCCACACTTGAGAGATTTATGGATTGAAGGAGTCAAGAACAACACTGCAACACTTTTAGGTTTACTGGAACGGAGAGAGAGGCTAAACCTCAAACCTCAAGAGTTCACAGTGCATTTGTCCCCTACAGTCCAGTGTCAGCTCTGGGATCTTGACTCACATCTCTGAGTTGCAGAAGAATGTCCTGAATTTTACTGCGATGTTCCACTTAGGAATCTCCCTTGAAATGCTGCTATTGGCATTCCCAAAAAAGCCTCCAGAGCAGAACCCTGCCCATGAATGCATTTATTAAGAGATGCAATAATACCAAATGTATTGCCCTCAGGAGGCAGCTTTTGTAGATTATCGCCAGTTTTTTTGAACATCCATTTTGAATTTATTTGGTAATTATATTATTTATTTACATAAATGGCCACTGCAACTATTCACTGACTATTTGCCACAACTTTTTTGTTCTCATTCCAAGACTTGGAGCATTTGCTCTGGGCTAATTGGCTACTTGTTCAAACTGACTCCTTTTCAAACCTCTTCCAGGAGGAAGAACTCAGGGCAGCTGTTAGAGAAATGATGACACTGATTTTCTTTTCTAAGATTTCTCTTGCTGAGAAGCTGTTTTTCCTCTAAACACCCAAATTTGTGGATGAGGTCACCATGTGTCAGGATCTTGCTCCAGATGGAGAAT
The DNA here is from genome assembly GCA_013399895.1 of Serilophus lunatus. NCBI lineage: Eukaryota > Metazoa > Chordata > Aves > Passeriformes > Eurylaimidae > Serilophus > Serilophus lunatus. The sequence goes on along the minus strand of VXBA01001731.1, from coordinate 430,664 downwards.
TTAACTACTCAATGAAGCCACAAAAGCTGCACAGTCTTTCATTCCAGTTTCACTGAATTAAACACAATATTGTTAATATTTTCGTGTCATTAAAAACAACTCAGGCTATAGAATATTCCATGTTGATCAACAAAAACTGATAATACTCTTTAAAACTGAGTTTTAGGCCCTCACAGGAGGTATCCTTCACACATGTCCCTCACTAGTTTTTCTCATAGGCCAACAACATTATAAAAGTAGATTGTAGAAAAAAATCCCAGAAAATGCATCTCACCTGCTTCCTGATATCCATAGAACCATGGAATCAGAGAATGTTTTGGGTGGGAAGGACCTTAAAGCCCATCCAGTCCCACCCCTGCCCTGGGCAGGGACACCTCCCACTGTCCCAGGTGGCTCCAGCCTGGCCTTGGGCACTCCCAGGGATGGAGCAGCCACAGCTTCTCTGGGCACCCTGTGCCAGGGCCTGCCCACCCTCACAGGGAAAGTTTTTTTTCATGGGAGAGAGAGGTGGTGCTTAGTGTCAGGAAATAATGAAGAGTTCTTCACTCATACAACTCCAAATCTGAACTTCACCCCCAATTTATGACATCATTTGTTCAGCTGCATCAGCTGCTTTACACAGTCAACAATTTTTCTTTTGTTTTTGTCTAAATGTATTTTAAGTCTTATTATACACTTATGTCAGTGTGCATACAGATATATGTGTCCTGTTATATATAAAATCATATATATTATTTAAAACTTCTGGTTTTGCATATACAGGTGTTGTTCTGAGAGAGGGGCTGTTTCCTTGCTTGTGGAGTTTCTTGGGAGCCAACTTTCCTCCCAATTTCTCATAATTCTGAATGTTCAAGGAGGCAAAAATATAACTGAAAATTAAAATTTCCCTGCCCCAAAGAATGTGGTAGAGCTCATTCAGTCTTGGATTGGCATTCCAGGATAGCTTGGAAATTCTACTATGGATAAATTCAGGAGATAAAACATAGGAGAGATTGACTCCACCATTCAAGGTCCATTTCCTACAAATAATATGTATAATCAGAGTGGCCTTTTATCTACTACCATATTTCAGTACAATAATCAAGATCTACTTCAGACAACATGGGAAGAAGACGCAGATGATCATAGTTTTGAGTGAATTATTCCCCCCCTCTTCCCTCCTCCCCCAAAAAAATCTCCTTATCATTATTGAGTTCCTTTAAAGCTCACGCTTAATATCCAACTGTAAGGAAACAATATTTATAACTCTTCTAACAGAATGAAAAGACATTTTATTTGAATATTTACATTATATATCCATCCTCCTGTATGATGAGGTTGTCTCTGCTTTGTGAGGCCTTTCATTCATTTGCTCTTGGCAATTTTCAAGAAGAAATCATAATTATTATTTTTTTAATCTCTTCAGGTATGGTCTAGTCTGATTCCAGATGTATCCTATTAACAACAAAAAGCCCCAAACTTTAATTTTTCACAGTTTCTCTGGGATCAGTTTGTCACAATTTGATTAATTCCCTCCTCATCTTCTTCTTGCTTTCTAATGTAATAAATCAGCCTAATAAAATTATTGTCATTTTTCTCACAGAGGCAGAAAAAAGACAGTTTGTCTTTACTGTCAGCAGTTGAAATATGAAGTTTTTAAAAACATATGAACAAGCAAAAAGTACAGACTGCAAAAACCACAGCTCCTTTCCAGGGCTCAGTAGATAGGACTGAGATTAATCACTCAGCCAATCTCATCTCCTTCCTGTCTTCTGTTTTACCTAAATGCAGGAGTTTTGAATCAAATTTATGACTGTAAATGACCAGAATGAGGGAAAGAAGAGGATATTTTTGCAAAAGCAGTGAGACATGAGGGAATCTTTGATTTTGTTCCATTTGTCTTGTCTGAATCTCTTTTGAATCACTCATGCTAAAGGACATATCTCATTTTATTTGCAATCCTGCCTTAGTCTGAAGCAGCTCATGATGCTGCTGTGCAGAAAACATGGAATTCCAGCCTTCTTCCCCATTTTTCCTTGGGAAACAATGTTCCTCTGATTGTCTCTGTCTTCTGTAATATTCCATGTGCAGTTTATTCTGAAAATCATCTCTTCCCTTGTTTCCCCTCAAACTACTCTAATGATTAATCTAGTTAATTTAAGTTGGGAAGAACATGCTTAGATTGAACCTTTGATTTTACTGACTTTCCTAAAAACTTTTCCAAGGAGCAAGTACAGCTACTTAAGAATCTTCTTGCTGCCAATATTGCATAATGAAACTAAATCACAAAATTATACAGTAACTGGGAATAATCTGATTCTGATAGTCATGATTTACTTCCCCAAAAATGAGAAGAGTACAAGGGAATAAGGGACAGAAACCTCACCTGGAATATTCTTCTAGTTAAAGATTAATTTTGAAGATGACAAAATAAGATTGGAACAGGTTGTACAAATGAGAAGGAAAATAATTTATATGTGTCATTATGCTTGGCTTAAAACTCACAAAAACAGGACTGAGAGGAATTTCAATTAAATCTACAATATCATCAAATTAAAGAAATCAGACTGATGTAATGGTGACAGTTGATGGTGGATGTGAAGAGAGAAACTTTTTCATAAAATGATAAGAAACTTTGTATACATGGCAGTAAAACATTACAATATTGTTAAGGGGAAGGAAATTGCTATTTATGACTTCCAAAATCACAGTCTGCGAAAACAATTCTTGAGATCAGTCATTACAGATCTGCACACAAATCCACACGATCACCTCAAACATCCTTGAATCTCCTTCTGATGAATATGGTTTGCCATAAACTGTGACAGAACTTGTTGATTTGATTCCAAGAATATCTTTGCTTCTGTTCTTCTTCCAGATGTTGTACTTGCACAGATATTTTACAGATGTGGGTACAGCATTAAGAAAACTCACACTTGCTAAGTTATAAAACTATTATTCTTCTACTAAAGTTGTGGAAGAGGAGCCAGGATCAGAATGTCCAATAGGAACTGCTCCAGGAAGGGATAAGTAGAGTCGATCCAATACATAATTTCAGCAATAAAGAGTTTCTTCTCTTCTGCTTTGTCCCAAAGGGACAAGAAAGGTGAATTTAATCCCTTCTATTTGTCATGATATCAGGTAAATTCACATCTCAGTCCAGCTTTGGAAAAGAAAGTGGAGATCAAGAGTTTCTGAGGGCCTTGTCCTCCCCAAGTACATCCTCTGGTGCGACTGGAGTGGACTGGGGCAGAATTACCACCAATGGAAGAAATAACAGAGTTATTGTGGTCTCCTTTACTTCCTGGAGATGCAACAAATTGTGAATGACCATTCATTGACAATTTGTTTGCCAACTTGCATTTTTAATGGTGAAAGCTTGCATCCTCAGTTCCACAAAAACTAATTTTGAGGGATTACAAAGGTTTAATCCTGCTGAGAACACCTTCTTCACATTTTGAGTGCAGTTATTTGTGGGTGTAAATGTTTTACACAATCGGACAAAGTCCCCAGTAACAAGAGCTGAGGAGAGCAAGGTCGAAAGACAAAAAGAAGTTTGACAGTGGGAGCTAAATTCAGACCCCTGTGGTGAATATTTTCTGCATCACAAAGATGTTTACAAGCTGCTTTTGAAAAATCCAGATAACACCATTGTAAAACCAGGATGCTGGAACAACCAGAACTGTTGGTCTTTGAGCCACCAAAGGGTCAGTCTGTGCAAAAAAACAGGATCCCTCTCTAAGAAAAAACATGGACAAAAATGGGGACTGCTGATTATAAAATGATTACCATGGAATCATTGAATGGTTTGGGTTGGATGGGCCTTTAAGCTCATCCAGTCCCACCTGCCCTAGGCAGGGACACCTCCCACTGTCCCAGGTGGCTCCAACCTGGCCTTGGACACTCCCAGGGATGGGGCAGCCACAGCTTCTCTCTGGGCAACATGTGCCAGGGCCTGCCCCCCCTCCCAGCCAGGAATTCCTTCCCACTATCCCATCTCTCCCTGCCCTCTGGCAGTGGGAAGCCATTCCCTGTGTCCTGTCCCTCCAGCCCTTGTCTCAAGTCCCTCTCCAGCTCTCCTGGAGCCCCTTTAGGCTCTGGAAGAGGTTTTAAGGTCTCCTTGGAGCCTTCTCTTCTCCAGGTGAACAATCCCATCTCTCCCAGCCTCCAGGAAAACAAAATGGTTCTATTTAAGCCAAATATGTTGTAGGGGAAAAAAACTCCAAACCAACAAATCAAACCAAACAAAAAAGCCCAGACAGACAAAAAAAAGAGAAAAAGATAAAAAAAATAAAAAAGATAAAAAAGAGAAAAGAAAAATTAAGAATTAATAGCAAGTTTTCTTGAGTCTTGACTCTTAAATTCAAACCCACTTAGTCTAAATCAGAGTGAGGGTCACCTAGACATGAAATAATTGTCATGAAATAAGACATAGGTGACCCAATTAATGTTCCCACATCCAGCAAAGAAAACACCCCATTAGACCAGCAGCTCCACTTGGCCTGTTTCTCCAGAGTTTCCAACATCACATCTCCTGCCTCAGTTGTGTTACTAAAAAGCTACAAATCTTTGAAAGAATGACAGAGAAAAAAAAAAGGCCGATTACAACTAAAATAATGAAACTTCTATGGATAAAATTAGAAAGTTCCTTCAGCACATCCCACCACGCAATAAAACAAGAAAGTATCTGGGAGCTGATCTCCTTTGAAAAGCTCAGACAGGCGATAATTTCAGCACATCAATGAAAAACAGTGGGAAAGAGCTGCCTCCTTGCCGGGCCTTTCAAATGCCAAGCAGCCTCATCCTTCAATCAGAACATTCCTCTTCTGATGGGCTTTGTGCCTGAGAAGTGTGAGATGTTGCTCCTGAACTCACCGAAGCAATTAGAGATGACTGTGATGTGAGCATTGGAAAGAATGACACATCAGGCAGCTTCAAGATCTAAACTTAAATTCCTTCATTCAGAAAATACGTCCTGCTGGCAGTTAATTGTTACACTTAATTAACCTCAGCACTAAAAGGGCAAAAACCTCAACACTCCTGTTCTGAACTGGCTGTGAGTACCAATATTATGGAGGGAATGCTGCACATTAATGACAGAAGGAGGAAATAAAACCCGAGAAAAGTGATGCAAAAGAAAACAGTTGCTCACCACCAAGCAGCTGATGAGCAGCTTCTGAGCTATGGGACACCCACCAACCCCCATCCATCCAGCTTTCTTGCTGAGCACCGTGTCCTGTGCTCTGGGAGGTCCCTGGGGTTCCTTGGGCAGCTGTCCTGGCTGTGTTCCCTCCCAACAGCTCGTGACCCTCAGGCAACTCACTGGTGGGGTAAGGAGCAGAAAGTGCCGTGTAAGCACAGAACAGCAACTGAAACATCACAGTGTAATCAGTGAGTTATCAGAGTTACCAGTGAGCTATCAGTGTGTTCGAATTAGCTGTGTGTTATCAGAGTGTTAGCAGTGTTATCAGAGAGTTGTCGGTGAGTGATCATTGCTCTCAGTGAGTTACTGAAGTGTTAATCAGTGTTATCAGTGAGTAATCAGTGAGTTTTCAGTGAGGTATCAGTGAGTTATCAGTGTTATCAGTGAGCTATCAGTGCATTATCAGTGAGTTATCAGAGTGTTATTAGTAAGTTATCAGTGATATCAGATAGTTATCAGAATGTTACAGTGTTATCAGTGTATTATCAGTGAGTTATCAGTGCTATCAGTGAGTTATCAGTGCTCAGTGAGTTATCAGTGCGTTATCAGTGAGTTATCAGTGTTATCATTGTTATCAGTGAGTTATCTGTGTTATCTGTGCGTTATCAGTGTGTTATCCACAGCACGCCCAGCCCCAGCCCCAGCCCCAGCCCCAAGCACAGCCCCCGGCAGCCCCATGAAAGGCTCCGAGCTCAGGCAGTGCTCAGGAGTCCTCCCTGCCCAGGGGGGTGAGAAGCACCTATTAAACATTCCAAGATCACGCAGACACCCTCACAAGCGCACACACCTGTGCATCCACTGCTTTTCTCTTAAATAATTCTCAATAATACTTTTTTTTTTTTCTTAAGTGGTTCCAAACAACACAATTTTTTACAACTCAGATGTTCCACCCTTTAATTAGGACTCAGCCCTAATCCTGAATTGACAACAGGTTCCATCTTCTTCCTTCTCATGACACTTCTCATGACACTTCTTCCACTCTTGGAAAGGAGAATCTCATTTTCTCAAAATATTTCCACATTTTCAATCTTTTTATTTTTTTTTCTTTTCAGACTGTCACATAAAGAAGGATGGCTTTACTCAGCTTTTCAGAAGGAAAGTTTAGAATTAAAACCTTAGAAAGAGGAGATTCTCTTGACCCTTAATATTTTATTTCTCTGTCAGAGTTTCCAAGAAAATTGAGACTCTTTATTGATTCTAACCAGTTTATCCAGAGCCCTTTGCACAATGGGTTTTCCCTGGATAAATACACCAATTAGAGAAAGTATATATTTGATATTTCCCTTTAAGGAAACCTTCACCTGACAAGCAGGGAAACTTCTCAGCAGTTTCATCCAAAGTATTGTTTTGCCATCAACAAAAACTGTTAGTACCTCTATATAAGGATTTATTCCAAAAACTTACAAAATAACACTTTTGTTAAGGATTTTGTGACAGCTCGTGGGTTCTTTTAGGTAATAAGGAATAGATCTACTGCCAACACAATTAAAACAACCATAGAAGAAGAAAGAAACATAGACACAAGCTCTTCAAGCAAAATTGTCTATTAAGAATATTATTAAGAAAATCAAAAAGTTAGTTCTAAAGCCAGCAGTTAATAAATGTGAATTACAGCTTGATCTCAGTCCAGGTGGCCCTGGAGAGAGGGAGGGACAAGGATAAGTCATCAATTCCCCTTGTGGTTTGAGTGGAAAGGTTTCTTCTCCTCCAACAACCTTCCATTTTCCAGCTGCTGATATATTATTTCTTTAGGGTTATTTATGTGAGTTTTGTGGGACTGTGGTCAGTACAGTTTAATCAGGAATAGTTTGTCAGGAGTTTATTGTTTCTTGATGGAGAGCTGGCTCAGGGCTCCATCTGGGGCTGTGTTTATCAAATGCCTCTGCATCCTCCAGGCTTCCTGCACCACAGGTCTTAGCAGTGTTTATGGAACTCTTGGGGGGACACCTTGCCCCTTCATTATATCCAGGAAGTGCCAGCTGGATTCTTTTCTTCTGGAAATCTTGCTCTATTTTACCTCCTGTCTCTTATCCATTGCTCCACAAAGACATTCAGTTTGGAACTACTTGTGCTCTATTTTCCTTAATAAAGTGACTAAACCACAGCCTGTTCCAAGCTGTAATAATCCCCATTCCAGAGTGATCTGTGCTACCACTGCAGGAATATTTTCTGCTCCTCTTGGATATCTTGTTTTGTCTTTGTAATTCTCCTCACATCTTCATCTCAATGTGATAATACCTCAAGCAGCAAAAAATCTAATCAGTCATCTTGTCTGATGGTCTCATTAATGAGCAGAGCTCAGCTGGGACAAAAAATGAGGCAGAATTTCCCCAGTGCTGTGCTACTGATGTATCAGGAGAGGAAAGGTTCCCTTTTCCATTTTACTCCTTGTTTATCTTGGACAAAAGGTGATGGAGGGCAGATTTAAGTGGTATATCAGGAAGGAATTCTGGGCTGTGAGGTTGAGGAGACTTCAAGGTCCCTTCCCACCCAAACCATTCTGGGATTCTATGAAAAATAATTTTACTAACATGTTTAAATTCAGCCTGAATGGCCTAGAGATGGAACCAGACCTAATGGAGCCTACAGCCCTCTGTGGCCCAGAAAACAAACAAAAAAGCCCCCAAATACATTAAAAAGTGTGAAGGAAAACCTTTTTTCTTGCATAAGAAGGTGATGATGGTAATGGGTTTTTTTCCCTAACATGAATAAACCTTAATTTTATCTGTTATTACTGAAGCTGAACAAACAAAACTATTAAACTGAAATGAAACCTTCTCCCTGCACTGTTGTAACAGAGATAACTGGGAGAGGAGGCAGGGGAAGAATCTGTAGTATTTTCAAATATCAAACACTAAGTAGTAAAGAAGAAAAAAAACCCTCTCCGTTATTATTCTTCAGATTTTTGTCTCATTTAACCTCATTGAATGCATTCAATACATTCTACATGGAAACAAAGATTCTCTGCTCTCTTCTGATTTGTTCCCTTTTTTCCCCACCCAGGAATTTAATTCCCACCAGCAGTTCACAAAGCACAACATATCTCACCAACATCTTTTCATCAAATGGAAAACCAAGCACAGAAATTCATAGGGATTCAAAAACCTGGAATCTGTGGATAAATAAGAGACTTCTTTTAATTCACGGAAAGTTCCCTGTGTAGCTCCCTGCATATTTAGCAGATCCTGAAGGATATTTAGCTCATGCAGATGGTTTGAAATGTTTAAATTAAATGCACATTTCAGTCTGACAGAGAAGAAATATAAAATACAGATGTTTCCAGTGCATGGAAACACAGAAGCTGTTGTAGACAGGAGGATCTGAAGGGTTGCATCCTCTCACACCTTGTGACAGTTTTCTCTCAGAAACAAGGGAATTAATTTGTATTTTCACTTGAGTGGTTTGCATTAACCAAAATAATGAGGAAAGTCATATATGAGGAAATAATGATGATAAAATGAATGAGAAATTGTGACTTTATCCATGACTGTACCTGCTGGCAGGATGTTGGGATGGCAGAAGGGTGTGGAGACCAGGCCTGGAACTTGCATACTGAAACAAGGATGCTTAATGTAAAATATGGAATCACAGAATTCCAGAATGATTTGTGCTGGAAGGACCTTAGAGATCATCTTATTCCAAGCCCTTTTCCACGGGCAGGGACACCCCCCACCATCCCAGGGTGCTCCAACCTGGCCTTGGACACTTCCAGGGATGGGGCAGCCACAGCTTCTCTGGGCACCCTGTGCCAGGGCCTGCCCACCCTCCCAGGGAAGGATTTGCAGCACTGCAAACATATTTTATATGTTTTTCTTAAACCCTCTGTTAGAACTGCTGCAACTTTTGCTCTGGTAGGTAATAATTCCACTTCAAGCAGCAGAGGTCTAGAAACAAAATAAAGCATCAATATAGTTCATTCTGGAAATAGGCACAAACTTGTCATCTTTCTAACCTGACAGAAACCATACTTTCTCTTCTGTAGGTTGTTTCAGATTTCAAAAAAGTGTCTTCGGGGCAAAGGAGTTTCGAAGAACTACAGACTTGAACCAATGATGAGAAACCCTCCTCATCATGACACAGAGAGTTTTAAACACTCCTTTTTCCTAAAAGTAACCAGGAATGGGGAAGAGAGGCTGTGTTCTCCTGGAGGGCTGTCTGAGTGCTGACAAAGTCCTTCTCCAATTTCCTTTAAAATGGATTTGGGAAATATTTATTAGTTCTTCCTGCTGTAATTACTTTGTGCTGCTGTTCAGTATGTGCCTGAGGCTGCTCTGCACAGACTCTCTGTTGTCATTCTGTGCATTTGGCTCTGACAGGAGACATTAAGTTTCCAATACAGAAAAAGTTTAGATGTACTTTGTGATCCTAATTCATGCAAAGTTGGGACAGCTCAGAATGAGAATTCCTTCAGGTCAAATTTGACAAGACAGTAACTGATGCCCTGTGTTAATACAGCATTACTTACTTAAAATTAGAGTTTTACTTGTACCCCAGACTCCCTGAGGTTGGAAAATGCCTCCCAGCCCAGGGAGTCCCCCCTGTGCCCCATCCCCACCTTGTCCCCCAGCCCAGAGCACTGAGTGCCACGGCCAGTCCTTCCTTGGGCACCTCCAGGGCTGGGCACTGCCCCCCTCCCTGGGCAGCCCCTGCCAAGGCCTGACCCCCCTGGCCAGGCACCAATTCCTCCTCCTGTGCCCCCTGCCCCTGCCCTGGCCCAGCCTGAGGCCGTTCCCTCTCCTCCTGGCCCTTGTTCCCTGGGAGCAGAGCGTGACCTTAGTGCTTAAGGAGCAGATTCTGGAAGCCTTAAATTTTGTGGAATATCTCTTTAGGCTAACACTCACTCTTCATTCAGTAGTCTTAGTTTTTATGGAGTATAAATACTTTGACTTTGGGAATAACACTTCATCATCCCCACTTAGCCATTCAGTTATTGCTCTGTAATCTGGGAACACAAAAAGTCAATTCCTTTTAGAAAAATTCCAAATTAGAAAATACTCTCCAGGGCTATATCTAAGGCAGTCCAGGCAATAACAGGAATTCAGTCTGTAGTATCAGATTAGAGCCTGTCTAAATCTAAACCTTTGAAATTTATAGTATTTTTTATTAATCTTCTTTGCTTTTCTGTGCAGATTTATTTCTGTCCTAATGTCCTGTTTGGGAAGGTAGACATAATCAGACACCTAAATGGGTATTTCTGTGCTGCATTGCACCAACCTGAAATAAAACCACACATGAAGGTTTATGGGGGAGAAATTCCATCTGACATTCAAAGATTTCATCAACATTTCTCTAGTATCCATATTGAAGTCACAGCCATAGGCCAAATTCAGGAATAATGTCTGTAGTTGTATCAACTTCACTGAAGATCTGACCTGCTGCAGAGAATACAGAGGAGGCACCAAGATGATCAGAGGGATGTGGTCCCTCTCCGGTAAGGAAAGGCTGACAGAGTTGTGAATGTTCAACCTGGACAAGGGAAGATTTGGAGTGACCTGATTGTGGCCTTGCAGGACCTGAAGGAGCTCCAGGAAAGCTGGAGAGAGACTTTGGACAAGGGATGGAGGGACAGGACACAGGGAGTGGCTTCCCACTGCCAGAGGGCAGGAGAGATGGGACATTGGGCAGGAATTCCTGGCTGGGAGGGTGGGCAGGCCCTGGCACAGGGTGCCCAGAGAAGCTGTGACTGCCCCATCCCTGGAAGTGCCCAAGGCCAGGCTGGAGCCACCTGGGACAGTGGGAGGTGTTCCTGTCTGCAGAAAACAGCTTGGAACAAGATGAGCTTTAAAGTCCTTTCCAACTCAAACCATGGAATGGTTTTGGAGTGTTCCATTTATTCCCGTAACCGTAGAAAACTGTTTAAAAAATCTTCTTTTCAGGAAGACACCTCATTTGTTGGAATGAACCAGTTCATTGCAAGTGTTCATATATTTCAGAATTTTCTTTCCACTCCTGATTTCCACCATTAACATGTAAAGGTCACTGCAAACAGTGACATTATAATAAGTTTTCTTAGAAGAATAAAAAAGATGTTGCAAGGAATTTTCAATCTCAAGTCCTGCGTCCTGTTAAATTTCTCCCAGCAAATAAAACTATTTTCCAGAGGCAAATTTAATCAATATTCCATAATATTCTTTAGAGCCACCATTCAAATGTTTGTTACAAATTATCTTCATGAATTGACACAGGTAATTGCAGGGCAGATCTCTTTGCTTCTGGTATTTACAGAGCAGTGTCCTAAGATACAACCTAGCATATAATCCAGGCAGACCTCAAATTTTAAGCAAAAATTGGTTTATTTTGTAAATTTAATGGTTCCTTTTAATGTTATCCTTAATATAAAGATGCATATTCCTTATGGACATTGAGTATTAATTTATTTAAGAGTCTAATAAATGTCAGGATATTTGTTGCCTTAATCATATTATCTCTGACTTTCAGTACAAATCATAAACCCAACATGAACTGAGTGAAGAAATAGGAGTTTTCTGAAGTCAAAGCTGCAGGAAAATGACTATTTTGTTATTTTGGATCTGTTCAAATAAGACAACCAAGTTTTTAAAATACTGATTCAAGAGGTGAAAAAAAAATGCAGAGTCAAACAAAAAGAACTTCAGTTCTTCTAGACCATGTTAAGGAAAAACAAATATTGCTGAGAGTTCATAAAGCTTTGCAATATTGTCATTTCTATCCCACAATAACTCTGAGTTATCTTCTGAAATGAGACTTGAAAGCACAGTGCTGATAATGTTTCAGGAATGATACTTTCCTAGAATTATTAAACTGACAACAAAAGCAGAAAGTATTTCAGCACAGATCAGCTTTTCCATCTTTTTGGAACATATTTCTACCTTGAGTTCACCGATGCTGAGCAGGAATGGAATGAAATGCTCCCATTTTTCTATTTTTTTCCCCTAATTTTCTCCTTTTGGGTCTTTTTACCCTTCTGTCCCTATTCAACTACTTACTCAGGAAGTTTGACAACTAAAGGAAAGGCAGGTTATCCATAGATTATTCCAGCTGTAAAATGCAGGACAAATATGATGAGAGAGGACAAAAAGCAGTAAGACCTCAGAGAATCCACTTTATTGCCTTCTCTCAAGGCATTCCCAGGAAAACACTGGAAGAACAGTTTACAAACAAGACAAAAGACCAGCTGTTCCCTGCTTCACCTTTGGTTTGGAATTTAGTTTTGTAACCCAAGTGCTTTGAAGAAGAAATTTTATTCTTTTCCATAAACCTGTTCTTTTCACAGGGCAATTTCACACAGTCATAAAACTTTCCAAAAATCAGCCATAAAAACTTCGGAAGACCTCAAGGGATTGGAATTTATCTGTTTACTTGACTGTAGTGACTTAAAAATCACTAATCTATTACCTATTCCCTAAGGAAAGGTCTTGCAATATGGTAATGTGAATTTTGGGCTATTATTTTAAAATATACCAACTATTTCAAACATATTTTTGAGCCTACAAATGCACTAATTCAAGTTAATCTCCAATATCAGTATTAATGCCACTTAGAAATTAAATTAAAGAAAACTTCCTTTAGGAAGAGATGATCCAATGTACAGATTTTTCTTGGCTAGCTCTGAGGTGATTTTTGAAATTTTAGGAAACTGAGGAAGGTTTTTATGCCTAAAAATCAATTCTGTATTTCAGAAAACATTAAAAGGAAATGCTTTAGATCATCTAATTTCACTTTCTTCACTCTGCATCTGATTCTTTTTGAATTTATCTCATAAATTTGTGTCCCATTAGGACTTTCCAGACTGATTTTTATTCCTTCTCCATTGTGTCACAGGAGACAAACTGTAAATAAGATGGGATGTCATAATCATTACAAATTTCTAGTGCAGTGGTAGGAAATGGCAGGAATTTAGTGTCTCCCAGAAAAATAAATTGCTGTCAAGCAGGAATTGAATGCCTGATATAATAACAGAAATTAAATCTTAATTTCAGTAATGGCAGAAATCACAATGCAAATGTTTATTTTATCCAAATCAGCATCTCTTTTGTCTGCTAAGAAAATCTGAATAATCACATTGGTTCAGATCAAATCTCAGCCTCAGATTCAAAGAAGGGGCTCAACTTCTTTTTGTCGGGTAGTTCCCAGAGATGCTCCCAAAAATGTCCCAGAGACATGAAAGACAACATTGCCAAATGTGCCAGCAGGACAAAGAGGGATCAAATCCCTTTGGTGTCCATTTTTTGTTTCAACTAGGGCTGGAAAAAACCAAAATGAACAATAATAGGAAACAAATATTAAAAAAACACAAACCAAATCAAACCAAAATAAACAAACTCCTGAAAGAAAAACAGACAACCCCCCCAAAAAATGCAAACAAAATACAAAACACAAAAAATTAAACCAACTAACCAAAACAACCCCAAAACCTAAACAAACCTCCAAGAAACAAAAAAGCAGAAGAAAAACCAAATTAAAACAAAAAACTCCAAAAAACTCCAAAAACCAAAAAACCCTAAACCAAACAAAAAGCAACTGAGCAAACAAACAACTAAAACCCTCAAAAAAGCTTAACCAATGAAACCCAAACAAAAATAACCCCACACAAAACCAAAAAGAGACATAAAAAACAAAATCCAAACAAAAAACCAAACCAAACCAAAAACCCCAAACCAAGCAAAAACCAAAAATCCCCAATGAAAAAAAATCAAACAAAACCCAACAAAATGTATAGTGAAAAAGAAGAGGATTACAGTTACTGAATAATTTAAACTGAGAGATTCCAGTTTCCTAAGTCTGAACAAGTGAATCATTTGCCCAATAATTACGATGGTTTGCCATGACATTTGATCATTTGATATCTCTACTAAAGTTTAGGTAGAGTTGGACCTATGTAAAAATAATTCCTTTTTAAATTTTTTATAGCCAAATATCTTCTTCCAAAGTGTCATTTCACTTCTTGTTTTCACCGAAAAAATGACATTTTCAATGCCTTTAATTCAGAGCAGGCAAGCAACTGCATTTTTCTACAAATTATTAGAATCTTGAGGCTTTGATTGGAAAGGAAATGTCTGAAATAGTTCTGAATAACAGTCAGGTGATACATCATCTAAACACTGAGGGTCTGGTAAAACAAATGTGCATTTTTACTCTGTCTCTATTCAGAAACAGACTTTGACTTTATTTCAACCCAGACTGAATTGCAGATTTTCTCTCCTTCAGCTCAGAGAGTCCAAATTCCCTCTCAGGTCTAAGCAGTCAGAGATCCAGAATAACACAATGACATTTTCTCCAGGGGCTCAGGAAGTGTCCAAGCTGTAAATACATGAAGGAAGAAAAAAATGCCCCCTGAACTCACTTCAACTGGAGAAACCTGGGCATGGCTGAATTTATCCAGAGTTCTAGGACATGTTTTTAAACTTACAACTTCAATTTTTTAAAATTTAAGAGCAGGAGGAAGCTTTTTCTAATTCTTATTTTCCCCCTGAAAATAATTCCTCTTCCTTATCGCATTCTTTCTTCAGCTGGGCTGGGATTTAAAGAGTCTAATCAGGAATCTGAGAGCTGTTCCCAGGTGCTGTCCCTGTCCAAGTCCACACTGGATGTTCTCTGATTTAACTCTATGCCAGCATGACCCATAACAACATTGACTTTAATAACCTGGTTTCCCTCAATGTTTCTAAGTTCAGGTGTCCAGAGAATCTCCATGGTTTTCCTTAATTTCCCCACATCAGCAGCACCAGGAGGCTCATCATGGGACAGGGAACTGGCTGCTTGTCCCTTTGGAACCAACTTTGATACATTGTCATATTTTAAATCTAAATTATTAACTGTCAAATGTTTAAAGCATAACAAGGTTCAGCTCCTCATGATTTTCTAAGTCAAATTTATTTCTTCCTCTAAATTTGCTTAAAGTATTAAGCAAAATGGTTTAGTTGGCTAAGCAAAATTCAGAATTAAACTGCTTTTAAATTCTATTGTGGATCAAATTTCTGAATCTGAAAGAAAACTTGTCATATTTTACATATAAATATATATCAAAATTATATATAAATAGATATAATATAATATATAAATATGTGAGATATATACATCATATATATAATGTAAAATACAATGTATAAATATATGAACATGGGACTAGATTTGGGCCATCTGTTCCACTCTTTCAGTCTGACCTGTGTGTTAAGGAAATGGATTCTCTCTTGTCTGTGAAGAGCTTGGAATGAAGATTGAAAGTTTTTAATACAACTTGAGGACTTTACTATAGAGGGAAGCTGCCAGATGTTTAGGAATGCTTGGGACAGGCCATAAAATGTGCAGGTGCCTGGAACAGGAGGGAAAGCCAAGAACAAGAAATTAATTCTGCACTTTTATTCCCAGAGGCACCTGCAATTAAACAAGAGGTTGAGGCACTATCAATCCAGGCAACTCATTCAGCCTATTTCATGTTTGCTCAGGAAACAAAAAGCCTGGGGGGACTTTTGCAGGGGAACACTCAGCATTGGGAGTCTGGGTAAAACTCTGCCCAAATTTGAAGTAATTTTTCCATCAGTCTCTCTTTTGAAGGTCGCTACAAACCCCTCTCAGAGGACTTTCCCCTAAGGCTTTGTTTTCTAATAATCAGTGTTTAACAGGTGGAATTGTTCTGTCTCAGGAAGTATGTTCTAAACCAGCTCCTCTCAGAGGGTGGATCCAGAAATGCTTCTCTCAAATTATCCAGCCAAAAAGCTTTTTCTTTTGAAATACCTAAAACAGGAAGGAAAACTTGACTATTTCCAAGAATAATTAAACTATTGGGTCGTATTTTAGGCCAGGAGTTGGACTGAATGACCCTTGTGGGTCCCTTCCAACTCAGCATATCCTGGGATTCTGGGTTTCTGTGCAATGTAGATCAATCTAAGGCCCTTCTCTACTCAGAAAACTTTTCCCTGATGTTCTTTTGGCTGGAGTGACAGCAAAATGCATTTTTGAGATTGAAAATAATACAAAAAACTATTTTCCATATATAAAAATAACAGAATCCCAGACTGGTTTGTATTGGAGGCTCATCCAGTTCCACCCCCTGCCATGGGCAGGGACACCTCCCACTATCCCAGGTGGCTCCAACCTGGCCTTGGACACTCCCAGGGATGGGGCAGCCACAGCTTCTCTGGGCAACCTGTGCCAGGGCATGCCCACCCTCTCAGCCAGGAATTCTTTCCAATATCCCATCCAACCCCCTGGTGGTGGGAAGCCATTCCCTGTGTCCTGTCCCTCCATCTCTTGTCCAAAGTCTCTCTACAGCTTCATTTGGATCCCTTGGAACTCCAGGCACTGGAAGGGCACAATAAGGTCACCCCAAAGCTTCTCCTCTCCAGGCTGACTAATAATATGAATATTTATATTCACATTCTGTACCATATGAATAGATTATATTTATATGTTTTTATATACATGCCATATAATCCATATAGTATGTATATTTATAATAATAGACTATATAATATGCTGAAAGCAGATAAAACTCTTTTGAACGCATATATTATTTTGAAAATTTTTGATGTTTAAAATTTATAAAACCTGAATTTTAAAATGTAAAGCAAGATCAAATCCATGGCACCTCAGTGACCTCTTCTTCCTCTTCCGGGGTTGAACAGATCACTGCTGGAGCCTGAAACATTTCACAGAGCACTATCACACAAAATTGAAATATCTTGAACTCAGAAACTGCCCCCTTTAATCCAAAAGGTGATTGAATCACATTGATTACAGATCATTTATCTGTCCGTCTCCAAGCTCTGCATGGCACCCAGAAGCACAGATTGTAATAAAGTATTGAAATATCTGATCAGTGTACTGGACACATAACTCCAGGTCCCAGTTTCCCTTACAGCAAAGCAGGACAAAAAGTCCCAATGAAGGAAAAATGATAGTGAGGATATAAATGTTCAGTTTATGAACAGCTAAAGTAATACCTTAGAAATAACCTGCCAGAAATAATTAGGATATTGGTTTTAATACTAAGGAATAAGGACAACAGTAAATTTATCTTATCTGTTAAACAGGGTCCACTGTAAATCCATCAGTGGATTTAATCAGACAATGGGATGCTCTGTGGAGTCTCCTGTGCTCTGCTCTGCCTTGTATCAGCACATTCCAGTAATTGTTTCCACTGCCCTTTGTCCCAACTAAATGAATGATGAATAGTTATGAAAAGGAGGCCTCAGTAGGGTTATTTGTGCCACATATTTCACAAAATGTATGTTTAATTAAAAATCAGCAATGCAATTATAAGCATCATAAAAGAAATAACAAAAGCAATATTAAACTGTTAATTAGAAGGTTTTTTTGTCTCAGAAATGAAGTCAAGGCACTCCATGTGAATACATAAAATCCCTCTTTGAAAGGGTTCTACTTCCTTCTGTTGGCATTAGCAAAAATATTAATGGAAATGAGGAGGAAAACCAGCTTTCACTGAACAGTCCTGTTGGGATTTAAGAAAATTCAACTCAAATGAACAGTCAGTCTTCTGCTGATTTAACTTCTCCCAATTTTCCAGAGAAACTTTCCATTTCTGGGGAGCAATCTGTCCTCCCATGTTTGCATTTCAGCCTCCTCTGGGAAGAGCTGCCCATGGGCTGAGTGCCAGCAGCAGACAAGGAGTGATGGTTTTAGGCTAAAAAAGGGTAGATTTAGACTTGATATAAAGAAGAAAACTGTTCTGCTGAGTGTGAACACTGGCACAGGGTGCCCAGAGAAGCTGTGGCTGCCCCAGCCCTTGAAATGCTCAAGGCCAGGTTGGAGCAACCTGGGATAGTGGGAGGTGTCCCTGCCCAGGGCAGGGGGTGGAACTGGGTGCCTTTTAAAGGTCTTTTCCAATTGACCTTATTCCATGATTCTGCCCCATCTTCCATTTTTTAGGGACAGTTGTGTAATTTTGTGTAAGACTGTTTTGTCCATAGAATATAAAAAAATATAAAGGATCCTAAGAGGGAAAAGCAGGGAGTTCTCACCATATTTCTGAAGTCTTTAGCCCACATCGCTGCAACTTTTATTCAAAAAATCATCTTGTTTTTCTCTAGTTTGGATTTAATCTCTTATACCTTCCCACGTAGGAAGTAGTCAGGGAATCCCTGGAAAATTTATTGGAAAGGGCCCTTAAAGCTCATCCAGTCCCACCTGCCCTGGGCAGGGACACCTCCCACTATCCCAAGTGGCTCCAACCTGGCCTTGGACACTCCCAAGGATGGGGCAGCCACAGCTTCTCTGGGCACCCTGTGCCAGGGCCTGCCCACCCTCACAGGGAACAATTCCTTCTCAATACCCCAACTCTCCCTGCCCTCCTTTGATTTAGGGCCAGTAGAATTGGCCATAGACCATGATGTGGCTTTGGGAGTGTCAGAAAAATTGACTCCTTAACTTTATTTCTTTATGGTGAAATCACTCATTATCCTTCTTTAGGAGCTAAAGGAATCATTCTGAAATAGCTTTTCACATAATGAATAGTACTGAGATTAATTTGCCTCTAAAAAGCAAATCAAAAAGTAGTAAAAATGGATTTCAACATTAAAAGATTCAAATAAGTACAACATTGGTGAAGCAGAAATTTTCATTTATAGTTGTGCTCTCTGACAACAAAACAACACAACTCATTCATTGGTTTGAGCTTCCAACTGCCCTATTCCAAGAACACCAGGAGTGTTTATGTAATTGCAGCTTTTTTAATGCCACTTACATTATTCTCTGGGTTTCCTCATTCATCACAATGATACTACAACCTAAATATTAAAAAGAAAAGCAACAAGAAAAAAAATCCCACACCTATTTTTGTACTCTAGTTAAACATTCATCATGAAGACACACCTGCTCAAGCATTTATTCAAAGCTGATAAGCTGCATCAATTTTTGAAGAGCCATTTTCTGCACCAGTCACCAGCAATGTCACACTGTCAATGCAACAATTCCTTGCAGAAAAACATCCACTAATCATCAGCACAAAGGCTGGATTTCTATTGTTAAATAAGCAAACAAGAATCTTCAAGAATTTACCGCTGTGCTGCTATGGAACCCAAGGCACAAGGAAGATTCCAGGAGCAAAATATTAAATCTACTGAAAAAATATTGGCTAGAGATAGGCTTGGTCAGGTAATGACAGGATATTTTGTTTTGTGGATTAAAACCATTGTAAAATAACTGGCAGGGCTTTAAGAGGAACTTGTAGCTAAATATATTCATATCATCTACAGATCACTGTGATGAAATCACCAGGGTGATTTTAATCTTAAAAAAACCCCAAACTAAACCTTTCTTAAATTCGTTCATTGGCAAAAATTTGTGCTAATGTTGAATTCTTAATGACCTTCCTTACAAACACAAAAATTAGCTCAGTTGGGTAAAACTTGCTGCTGACAATGCCAAAGTCAGGGGTTGAATCCCTGTGGGGCCACTCACTGAAGAGTTGGATCAGTGAGCCTTGTGGGTCCCTTCCAACTCAGAATCTTCTGGAATTCTGTTAAAAATGTCTGGTTTTAAGCCTAAACTGAACTTAGTCGACACTCACAGCCCAGCTCGTGCTGGATAATTAGCACAGATGTCTGTGGTCTTTGCTGGGGCCATGGAGATGCTCATTTAGACTTGGACCAGATGCAGCATTGCAGAGGTGGAATCAGTAGAACCATCCCTGCAGAATTTCTTTCCCCGCTCAGTGATGTGGGTCTTTGGCAATGTGGGAGCCAATGTGAGCAGATAATACAAGTTTATGAAGAGGAAATTCAATCTCAAGGTGCTCTTCAAGGGTGTTGCCAGAGGAAGGTGAGGCTATGGATTCTCCTGAGGACAATAGCTGTGCAATCTTGTCTTTGTTGTGGTAAGAGTTGGTTTAAAAGCTTAGTTTAGGGTTAGTCTTGAGAGCAAGGAAACTCCAGAGCTCAGGTCACTCCAGCCAGTTACAGGGTTGCCAGAGGGAGAGAGAAACCACCACAAAACCTTCACCAAGAAATCTTTCATCCAGGCTGTGCCTGGGCTCTCAGACAAAGGCTTAGGAACTGGTCAGTGTCAGACTTAGGGATAGGTTTATGGTTCAGCTTGAGGGGTAAAAACCCTTAAGCTTCAGATGCAGCAGCATCAGAAGTGGCCAAGCAGGGAACTTGCAAATGGCAAAAAAACTTTTGCCCTCAATAGTTCTTCCTCTGGCCAAGGACCTGAAGCTGAGCTGCAGTAGCAGTGTCTCTGCTGGAGGGAAGCTGGCAAGATTCCCTCCATTTCTCCCTCTAAAATAGGTTATGCTAACAAAATTGTCATTCCAAATCATTCTTATCAAATAAAGGAAGCCCATTATCTGATTTGAGTTGTTAGTCCTGGATTAACTCGAGCAGTCAGACTCTCTCTGAATTGTGTCCCTTTGCCATATTTAATGATGGAACACATATAAAGTCTAAGCCACAAGGAAAAATCCGCACTCCTGACAGCTTTTTTCACCAAGGATCCAGTGTATCCTCTGGGATAAAAGAATTATGTAGTTGTGAGAGGGACAGGAGCAGTTCTGCACTCATCATATTCCTACAGAAGGAACATTTGGAAGTAATAAATTTAATTAATCTTTTTAAAAGAATGCTCAGAAAGTTTCAGAAGGACTTCAGGCTATGAAATACATATAATACACATAAAAATTATGCATCTAAATGCCTCTGTTTTGGAGCCAAGGGGTCCAGCTACCTGTGCTACCTGACTGGGAAATGAGGGAAACATTCCCTCTGGAAAGAAAGAAAGAAAATTGGCAGTGAGTGCAGCTTTGCTGGTTGAATTAGTCATTGTCTATGTTTGCAGGAGTTTCTGTCTTTAGAAGAAACTTTCTGCCTTTCCAGTGAATGATACACTGGAGTGATTCCTCTGCTCACAACACCTTCACATCTGGGGGAAAGTTCCACCAGTATTTGGGAACTGAAGGTAATTTGCTTTATAATTTAGTTATATTCCCTGTAATTCAGAGTGTATTGCAGTTCCTACAATGAATCAGATTGAAAAATGCTGTACAAATATAAATGTAAGAATGTAAAAAGAATAAGTCTTGTAAGGGAGGTAGAAAAACAGAATTAACTGGTTTGCTTAGGACATGAAACTAGTAAAGATTGTGGTGGGAAAGAAACTGATGAATCCTAACTCAGGCCAACCCAACTCAGGCTCATTCCTTGGCTAAATTGCTATTTTTCATAAGGATATTTTTTTTTCTCATCAAAGAAAGATCAATGACAAGAATTCAGTGATGGCCATCAAAAATATCAATATGTGAGCAATTTTTGATCATTATTTATCCCTCTGTATTTAATTCAGAAATAAAAAAAACCCTGTTGTTGGACAGTTTAGGAAAAAAGAACTTTTGATTAGAGAATCCTAAACCAAATACCGTCACAGCACACGTAGGTATCCAAGCAACCCTTTCAAACCTTTAAATCTCTATTCTCTCTTCTGAGACAGGAGAGAAATCCAAATTTCAACTCATTTTATGAAGTTTTTTGTCAGAAATCTGAGGCAAGAGGCAGCAAATATTTCTCTCTCAGTATTTGAAAATTAGTATTTTGGGTTGAAACTCTACCCTACATCTTTCTGTCCTGAATGTCCACTAAAGAAAAAGATTGTCAGAAGAAGCTGTTTATAAAAGTGCTGCAGATTGAGGTGAGTTATAGAACAATATTCCAAAGTTTTCCATTAAATCATCATCGGCATTTTCAAAAATGAGCTCCTCGAGAAAAAAATATGATGAAGTTGAGTAAAAATTGATGGTTTTTTTCTTGCATTAGCCATTACTATTTTAATTAAAATGGAATTTAAAAGGAAGTTCGTATTTCAATACCAATTTTTTGTTTCATTGTGTTAAAAATATTTGCAAAACATATTTCATAAACCAAAAATAGAAGAGAAATAGTGTAACAAAGGCTATTCATGTTTGCTCATGGAAAATAAAGGCTTGCCCTCATCCCTTTATCATGTTTGGTATGCCAGCCTTATCTTTTATTGCTACTAGTTAGTATCCTTTTTTTAAATTTAGAAGGAATTCTTTAGAATATCAAAGTCTTTCCCCATTTTTTCCATGTGCTTCTCACTCACCTGTGAATAGTCTTCTGACAAAGCTAAAAGTGAATTATTGACTTGTGAAAGAATGGGAATCAATCTTTGAACAGTCTCATAAGATTATTTTAGATTCATCTGCAGCTTGAATATTTATGATGTTCATTATGCAAACTAGAAAGCAATTACAAAACAGGTACAGCTGAGGAGTTTCTATTAAAAAAAAAAATAAGGAAGATTTTACTAATAGAACCAAGACCAAGGCTTACTTCATCTCTAATATTTGCTAAATTCCATATATGTGTGTGTTGTGGAAATGAATTAAGCAAAAACTGGTATGTCTTTGAGGGCCATTATGAAAACATACTTTAATTCCATTTTTTTCTTATAATTTCACTGACTTGGAAAGATTTCTTCCTTTTTTGTTCACAACGCTTAGAATCACAACAACATTAAAACTGGAAAAGAGTTCTCAGACGCTTTTCACTACACCAGGTTTCTCCAAGCCCAATCCAATTGGAATATGGATATAGAAATTAATATCTATAGCTCAGAGGTGTGCTTTGAGACACCAATGCAGTGAGGTCCTAGAGGACATATTTTTCTCCATTTTCTTCACATTACAACAGAAATTATTCTTCTGCAAAATTACTCTTAAAATAAAGATGTTGATACAACATGAAGTTCAATTTCTATTCTATAGAAAGCTGTTTACAATATTTTTTCCTAATAATGTTCTAATCATATCCCAAATCTGTTACATCTGGAGGAATCTCAGGGCCTATTAGAGAAGATAATTCAGCATCAGACAAAAATAATCCATAGGATGTTCAAATCTTTTTTTTTTTCCCCCGACATTATTAGGAAATTACTCAGAAAACATCAGGCTGAGAGATCTGTTATAATCATAACAACTTGTCCTATCCAAAAAAAGTTTCTGAGTGGTTCCAGAGGTTCTGAGTCCAGCAATTACTCAGAGATACAAACCCATTGGGTTCCCCATCCCGCTCAACTCATGCTCTGAAACCCTTCACAAAAATAGCTTGAAAAAAAAATGTACAGCATACAATGATTTTTTTTATTTAACAGTCAGGTTTCTGACACACTAATTTTATTTTTGTGAATAACAGAAATAGTTAACTTAGACAAGAGCATTTATAAAACTCCAAAGATCTATTTTTGTCTCAAGTTAGAACTCTATTAGCTTTCCTTGATAAATTAGCACAGGAGATTATTTTTTAAATGAATCTCTAATTAGACTTCATTAATGGCAATGTTATCTCTTGCAAATTCCTTTCCTTCATTAAGGAGATGTTTCCTACTTTTCATATGAAATATTCAAACTAATGATTTTAAAATGAACACAACTTTAAAACAATCCAGGTTGAAGATGGATGGAATTTTCAAAGACAGAGAAAGAACTGGGATTGCACTTTCAATAACAAATGACCTGGCTGAGTGTTTGGTCTTTAGCAATGGTCTTTATCTCGTTTAATATCAAGAAAATAGTGTTTAATTCACTAATATTAGTTTCAAGATATGCCTTGATTCAGTGGTGTCTAATAAGGACAGAGTTCATGGTGTGATGGAATATTGGGCAGAGTCTCTTTGAAATCCCAGTAGCCTGTTGCAGGACCAAAATTTAGCATTATTTTATTTATTATTTAATTTAATTCAATTCCATTTTTTTTATTTATTTATTACTGAGGGAAAAAGATAAGGAGGACAAGAAGGAAAAGTATGGTTAATTTTCTTTGTTTCTGAATAATAATTCCCATGGAGATTTGAGCAAAATAAAATGTATGCTTTCCTTAATTAAGCATATTTCTTCAATGTGTTTTTCAGTGTGCAAAATGCAGGGAGTTTTTGTAAAATATATCAAAATCAGCGGTGAAAAGTGTTGTTATTTTTTGAAGGAATAAAGGTAGAGAGACAAAGGATTCAGTGCTGGATACACAGTGTCATGAATACCAAACTACTGAATATTCTCTATTGTGCTAATTCAGAATATTCTTGTTTGTACAGAAGTTTGTTTCTTGACTTCTGACATTTTAAAAACCCCTTTAAAGTGCCAGTCAAGTGTCAATTTTGTCAGAGGTTATTCTTTCAAGATGTTAGAGATGAAGGATTTAAAATCTCTTTTTGACTTCAGTTTCAGCCATTCCTAATTTTTTTCCACAATATTTTTGTTTTGTTCTATTGAATTTGCTTTGTTTGGATAAGCTAAATTCTATTTTCTGTTTGTGTTTCCATGGCATCTTTTTAATGTTGTTTTATCCAACACTGAACTTGAATATACTGGTGGTCAGTACCAACACTTTAGGAAAAAAAGCAACTTAATCAATAGTACAACAGGATAAGTAAAATCCAGGCATCACTAAAATTTCAACCATGTTTAGGTAGGACTTGGTCATTAATCTGACAACAACATATTTGTTTCTCTAATTAACTGATTTTGGAGACGCTGAATTGCTTTAATCTCTCTAGCCCAAATTCATGTGGACTCTTGGAAAATGGTGATGGAACTATGAGAGCAAAAGAAAGAAAATAAGACTGAAAATACTTGGAAAAATACTATATTTAAACTGACCCCAACCCAGAAATCTGTTGACATTCCCTGCTCCACATCCCTTTCAGAACATCAGTTTTCTCTTATTTCTCCCATCACTAGCTTATAAATCTGGTTTTTATCATTCAATTTATCAAAGAATTTGCCCAATTTATTTCTGGTAATTCTGGTGCCTCTCAGTTTGGGAAAAGGGACCTATTTTTCAGTGAAATGCTCAGTTCTGGCCACAATTTATCTCAAAGATTTAGTGTTTCTAGAACCTTCCCAGGTCATAATACTATGAGCTTTTGGAGCTGCAATTCAGTATAAATGGGATTCAGGGGTATTAAATTCT
This sequence comes from Serilophus lunatus, assembly GCA_013399895.1. Taxonomy (NCBI): domain Eukaryota; kingdom Metazoa; phylum Chordata; class Aves; order Passeriformes; family Eurylaimidae; genus Serilophus; species Serilophus lunatus. The sequence continues at coordinate 405,569 of VXBA01001731.1, read as the reverse complement.
GCAGTTTCTGTTGTGACACAACATTTACTACTTGATAAAAGCCTTCTAATTTTTTACTCCAGAGCTTTGCACATTCCTCATTTGCTGAAATTGTGTCAAATAGGGGAAAGATCTTATTAAGAAGAGAATTATCATCCAGTAATAACTGCATTGGGTTTTGAAATTAAAACTCTTTGTTTAGTTGCTCAGGGATTTGCACACATAGTGTTTAGTTCTCTATAGCAGTATTTATTCAGGTGACTTTAAAAAAATAGTTTCCCATGATTCATTTACAAAATGGAAGAAATAAATTGGAGGAGGGCATGGAAGAAAAATTATCTCCAGAAAATAAACCACACATTGCTGGCAGCAGAGAGAGATCTGGACACTAGCTTTCTGAACAGATTCCAAAGATGAGCCAAGAAGCAACATTTCACAGTCTTTGGCTGAACAAGGGGAACAAACTGTCCATATCAGCACTAAATTAAATCTTAACCCATGGGATATAGGATTTCCTATTTCAGATCAGACACAAAAGGAATTGAAGGGGTGGAGGGAGGGAATTGTTTTGCTCTCAGCCTCATCTCGAGTGCTGGGGGCAGTTTGGGCACCACAATATGGGGAAGAGATTGAGCCATTGGAGAGTGTCCCAAGGAGGGAATGAAGATGGGGAAGGGTCTGGAGAGGCCACTCAGGGAGCACTGAGGGCACTTGGTGTGTCCAGCTGGAGGAGAGGAGACTGAGGGGAGACCTCCTTGCAGGGACACCTTGCAGGGGAGGGGCAGAGGAGGGGCAGGGACTGAGCTCTGATCTGTGGGGACCAGGGCCAGGAGCCCAGGGAATGGGCTGGAGCTGTGTCAGGGCAGGGGCAGGGGGGATCTCAGGCCAAGAGTCTCCTTTGCCCAGAGGGGGGTTGGGCACTGCCCAGGCTCCCCAGGGCAGTGGGCACAGCCCCAAGGCTGCCAGAGCTGCAGGAGGGTGGGGATGATCCTCTGGGGACAGGGGGAGACTCTTGGGGATGGGCCTGTGCAGGGTCAGGGACTGGATGGATGGTCCTTGGGGGTCCTTCCAGCTCAGCATATTCTGTGATTCTATAAATTCTGTTCTCCTGCTGTCTGACTAAAGACTCCTGATTGTATCAGTTGCTGAGTTGGTCATATAAACAGCCACATTGGATCAAAATCAAAGTGTTTGCTCCTCCTGAATCTTGTCTTTCCCAGTGGCTGAACTGATTCCTGAAGACATTACAAGATAAGAGTGAATACTGAGAGATGTTCTACTGGTGGCCCTCTCAGATTCCTGAGCCAGAAGAGAACTGTGAAAAGTTAAATAAAAGGGGAATGTCTGCTCCTTGAAGGGCATCAGACCAAAGGCATTTTTCAATATAAAAATGGATAATAAGAAAAGGAAGAAGCCATCAATGCGAACATGCCAGGGACACAAACATGAGAAAAATGATAAGGGAGGCAGAACAAATTTGGTCAGTCCCACTCACTGATGAGGTTGTAAGGATGTTTATTCCAGTGAGGTTATCAGATCAGAGGTGCTGTCATGAGGAAACAGGGGGAAAGAGAGAAACAGGAACAAATTATAGAGTGATAAAATAACAACCTGACAAAACCAGCATGGAATCAAATGCCCAAACTTATCAAGCTCATTGATGGGCTATTGAGGAACTACATGGTGGTGTTGTCCCCTGGGTGTGTGTCTGTGGGTCCAGGGGACATACTCAGCTTAGTTACCGGTCAAACCTGGCAGGTTTCTGTGCCTCAGCCTGTCCCCACATCACCTGTTCTCTGTCCCTGTTTATGGATATGCTGAAAAGTACAGGTAGCAGTAGCTGCCACCTTACATTGCAAAAAAAAAAAAAAAAAAAGACCTTCTGTTTGATTCTGTTTGTAATGGACCTTGTCTTCTTCTCCATCTTCTTGATGGCTGACATTGCAAGAGATTCAAAACCTTTAATGACAGCCTTTGCTTGCAGAGAAACCTTGGGAGTCCAGGGAGACTGAATCAGCTCAGCCTTCTTCAGTCAGAGCTTTTTGTTTTATTCATTAAAGTCACCCAACCAGTTCAGTTCCATAGACTCACTGAAATCCTACTTTTTCTGTGACAAGTCAGAAAACTATGAAAAGTTTTGACTGTTGCTACAAGTAAATAATCAAGAGACCATAAAATTCTTTCCTTTCTGTTTATTCTGTGTGAAACTCCAGAGCTGCCTGGTTTTGATAATACTTTATTGACAGGCTTTGGTTATTCCCACTCTCTTCATCTCCTCCAAATTAGAAGTGACTCTCTTTTAAAAAAACTTTATAATCCCACCTAGAAAGACCTTCCTAAATTTTTAGGGATATGTTTTCTAAGGTGTCCAAGATATGAATTCCCTACCATTTGGTTTTGCTTCTCCAGGCCCCTTTTGCATTGAAGGGTTTGAAATTTCATCTTTATTTGGTGAAGGGTTTTTTTAGCGTATTTTTGGTAAATGACACAGGAGTTCTTAACTCAGGATAAAGGGGAGCCAGGGGGAAGAGGAGGAAGAAAAGCACATGGAAGCTCCAAAGAAAGGTGGGAAAATGCCAAAAAACATCCTAGAACAGGAAGAGGGGGACTAGGAAGAGCAGGTGGAAGCTCTAGAGGAGAGTGGGAAGGTGTTGGAATGCTTGGAAAACATCCTGGAAGAGGAAAAAGAGAAGGAAAAGCACTTGGAAGCTCCAAGGGAAGGTGAGAAGGTGTCGGAATGCTTGGAATACATTTTGGAAGAGCAAGAGGAGGGGGAGGAAAAGCACATGGATGCTCCAAAGCAGGATGCTGTGGGATCGCTTGGAAAACATCCTGGAAGAGGAAGAGGAGAACTAGGAGGAGCAGGTGGAAGCTCCAAAGGAGAATGGGAAGGTGTTGAAACACTTGGAAAACATCCTGGAAGAGGAAGAGGAGGGGAAAAATTCAGACCTATCAACAAATCCAGAGTGGCCCCATGGAGCAGCAGGAATTTCATGAGGCTCAAACTGAAGTGGAAAACACACATTTCCTATGTGGAAAACCCCTTCAGAAGCAGGAGTGGAGGGAGAAGTGGAGGAAGGTGAATCCTGCAGATCTATCCCTGGCAAAGTCCTTCAAAATAAAAATGTGAAATGTCACTGAAACTGTTGTGGCAACAAACAAACAAACAAACAGAGTACTTATTGTATTCTTTGTTCCCCAGAATACTGGATTGATTTTTTTTTTATTTTATTTCATAAATATAGTTTTTGACAGACCTGGAAGGTCTACTAGAAAATCATGGAATGTAGGACAATTCTTCCATTTTTTTCTCACATAGAATATTATAAGAAAAAATAGATGGTTTTAGTTTAAGACATTATGACATAAGAAGAATGTTCTTGGAAGCTGGAGTTTTGCAGTTTTCTACTCTAGAATATTTCACTTGACTTGGAGTATCATTCATAATGAAATGGTGATATATTTACATCTAATGCCAAAATTCAGAGAGGAAAATTAGTGCCTTGAGAAATAACTTCTGATTTAAAACACCTGGGAAAAGGGGACACAAAAGCTATAAAATCTGGATTTCCATCTCATTGTAGAGAAAGCCTTCAGCAAAAGGATAGGAGCTGTTGAGTCAGAACTGCTGAATCCAGGCTGTCACTTCTAAAGCTGGCCAAGAAGACAGGATTTAAATCTCAAGTGGATCTGATGTTTGTAGGAACATAAAAATATGAATTCAGTATAACATGGAATCCCAGTCCCCTCCCCTGCCCTGGGCCGGGACACCTCCCACTGTCCCAGGTGGCTCCAACTTGGCCTTGGACACTTCCAGGGATGGGGCAGCCACAGCTTCTCTGGGCAACACAGTCTTACCATGAGGCTGATCGGTTCTGGACAAAATGTTGGACTACAGAGCTCCTCAGGTCTCTTTCAAGCTGAATTATTCAATGATTTTATGATTTACCAGTTTAATTTTTACAATATCACTTTTTTGTGTATCGCATTGCAATATAGGATTGGATTTGGTTTATATTTTTGTATAAAATCACTGTATTGTATTCCAAACTGAATGTAAGAACTTTAGGTTATAGATGCTCCTTAAAAACACTGTGTATGTTCTGTAAAATTGCAAAAGCTTGTTCAAAACATCTCTATTTTCAAATCCATTAGTGTAATTTTAAATTGAATATTCAATTGGCAACCCCACCTTTGGAGAGAAGAACTTCATGGATTAGCTTTTCCCTGTTTACAATTCAACGAGATGTTGGGTAAAAACATCCAGTGAACCCTCACAGGAAAGACCTTTAACATATTTCCATTTAATTTTCACACTGAAAAAGAATTCTGCAATATAAACACTGTATTACTGAAAAGTGGAGCGTTTCACCCAATTCTGACCAAAACAATTCTGTGCCAATGTGGCTGTTAGTGGAAGGAAGGCCAGGTTTTATTCCCTGACCCATGTAATCCCAAGCAATCTTATTCCTTCTGGAGAACTTCTCCTTTTAATCCTGCTATTCCTGACCTTTCAGCTCCCTGCAGCACTGGGATAAAGCTCTTCCCACAGATGAGGTTGTGCCACCTTCCCTAAGAGAATCAGTGGATCTCGCCTTGATCAGCACACGAGCTGGCAGGAAAGTGAAATGTGAGACTATGAATTCTTGCAGACATTGGAAGAACAGAGGGGGCCTTCAAATGTGCCTTGAGTGAGCAATATTTTCTCTAAGCATCTTCACAGTAACTACAACAGTACCAGCTCTCGGATCTGCCCACGCCCCAGGAGCTTGGAGTGATTCCACAATAAAGTTAATGAGGACTCCCCCTCCATTATCCAGCTATTGGCTGCAGCAGCTTTGGGCCAAACAGAGCCGTAACTCAGCCATTCCCTCCTCCATTTTTAAGTTATGCATTCCCTGCTGCAAATCAGATCCTTCCACAAATTTTCCTGCCACTGAGACACACAGGTTTCCCTTCTGTCCAGGCGATTCTTGAGTGGAGTGGGAGCTTCAGAAAAAAATTCTTAAGAGAAGCTCCAGCTGAGCCACGAGGTGCAGAAAGGATTCCCCAACATGACCCCCGGCCTCCCCAGCACCCCTTTGTTTTCTAAACTCCTCAGAGAGGAACATGGAGGTGTTTGGATGCAGTCTTAGCTTAGATTTTTGTCAATGGTTTAGGAAATTACAGGTTGAACCTCTATCCAACATTGTCCTGCAGGGTTAAAAATGGCAAATCAGGTATATTTCTATAAGGTGAATTATTTGTTACGACAAATGATTAAAGAAAACATCTTAATCAGAACTATTTACTGCACAGTATAGGAGCTAAAACTAATAGAATAGTATGAGATAGGATAGTGCAGGATATCAAAGCAATTATATTAAAGCTGGCAAAATAAGAAATAATTAAGTAGAGATCAATGTAATTCACCCATCTCAACAAATGTGGGTAGATCTCTTTCTCTTAACCCTGAGGAGTGACTTTGAGGAGTGTCCCATGCTTAAGGGAGGGTCTCCACACACATCCCAAGAAGGGTATATTTGGAAGAGCCCACTGTAGTAAAGGGAACTGGACTTCTATAGTGCCAAGTGATGTCAGTCCTCTGCCTCCCATTGTCTCCTACTCAGGATGTTAATCTGGGCTTTGGGGAGTTTATGGAGTTTCTGTGGCCAGGTTTTGACAGTGGGGGGGGTGGTGGTGCTGTAGGGGAGGCTCCTTCGAGAAGGTGCCAGAAGCTTCCCCCACATCCCATAGAGCCACTGCCACCAGATCCAGGTCGGACCCACCACTGGCCAAGGCTGAGCCCACCAGGAATGGCAGAAACACCTCTGGGATAACTACTGGAGAGGGAAGGGAAAAAAAGTTACTGTGCAGATGAAGATGGGAGGCAGAGCAGAGCAGAGTGAGAACATGTGAACAACAACCAGGCACCAAGGGCATGGAGAAGGAGGGGCAGGAGCTGCTCCAGGCTCCTGAGCTGAGGTTCCCCTGAGATTCCATGGGGAAACCCTTGGCAGAGCAGCTGTGCCCCTGCAGCCCAGGGAGGGCGAGGGGGGCAGAGATCCACCTGCAGCCCAGGGAGGAGCCCAGGCTGGAGCAGGATTTTCCTGGTCAGACTTGTGGCCTGTGGGGGACCCCCCCTGGAACAGCCTGTGCCTGAAGGACTGACCCTGCGGAGAAGTGACCCACGAGGCAGCAGAGTGTGAAGAACTGTCTCCCATGGGATGGACTCACTGGAGCAGTTCCTGAAGGACTGCCTCCCATAACTCAACCAAAAGCAGCCTATGGTGTCCCTCTCCGTCCAGCACTGCTGCCCTTGCAGACAAACCAATGTTCAGGTTGCTGCCACACGTTCTCGGGCTCCAGTGATGCTGGGCACTGCCCCCCTCCCTGGGCAGCCCCTGCCAAGGCCTGACCCCCCTGGCCAGGCCCCAATTCCCCCTCCTGTGCCCCCTGCCCCTGCCCTGGCCCAGCCTGAGGCCGTTCCCTCTCCTCCTGGCCCTTGTTCCCTGGGAGAAATTAATTCAAAAGGAACTGTTTACAATATTTCTCCACACTAAAAACCTTCCCTGCTTGTCTGAAGTCATTGGACAAAGGGAGCAGACGCTGCCTTCCATAATTGTTGTCTCTGTCTGATTAATTTCCAGGAGCTGGTTAATTATGGGGCCTTAAAGCCTCATTGCTATTGACTTTTCCTATTGTGTCTGGTTTATTTATTTCTTCTTATATTTGAGATATTTCAGAATATGCTGAAAACCTGCAGACTTAGAGAAGTGTGGGGAAAATAAAATAACATTTTAAGTGGTTTATCTATTTTTTTTTTTCATTAAGTGTGACATAAAAAGATTAAAAGAAGACAACTAAAGCTTCCTCTGAGAGAACAGGAATGAGCAGAGTTTATGTTGGCCCGTGTGTGTTACAAACTACATCCTGCATTAGTTTATTTGTTTCTGTGGGTTATTATTGTTAGCCCACTTCTTAGGTGGGTTTAATGTATTAAAAATAGTGTTTTCTGACTTTGAATGAGAGTGAACTGCATGAAATGAGATAATTCCAAATAATGGAGGAGAAACCTGTGTGTTGAAACTGCTACCTAGGAGAGAAATAACTTCTGAAATATTGCCTGAAACTTGAATTATTGAAATTAGGGAATACAGTTTTTGTTCTTTTGTACTGCTAATCTATTAAATACAGAAAGAAGATCTTTATTTTAGTTCTTCATAACAGAGAAGAAATAGAAGACAAGACTCTAAATATTGCCATTATCTAATGCTGGGGTAGAGTTTCCAGAAATGATAAGGCATAAAAATGTTATCACACTATAAAATGCCAAAGGGAGCTGTTCCTTCCTGCTCAGTTTTATTATTCTAATAAACAGAAACCATTTAAAAGAATAATTTTATGCAGATAAACCAATCATAATAATTACCCTTTTATTCATAATGGGAATCTGCTGAGAGTCAGTCTGACATCTCTGAGTCAGTAATCACATGGTTATTTTGACAAATATTCCTGGTGAAAACAGGGGACTTGTTTTATGGGAGGGCTGTTATTACCTGGGCAGCTGGGAAGGGCTGTGTTAAAAAGCCATCCATTGCACAAGGACTCTTCTGGGGATTTTGAGAAATTCCATATTTGATGAATGGAAAAAAATAGAAAATAAAATAGAATAAAATAATAATAAAATAAAAATAATAACATAAAATAAATTAAAATAAAAAATAAAATAATAAAAATCATAAACGACACTAAACTAAACTAAGTTAATAAAGTAATAACAAAGGAGCCCCAACCTAAACTAAAAAATTTTAAAAAAACCCAAACAAACCAAGAAATTGGATATTCACTGAATGGAAAAATAAGTAGGTAAGTAAGTAAGTAAATAAATAAATATCAAAGAATCCCCAAACAAAAATAATAATAATTAAATAAACACCACAGCAACAAACCCCAAATCCCACACACAAGAAATGTCATAGTCACAGAATGAAAGTAAATAAATAAATACCAAAGAAATCCCAAAGAAAACAAAAGAAAAAATCAAAAACTCCAAGCCCTTTTGGGTATTTGCTGCTGTGCATTCATGTTCACCACAGTCTGAGCCCTCTCAAGGCTCATGAGAAGGGGATATCATCCCAATCTGCCACACAAACTCACCTGTGGGATCTTTTCCACACTGTGTGTGTTCCATATTCTAAACTTTTTCTCCCTGCAGACTAATATACCAGATCCACGTTCAGGATTTGTCTGGGATTTGTTCGCCAAGGAAGGAAAATCCATATAATCAATCCCTCAGTGCTTTGATTTCTTCTCTTTTAGTTCTATATCCTACAAATCCATGTTGAGCCAGCAAGAGAATTCATTAATATTCATAATAAAAAGAAAATAAATGAGAAAAAGAAATAAAATATATAAAAGTGAAGTAATAATAAACAATTATTTAGGGTGGATATAAATCAGAATAAATTGTGGTTGCTGGAAAAAAACTACAAGAGGCAGATTTTTAAGTGCAGGTAAATATTGACTGCAATGCCCAGTTTCCAGTTCAGCTCCTCACCTTCCCTGAGGAAAAATGTGAGGAATGAGAAGTTTCCTATGAGCAGCTGTAGAAGTTGCTGCTTTTTAACATCAGAACCGAAAACGCATTTGTTCAAGGCAATAAATGATGGCAAAGAATAAACCTTGATGGTCACAAACTGATCTCATGGATAAAATATTAAATTATAGTCACAGGGAAAAATATCACTTGCAAGAACAACAAGTAATCCACTTCTTATATCGAAACATAGTTTCAGAGAATTTCTAAAGCAGAAAAAATTCAGTGAAGAGGGAAAGAGAGGGAGAGATTATATTTCAATGTAGGTGAATTTTCATCACAGAAAGCTGCACAGGAAGGTGTTAAGGAACATTCCATTAAGGAAAACAAAGATGTCAAAGTGATCAGTAACTGGAGTTGAAAAATAAGTTGTGAAATGCTCATTTTGAATTTGAAGGGTACATACAAAGAATGTAGAATATTTGTGCATATAAAGGGTTACATTTCATCCCTTAGAATTAAGGGGAGAAAAAAACTCCCACATCTATTTATGGATTAAAAGGTGCAGAAATCCAAATTACAGTTGTTAACATGAAACTGTCCCTGTTTTCCATCAGATATTCTCGATCCATGTCAGGTGCCTCACACAGTTCAGTGTCTGCACTGAGGCAAAGCAGGGCAGGTACAAGACCCAGCCCTACTGTCATTCCAAGGCCCAGAATTCCTGTGAAACTCCCAGCATTTCCCAAGGCTACAGGGGATTTGCAGAAAGCTCAGTCTTCCTGAGCAGAGTTCCTGAGGATCTTCCTTCCTTCCTTGCCATCCTTGTCGTTTGTGTACCCGAAGCCTCAGTAGGAGGGAAATCTCTGCAGGTGAATCCAAACCTCTGCTCCTGCAGAAAACGTGTCTTTTCCCTTTCATTCCTTTGCTGTATTGCCTGGGAATGCAATTCATTCCAGAAGGAAGCAGGTCTCCAAAGGGAATCCAGTGATTCTGACAGCACTGCAGTCAGCCTTCCCACCTGGACCCCTGCAAGTGCCCAAGGCCAGGTTGGAGCCCCCTGGGACAGTGGGAGGTGTCCCTGCCCAGGCCAGGGGGTAGCACTGGATGGGCTTTAAGGTCCTTCCAACCTGAACCATTCTATGATTCCATGACCATGATTCCTCCGTCCTGTGCTTCTCTCTCCTGGAACCTCAGAGTGTGGAGGTTCTTTTGTCCTTCTTGAAAATTGAAAAGCTAATGTTTCCTTTCTGGCAGACAGATGCCAGAGAACTTAGGAGTGAAAGTCCTAAGGTTTCACAGAATCCCAGAATGGTTTTGTTTGGAAAGGGCCTTAAACACCATCCATGTGCCCTGGGCAGGGACACCTCCCACTATCCCAGGTGGCTCCAACCTGGCCTTGGGCACTTCCAGGGATGGGGCAGCCACAGCTTCTCTGGGCACCCTGTGCCAATGAGGAGCTGAGACAGGGAATTCCCAGGAGGAACAACACAACAGGCAAGGATAAAGAAATATATCAAGAAATGCCACCTGGAGCAGTGGGGAATCGAGGAGCAAAACTTCCCAAGCGGTGAAGCTCAGCCCTGGAACACACTGCAGTACTCTGGTTGCTCTGTGTTGTGCTGCTCTGTGTTGTATCACACAATCACAACTTGTTTCCCAGAATCTTAGGGGAAAAAAAGAAGATATTTTTGACATTTTTCTATTTTTTGGTGTTGCTTGGGTTATGCACAGAGTAACAAATCCAGTCTCTCCTGGTCTAAATCCTCATGGCCACCTCATGGGAGGAAAAAAAGGATAATATTTGGCTCCTTGTTGTGTCTTCATAACCACACATAAATCACAATGGGTTCTGTGGGATCAGAATTCTCAGTTCTCATCACTTCTCTGTAGAATCCCCAAAATGCCCTATTTGAAATTGGCCCTGGAATATTTTTACACAAAAATTTCTTATGGAGTTGTAACTATTGGGGTGTCCCTTTAAGCAAAATGAGCCACTATCAATCAAATTTCAGAAGTTGCAGAAGCAAATTAATAATTCCCAGTCTTTCATTCTCTCTGAGTTATGCCAGGCAGTTTCACTGAGCAACTAGTGCCAAAAAATCTGCATCTTAATCCACAATTCCAAGAAAGATGCCAAGCTGTTGCTGAAAACGAGCAAGGTTTTAATGCAGACTTCAAATCTTTTTCCTTCCTCTGTTTCTCTGGTTGAAAGGAGTTTTCAGGGTGGTTTCTATACTTAGTTTTCCAGGCTTAGTCATACAACCAGAAACTGGGAATTTCAGGATGTTCTTTGTGAAAGGGGAAAAGTAGGCACTATCTTAAAAAAAGAATAAAGGGTCAAGTACTCACAAAAACTCAGTTTCTTAAACTTTTGGAAGTTTTCCAGTGCTTTTCTGGATTATTCTCAACTCAAGAGATGTGTATTGGATATATTTTTAGAAACCTTTTATGTATTTTTTATAATTAAAAATATTCTATTTTATTTATATTTTCTTGTCTGAAATATTTTGTCTTATTATTAAAATTACTATTATTTTATAATTTATTAATTAGTATAATAATTGCAATTATTCATTATTAAAATTTTATTTAATTACTATTTATTTACCTAAGCATTTATTTATAATTATTTAACTATTTATTTTATTTTTTATATTTAATTAATTGGTTAATATTAATTTATTTCTTTTACTTCCTTGATTCCAGGGAAAATACACAAGGTTTGACTCATTTTAATAACTTTCAAAACTATTTCTACAATGTTTTCACCAAAAATAATGAGAGATTTTAGCACACCCCATATTCCAGCCACAGAGCTCCTGTAACAACCTGCAATCCCATGTTTTTTATAGAGTCGTGCTCCTTATTTTATCTTTAATCCATATATACAATTTTATAAACATCAGAGGAAACATCTCAAGTGCTGGATGTTATTTTATGACCCATCTGACCCAACTCATTGCACTTCACACTCTTCCAGCATTGCCAGGTTGTGGCAGATCCGACTGAAAACCCTGGGAAAATCCCTTTTTAAAATGGGAAAAGAATTTTGAGGGAAAAAATGTCCTTTTTGAGTGGGAAAATTCCATTTTAGAGTGGGAACATGTCGTTTTAGAGTAGGTAAAATGTGTTTTAGAGGGGGAAAATGCCATTTTCGAGTCAGAAAATGCAATTTATAGTGCAGAAAAGCCCTTTCAGAGTGGGATATGCCCTTTTTGAGGGGGAAAGGAATGGAAAGCTGAGATCCTTCTGCCAGTGGTTGAACACACACAGTTAACTAATGGCATCTCAGGCACTATTGGATGGAGGGCTACAAGTATAAAACCATCTGGTAGATTTTCATTACCTATCACAACTTCCCTGCTGAAAAAAAAATCATCCCAACTCATTTTGGAGAACATTCTGGAATATTAAAATGCCAATGGCAGAAAACACAAGGAAGTAAGAAGAAGTATGATGAATAAAGCACATTGTGCTGAAATGCAAATCATTGGTAAAATGACTAAGGAAAGGAGCACATGGATGCATTTAATTTGAGGGATAAAAGTCACTGTAAAAATCATTGTATTACCCATATCATCATCTCTACATTGGACAAGCAGTACAAATAATTATATTTAATATTCTATATTGCATGTCCACAGTGCATAACAAAGCTATTTTATTCTCAACTTGCTTAAAAATAGCCTGGTGAGATTATTTATAATTTTTTACAGTTTTTTTAAGAACTATCCTTTAGGTCTCAAATCATTTGTTAACCAACCAACCACCTAGTGCTTGAGAAATCAGGTGTTTGTTTTTTTCCAGTGTTGACTAATTTTTTATAATTTCTTCACTGTCTCCACAAAAATCAAAATAAACTAGCAATTAAAAAGTATATTTTATATAATTTATTATTAATTTCTTATTGTGATATATAGTCTATAATACATAATAAATGTCTATAGAATAATAAGACATATATATTATTATATATTCACAGAATCACAGAATCACTAGGTTGGAAGAGACCTCCAAGATCATCTAGTCCAACCCTTACCCTAGAACCTCAACTAGACTGGACTATGTCACCAAGTGCCACGTCCAGCCTTTTTTTAAACACATCCAGGGATGGTGACTCCACCACTTCCCTGGGCAGTCCATTCCACAACTTTATTACTCTTTTTGTGAAAAACTTCTTCCTAATATCCAGCCTATACCTCCCTTGGCGCAGCTTGAGACTGTGTCCTCTCATTCTGTCAGTTGCTGCCCGGTGGAAGAGACCAATCCCCACCTGACTCCAACCTCCTCTCAGGAAGCTGTAGAGAGCTATAAGGTCGCCTCTGAGTCTCCTTTTCTCCAGGCTAAACAACTCTGACTCCCTCAATCGTTCCTCATAGGGCTTGTGCTCCAAGCCCCCCACCAGCCTCGTTGCTCTCCTCTGGATGTGCTCAATCATCTCCACGTCTTTCCTAAACTGAGGGGCCCAGAACTGGACACAGTCCTCCAGGTGCGGTCTCACCAGTGCCGAGTACAGAGGTAGAATGACCTCCCTGCTCCTGCTGACCACACCATTCCTAATGCAGGCCAGGATGCCGTTGGCCACCTTGGCCACCAGGGCAATAATAATATATATTATATATCTATCTATTCCTTTAACCTAAAAGTGTTTTAGCATGATGCCATTTTGCAAATATAAAGCCAAAAAGAAGGGAATTTTGAACGCAGAAATGTGCAAGAGAAGGGTAAAGAAAATAACTGGTAACACCAGGTTTGATTTGCCAAAAAAACCCTGGAAAAAGTAACTGATTTGAGCAAAAACAGTAACCCATCAGCTTTGACACTGAAGAACACCAAGGCAGTAACCACATTCTAAAATTCTACCTGTTCAAGCTTTAATTAAATTTAGAAATTCAGAAATTGAGGCTTTTTTTACATAAGGAAAATCCATAAATGGTGTGAGAGGCAGAACTCAGAAGGGTTTGGGGAAATAAAGTTTTGCCCAACAAACAGGGGCTGAGAGAACAGGGGTGGCAGGACATGGATTCTGGGGAGTCTTGTCTTTAATAATTTCTTGGTCACTTTCTATTTAAGCAGAACACTTCATTGGTTTTAGTGGTCTAGAAGTGATTTTTTTTAAAGTCTAAGCCCTAAAGTTTTACTGAAATTAGATTTGGGCAACAGAGGTGAGACAACTCCTCCTCTTCCCCCCAACCTTCAAAATAAGAAATCTGATAAAACAACTTTTATATATTACTTCTACAGCATAATCTATTTTTATTATTTATAAATAAGAATTAGATAATAACAAATAAATATAAAGAATATAAAAATATTGATAAATAACAAGTCATTAATTATAATTAAAAATGGCATGTTTATAAATTATAGAAATTCATACAGATGTGAATACAAAATAATAATAAATAATATCAAGGAATAAATGTTCTCTTGTAAAATACTATTAACTTCCTTATCCATGTTTGTGTGTTCCCTGTTTTCAGTTTCCCTTTCCCTGATGTGTCCCATGGGATAATATCAAGCACAGTGTCCCAGTCTTGGAAAACATCTGATCCAGTCCTTGCTTAAGGAAGAACAACCCTGACTGTTGAAAGTGCCAATGTGATTTTGGTGGATAAAATTATCAGTGGTATTTTCAGAGTATTAAAATGCAGCTTCAGAGGTTCATCATCAACCTGAGAATTGTGCCCTTCTTTTTTCATGGGAAGAAAAGCTCTTTTATTGTGGGAGGTGAGGAGGATTAAGAATAAAAGTAGGTTGTTTCTGTGAGGAAATCTTGAAGGAGCTGAAAATTGGTTTTTTGCACCCTGCTAAAAGACTTTGAAATGGAAAAAGTCACCTTAGAATACTGTATTTTCTTTACTGATCTTTTCATTCATATTTTCCAAACAAGTGATTATAATAGTAATAAAACTATGGAACTCCTTAAAAGGAGCCTTAGATATTATCATTTTAGAAAACTTCCCGACCCAATGTGAACTTCTCCATGGAATCATAGAACCCCAGCATGGTTTGGGTTGGAAAGGACCTTCAAGCTCATGCTGTTCCAACTCTTCCCATAAACAGGGACACCTTCCACTATCCCAGGTTGCTCAGAGCTCCATCCAGCCCGGCCTTGGACGCTCCCAGGGATGGGGCAGCTTCTCTGGGAAATCTGTGCCAGTAAATGCTCACATCTGCAGTGAGATACTTACTAACCACTGCAGTGCATATTTACATCTATAATTAAACAGCACCTTAAACACAATTTTTCCCATAAACAGAGCACAAGGAATCAAACCCTAATGTGGTTTCCCCATGAACTCGCTGATCCCTTGACTGCACAGCTGGAACATTGCTGCAGGAGATCCATTTCTCCAGACACACATAGCCCCTGGGTTTGGCCTAAATGGAGAAATCCACCTTGCACGTGTCACCAGGACAATTCCTCACCACCCCAAAGTGCTGCCTGAGCTGCAAACACACCAAAAGTCACAGCCAGGCTCCCAGAAAATACTGATTTATATCAGCTTTACCCACTGGAAAGGCAGGAGAAAGGCAGGGATTAGCTGCATCCTAAGCACAGCTGAGTGACACTCAGTTTGGTCTTTATCCTGCTGTGCCAGGGGAGATTTAGATTGGAAAACAAGGAAAATTTCAACATGGGAAGGGATTTCCAGGCCTGGCACAGCTGCCCAGGGCTGTGGGGAGTCCCCATCCCTGGAGGGATTTCACAGCCATGGATGTGACACTTGGGGACACTTGGCAGTGTTTGCCTTGGCAGTGCTGGGGATGATTGGATTTGATCTCAGAGGGCTTTTCCAGCTGAAACAACTCTGGAATTGTGGTATAGTTGGAGCTATAATTTCTAAAGGAAGATGTTTTTGCAGTTTCCAGTCAGCACTTTGCTCAGCAATGATTTTGTGTCTTTGCTGGCACCATCCAGGTGAATAATTTTGTGCTGTATTGAGTGATGTATTGATAGAGATTATTTCAAAAGAAGAACCTAAAATTTCAGTGACATGGATCAGATTTTTGTCTGTACTAAAATCAAATGAACTCCCCAAAATACTTGAATTTTGCAGGCCCAGCCAGGCACCTCCAGAGGCACAATGTGGCCATTGCAAATAATTGTCTCATTTTCAGATACTTTCTTTTCGTAACCACTTCCACAGAGCTTAGGTCATCTTTGAAAATTCTAGACAACTCTTGAAAACTTTCTTGATTTTGTAGCTTCTTCAGGGAGCAGAAAATTCCTTACAATAAGCCCACAAGTGTCTGCAAGCCACAAAACTCTCCTGGCAGATGCTACAAGGGAAGAGAACATTTCACTGACTGTCTTTAAATCATGTTTTCAGAACAGCAGCAGCATAACTCAAATTTGCAAAGTCAAGCAACTTCCAGCCATAAAGATCCCAATGTGCTACATAAAGAAATTGCCTCCAAGTAGGACATGGAACCTCTTTAAACACCAAACACAAAGGCAAGAAAATTAACATAATTCATTCAAAGGACTCAGGACATAAATAAGCCAAATAGAACCCCTTGAAACTGAATGTAGCTGAAATCTAAAATTTCTGTGAGAAAAAAAATTATCCCAGAGTCTTTAATGTTGGGAGATAGTCAAGATGGAAAAGGTTCAGGGAGAGGATTTGCCTCAAGTGAAGAGGTGTTTCAAAATTGTTCTTTCCTTCCTTTTCCCTGTTTTTAATGCTGCAAATGTTTTTAGGGAATGCAGAACACCTGAAGGAATGTTAACTGGAATCCTACATGTGTCATCCACTGCAGGAAAGTAGTTAATTTTTAATAAACCACAACAAAGAGCATGAGGGAAATAAAGCTATTAAGTATGAATGGTTAAAAGGGGCATTGGATACCAGTGGGGTTCAGTTGAACCAGAGAGAAAATGTTGCTGAAATCATAATCCTCTGGAAAAGAAAAGGGAATAGCTGTTGGAAAGAATAAACTAATACAGGCTAAGAAAAAAAAGGGGCAATCTCAGAAACACCTGGAGTAGAAAAGCCCCCTTTCTTTGCTGGGATCCCTCCCTGCTTGGAAGCCTCAGCCTGGTTGTAAAATCCTTATGGACAGAGCACAAATCTGACTCTGTGTCCCTGGATTGCAGCTTTGTCGTGTCCAACTTAAAATTTTAATGTGGAATGGAGGTATTTGGAGGCCTTGGAGCACCCTGCATTTCCTGATCCTCTTTATTAGTCCAGAGAATTAATTTCTTTTGGGAATATCAGTAGCCACAATATTCTGTTTGTCTGGAGTTTAATTTGGAAAGTAAGAACTCATTTAATCTTTCATTTTAAAATGAAAAATCAACAATTTTAAAACTTAAATCAACAGAAATAACTAAACAAGTAAAACCTACTTAAACAACTAAACAACTAAAATCTACTTAAGCAACAAAAATCTATTTAAACAGCTAAAGCCATATTCCACAGAGTATTAAAGATTGAAAAATTGCCAAGTGTCAGGGAGAGAGAAATAAAGGGAGTAACTCCAAATACTTATAAAAGTAAAGCATTAAAGAACAAAAAAATCATAAATAATTGATTCTTTAAGTAATAGATGAGCTGACAGGACTAGTGCAAGTAATTAATTATTTCAATGACCAAACTAAGCACATAATTTTCCCTCTCCCTCTGTTCTTTCCACATATTTTGTGCATTTGGCTGTAGATAAGTGGCACTGATAAATATTTTACTGAAAGCTCAAGTCAAGGGAATGGATATTTGGAGAGAAAAATCAGGAGTCTTTTTTTCTGCTCCTTGGAGTCAATTAGTGTGCATATATTTAGACTTAAAAGGAAAAAATATGCTGGTTTCAATATGATGTGGTTTGGGGTTTTTTTGTTGTTGTTTTTTTTTTTTCCTCAGAAACTATCCTTGTGTCTCCTGCCAAGTAATACTGTAAAGATACAGCTTTTACAAAAAAAAGTACCAGCCACTAATGGAGAAAAACTTCCCCTTCTGCTCTTAAGATAAAACATCAGAGTTCACACAAGTTATTTGAAATGTATAATGTGATTATTGCATTTTGTCCTCACATTTTTATTAAAAATATCATTCCTTATTTGATGTGTATTGACCATAAAATATATATTGACCAAAAATGCCATTTCGGGTGGATCAAATTATTTGTTAATTCCTATGAAATCTCCTAAATTGCTTTAATAATAAACTAACACATAAAAGAAAAATCACTTCCCTTAGTTTGATCTGGACGTAATGTCTCACGAGAATTTCTCCAAACTCAGTTAACCTAAAGTGGATTTTCAGCAACTGAAGGATTCCATTTTTGCTTTGCAAGAATCATTTAAACTGTTGTTTTCTCACTTAATTAAATAATCACTTAATTGGATAGATCCAATGAGAAGTTGCTGATGTCCAGCTTTTTAAGATTTCCACACTTTCAAGGCCTCATGTTCCATATTCACATGTCCAGTTGTCTTAAGTTGATCCATAAATCTGCCTCACCCCTTTGCCTTTCCCTCTACACAAAACAATCTCAAGTTGCACCAGGGAAGGGCTGATTGGATATTTGGATTCCACAAAAAAGTTGGTTGCAGGGCTGCCCAGGGCAGTGGTGGAATCCTCATCCCTGAGGCTTCAGAAAACCTGGGGATGGGGCACTTGAGGACACGGTTTAGTCGTGCTGGGCTGGTGGTTGGACTTGATCTTCAGATCTTTTCTAACCTCAGCATCCTGTGCTTAGATAGTTCCTGAGGAGGAACAGAGCAGAGAGAGCCCCTGGTGTGGGTAAGAATGGAAGGGATCAGGTTTCCAGGAATCTTGAACTGAGTTGGTTTTCCATGATAAAACCACCTGCTCTTTAGCTCCTTCATCACCCTCTGCATTCCCAGTTCACTGCTGGGTGCTGAGTCATGCCAGACCATCCTGGACCTCTGATAAGCTCCTGGGAGAGGATTTCCTCCTCCATTATTTAATTGTTTTAACTGGCCCTGAAGTAGTGACAGGACAGTCTGGAGGACACTTCATGCCCAACATAAACCAAAGTGACAACTCCACTGTGGCTTGGACCTTCTGGGCAACCCCATCCGCAGAAGTACAGGGACAAGGAGAGTGCTGCCAAGGAGAAGCTTCAGCTGAACATTCTGCCCCTTCTGCCTTCACCAGAACCTTGAGAAACTAAAAGTTTGGTCTATTCTGAACAAGGAAAAGTTTGAGATTCATCAAATTATTGGATGACAGAGGCTGGAAAAGACCCCCAAGTTCATCAAGCCCAACCATCAACCCACCACCAATATTCCTCTACAAACAGATGTCTCATTTTAATTCACTTATAAATAACATTAAAAATAATAATTAATCATTAAGAAACAGCTTGGAGGTGCCCTTAGCATCTTTGAAACTATTTTAAGCTGTAGTTGTGTACTTTGGCTGCTATAAATGACAACTAAATGTCACTGCTAAATGTTCTTTGTGGTACAGATTCTCCAGCTGAGCATCAATTTGTTAGTTTATAGTTGTTTACATTAAAAGCTGTGAATTTACAGTGAACTATAGACATGTTCTGATAACAATATCATTAAATTAATGCACTCATAGAATTAATTACATTAGTGCACCACCTGATACATTAACAAGCTTTTCTATTAATATATTTCAATAATACACACAAACTCACTAATAAATGTTCATATGATACTGACATTAACAAATTAGTGAAGAAAACAGATTTAAAGCCTTGAGAGATTTTTAAACCCCAAACAACAGAGATTTTAATACACTGACGATCCACAGAATGGGAAGGTGAAGGAGGAGGGAGAAAGAAGTTGTATTGTTTAAGAAATTCCCAATTTTCTCCTCAAACCAAGGTGTTACAGGCAGTGCTTGTCCTTCAAGGAAATATTGATCAGTGGATGATGAGAAAGTTGCAATTTTTACAGGAGATACAAAAGATTATATTTTTTTAAGAAAAAGGGAAAAATACTAAATAATAGTCTGGGTAGGTTGAACCTCTTCCAATCATTCCAATTCTTCTATCAAATTTAATCTGTGAATCATAATTAAACCCTTTCTAGCGTTCAAACAGGATAAGTACCCACATCCTCTCTAATATCATTATGGTTCTCCCTTACAAAGACACAGAAAGAGAATATTTTTCTTGCATTTTCCTACCTGTAATATTGACAAGGATTCCATGTCCCCAAACCATGCAGCTATTTCAAAGGCAAATCAACCACAACAAAGAGCAGTTAAACTATAATTTAAAAACAAAATATCAACAAAATAATAAAAACTACAGTAACTCCATTGTGTATTTATTTTCAAAATGAATTTATTTTCAAGGTGTATTTTCAATGCACAAACCCACTATTGCTGATTTTGTGCTGGCTTGCTTTTGCACTTTTCTCATTTCTGCTTGTTTCAAATGGTACTTCATTCCTTCATCACTTTTGAAATGAGTCATTGCACTCAGCATGAAAGGGAGGTGGAAAGACAAAGTATGTTCACAGCTGAAATTCAGCACAGAAAATACCTCTTTTATTCATTAATATGATAGGCTATAAATGCAATTTGGAGAAGGAAAAATTCCAGTTTCTATCCATCTTCCTCGTTGTGGATATAGCCCAGTGGACTCGGCAGCCTGTCTGCTGGTTTGCAGATGAAATGCATCTCTCAGTAAATGAGATCGTCACTCAAAAAAAATAAAGATTACTGAGCTGCAGATATTACATGTGGGGGATGGAATTTTAATTGCATCACTTTCTGCTGTTGTGAATCCTCTGCATGAGTTATAAAGCAAAGTATTTACTGCTGAGGATATGAACTCTATCTCCTATTTACCTTTTTTTTTTTTTCTCATTACATGTTCCAAAGTTCTGTATCCAATGAAGCAAATTCCACTATTTAATGCATACCATAAAATCTCATATTTTGCCTCGTTTCCATGTTACAGCAAAATTCCCTGTTTTCATGTAACCAAGTGTGTGGAATAAGACTAAGGAGCTAAATAAAGTATGAAAAGTGATATAATACAAGTGTGGCTTAAAATTAGTATTATGAATGTATCATTAAACAAATTAAGCCTTTAAATGCTTTAGATTGAGCAGAATTCTCTTGGATGAATATCAACACTAGGAAGTGCTCCTGACATAAATACACCAGGAACTCAGAATGGGCATTAAATTTGCCCTCAGATATAGAATTTCAGATGGACTGTGGTTAAAGTGGGACAAGATTAAATGAGCTCCACATTTCCTTTTATCACTTCACCCAGGCTACTGCCATTCTGTGAGTATCTTTTAATAAATTATTTCCACTACTATCAAAAATGTGTTCCTCAAAAGTGCAGGATTGAATTTGGGAGAAGCAGAATGGCTACATTACCTGGAAAAACCTTTTTATGTGTGGGTCTTTCTGGAGTTAACATGATTTTCCACAGCTGGATAAAACACAATTTTAACTATGATCATATTTGGAAAATGAAAAGGAACAACAAACAAATCTTTTTCATTTTACTTCATCATGTAAATATTGCTTTAGCATCTCTGCTCGCATGGATTGAAATATTTAACAAAATGTCTGTCCCAAGGTGTTCTTCTCTATGTGCAGCTAAAGATAAAAAATAATGACTTATTAATAAGTGCAGGAGTTTATTTCGAAGTTTTATTGTATTTCTCATTCCTTTCCCATATTTTAAAGCGTATTATTTTTGCTTCTAATCATGCTGGACTATAAAACTATAGAACTCCAATAGCCCTCGAGGCTTTGTGATCAAATGTACAAAAGCTAAAAAATATAAAACTATTGAACGGCAAAAACAGGGTCAACTAAGAACTAGAACATTGTTTTGTGAGATTTTTCTAGTGAAATCTAGATTAGGAATTGTATCTCAGAGAACAGAAGATGGTGCTGCAAGTAAATTCTGGGCTGTTTATGGAAGGGAGAGCTGCATATCAAGTGTTTTAAGAGGTCTTTTATTATCTGTCTTCCAGGAAAGATCTGCTCTTTCTACCTGTGGATGATAAGGAATTGAGTTTAGGGACTCTATTTTACTGTTGATCACCAGATTTAGAAGTATGTCCCTTTTCCAGCTGACAGGGAAACATTCATATTTTGAGCACACAAGAAGCTCCAGCTTTTTCTGGCTTAGAGTTTCCAGTTTTCCAGTGCCAGCTTGACCCTTTTCTGCTTATTTTGAGGACACTGAGGAACTTTCTATCAGAGTCCGAACTAGACAACTGTGGCATAACAAATCCTGGACTGCTTTTGGAAATTTCCTCACTGGTTTAAAACACTTTGTTACAAGGTTTTTCACTTGCATGTTCAAGCTCAGTACGACTCTGCAAAGTGCTCTGTCATCACACCAGGGACTTCAGTGTCTTGAGTTCACAGTGATGAATTAAGAGCTACAGACATAACTCAGTGAGATTTCCTTTCAGAAAATAGATATTGCACAACTGAAGAGCCTGGTATTCTTCTTATGCCTTAGTTAGTTCAGGTTCTCCTGCTGCAGCCCCCTAATAGTCTTGTCAGGAAGAAGCTCTGAGTCTTCTGTTTAAGAAGATGAGTGAGCTGAGATTGGGGTTCTCAAAAATACGCCACCAAGATAATTCTTTCTGCTTTCCAGGGGGGAGTGGAATAGTCCTTTCTTCCAGCTGCCCATCAGTTTGATGTGTGCTTTCTGGGAACCCTTTGTTACAGGCACTGAAAACAAGAACCCAGCAACAGAGCACACTCCTGAAATAGAGTGTGAAAGTGTACTGCAACAGTAACATGGCTATTCCCCTTCTTAGTCTGGATTTCTCTGCAATAAAAGTCTCTTCTTCTCAAAAATACACTTTGGAATCACAGTGTGCACAATTCCATGCCATGCATTAAACCAATTTATTTGCGGTTTTATATTCGGCTGCAGGAAGTGTTAGTGTCACCTTCACTTTGGAGTGTGGTAATTGCAGAATTTGGCCTCTAGTGCAGCTTGAATAGGTTCCATGATTAACTCTTATTGTTTAATGTCTTCCCTTTGCTAAAAGCCTTGCTTGCAGAAGTTCAGCAAATATTAGCTTTTCTGGAGAGGCACTACAGTAAACATTTAAGCTGCTGGAGTAGTATATGTACCCATCAGATACTCCTCTCTTTCCAGCGAAAAGCACCTTAGAGCATCTTTTATGGAAAGAATCTGATGGGCAATGCAAGGAAAGGGCCAAGAATAATTGTCATTCATCCTGTGAGTCAGAGAAGAACTGAACAGCGCATTAGCTGGTCCAAGGGCTTTGCATCAAGGAACGTAAAGCTAAAAAAGAAAGGAGTGTTCCCTCCAGCTCATGAGCAAAGAAAAGCCCTGGGGGAACTTGACATTCAGTTCTGTGCTGGGAACAGCAACTTTTAAAAGCAGCTTGGAAAAGGGACTCACGTGCCATTCATGGCAAATGGCTTGAGGGCAACCATGAAAGACCAGGAAGAGCCCTTGGAAACTCAGTCAGAATACAATGGGGTTGACTTTAATTTAGTGAGAAAATAGGTGTTTTGGCAAGAGGGTTTACAGGACTAACACACAACCAAGGACAAGCATTACGCTAAAGCATTAGCAAGCACCAACTCCATTCAATTTAATGAGAGTATCATTAAAAACATTGCACTACAGTATCAGCAAGCAAAAACACATTCCACAAAAACACCCAATTTAAAGCAGTCAGGAACCCAGCTTAGTGCAATACAAGTTCCTTTGGTTTTAAGTTACTCACAAGAGAAAGAAAAGGGAAGAGAAAAAAAAAAAAAAGAACTTAAAAGAGTAAAGAAGGGAAGATAAAGTGAAGAAAGAGCAAAAGAGAGAAAGAGGGAAAAATAGTTACCATGAAAAGTCATATTCTGCCAGTTCTCCAGACCCTGCAGAGCAAGGCCTGGTATTTATTGTCCATTGAGCTGTGCACACAGACCTGACAGCAACAGTGCATTTGGAGAGATGGTTATTTAGGGAAAACACATTGCATTGGATTTGTAGCCAAAGAAAGAAGAAGCTACAGTGCCCGGGGGTCCAACAAAATGAGTCTGCATTTGTACAAATAGACAGCACCAACAGCTCAGGGGCAGTGTCACACCCAAGGCAGTCAAAACCCCCAAGGCCCCCAGGAAGCTCCTCGTCTCCATTAGCCAACCCTTCATGGAGCCCCCCAGGCTGATAAGTGTTCAAATCTGCACGAACACAGCAGAAGAATCTGACTCAATCAACTGCTTTATTCTATAAACACCTGCAGCCACCAGGGGCAGCTGAGCTGTGTGACAGTGACCTGCCCCTGGGTAGGGACACCTCTCGAGGTGACCCCTCGACTTAGAGATCCCTCACCTGACACCAGCAGGTTGGTAAGTGACATTTTTTGACTGCATGTGCATTTAAATTGCATACAATAAGTTCCTGTGACTATCTATGTGTCCCATACTAACTTTAGGTGCAGTAAATAGTATTGACCACCAACCCACCTGTATTTGTTAAATATTTTACATACTTAAATTTACTGATAAAACCTCAATAATTTAACTGCTAGATCACAGTGGTCTCTAACTCTGGTGATCTCAGAGCGTTCTTTAATTCTTCTGTGACACCACCCTGAACTGCTTTGTCCAGAATGTATCCCAGCCTTTGGCAACCCCTCCCTGAGCTGGAGGGTGATCCAGGGAGCTGCTCCTCCTGGCTCATGGGGCCACCTGGAGTCTGCAGCTCATGGATCTCCTGGGAAGGTCCTGGGCAAGGTGCTTGTTCCTCAGAAGTCCCTGTTTTAGAGCTGCAGCTCCACTGTTCATCCCTGAGCTCCTCCGGGCTGGTGCCGATGGATGAGCCCCCAACGGACCCAGGACTCCTGGGCCAGGCTCAGCAGAGCCCTTGGGCCGGGGTTTGGGCTCTCCCTCCTGCCATCAAGCCTTGGAGCTCCTTGGTGGGTGTCCAGAGGAGCTTTACGTGTGTCATCACAAGAACATCACCTCCGAAACATGTGGAGCCTTATGGCAGAAAGGAGCCCCTGGTTCATGAGGCTTCAGTGACAGCTCTGAAAGCACAGCTATTAATTTATGCAGAACACTGCCTTTGCAAGATTATTATTTACCCTTCTCTCCCCTAAACTGAGTTTATGGAGTGAGATAAGACTGGCTGCCTTCATTCTTTTTCCTTCAGCTTTCCCAAGCCATGCTATAAACATCCCCTTCAGATACCCTCTTGGCACCTTTGCATCCAACAAATTTCATTTAGGGACTCCCCAGCTTGAGCAGATCTTTTTCTAATAGAAGCTCACAGATTTTACTGATCAGAACTTCAACACGTCTTCCACAAACATTACTGGAGAGTATCTAGAACACGCCTGGATGAACATCTAGTTGCACTTCTAAAATGGCTTTTAAAATAAGTCATTTACCTCTTAACTCTTTATCTTTTCTGGCAATGCTAATCCTTCTGTACAGATCAGAGGGGCTTTTGTCTCTAATTACAAACAGAAAAAAAAAAAAAAAGGTGGGGCAATCACAAAGTGGACAGTATCCCTTTCCCGACACTCTGTCAGCTGTTGGGTTTTTAGGACTGTTTTCTCAAGCTGCACACATCATGTATTTCGCTGTAATAAATGTACACTTCTTGTTTTGAATGAAAAATATGCATTCAAATTTTAATACATAGAAATGTCTTATATACTTGGAAGAGCTTAAATAAATGATGAAGGCTGATTATCAAGTCAATCCAATATATCTACAGAAGTCACAATTAATTTATCTCTTTGATCAGGTGTAACATTTCAATTAGTTTTTTCCTGATCCTGTTGCACACTAGGCTGGAAAATCTGGGTTCAGGAGGAGTGGGACAAAACCTGTGGTTTAATGCCTTTTTGCTGATCCCTGTGCAGAAATCCACCAACAGAGAGTGTCAGAGAAATTATTTGAAGGATGAGGGAAAGGATGTGTGCTGGGAGCCTTGCTGTTGACATTCAAAGTTATAAACAAACATGGAAATTTGAAACTCTCTTCTACTTCCAATACTTTGAAGTCAATAATTTGGGCAATCCTGTATTCTGTGTTGGCATATTCATATTTTTATTAAAAACACTTTTATTCTTTAATTTTTTCACTGCAAACTCATCTGAAGATGCAGTGGGGATGGATAGTCTTTAAGGTCCTTTCCAACTCAAAACATTCTGAGATTCTATCAATAGACACAGATGGCTCTTCCTTGTAATGCAAAATGATTTTCCATGTATTTCTAGTTGGGTTGTACCAAAAATGCTGTTAATGAAACAGAATCATTTGGACATGTGGACACAAAAGGGGAAAAAAAAAAAAAAAAAAAGGAAAAAATGATGGAGGGAATGGAAGTATTTTCTAGGATAGGACACAAGAGACACATGAGATTGTCAAAAGCTCTTCCTAAAAGGAAGTTTAAGGCAGCAGAAGGGCATGAGATAATCAGAGAATGTTAAATCACTGAGCAGGTTGTTGATATCAAACACATTACCAAAGATTCATCTACTATTTTTTAATGATTAGCTAATTTTAACAAATTCCTGCATCCTTACAAGAGATCAAATACAGGATACTGCTCCTTGATTTTGGCTTTCCTGCTTGATCCCAGTGTTCTCTTATCAAAATAAATGTTTTGCCTTATCTGCTATCAAACGCTCCATAAAAATGCAGTTATTTTCCTGATGTAGTTATTGAGAGATTATTTCTGTCTCCTTGAATAAGAAGCACAGACTGTTTGGGGTTTATGCCTGAATGAGATGCTAAATCCTTGTCAAATGTACAGGGCTGGATAACTTGTTTGTGGAAAGAGGAAACATAGAACCTCACGCCTAAAATAGAGTGATGGAGATGGTTACTGCAAG
The DNA here is from genome assembly GCA_013399895.1 of Serilophus lunatus. Taxonomy (NCBI): domain Eukaryota; kingdom Metazoa; phylum Chordata; class Aves; order Passeriformes; family Eurylaimidae; genus Serilophus; species Serilophus lunatus. The sequence continues at coordinate 379,257 of VXBA01001731.1, read as the reverse complement.
CCAGGGGCACTCTGTGAAAAACCCTCACTCATTTTATTGGGTGAGGGGGGGGAGGAGGCTGTGTATTTTGCTTTATTTTTATTATTAAACATTACTGGCTTTCTTTCCCATCTGAAACTACCACAATGTGGGGTTCTCTGCTCTGTTTCTACTGCAGAGATGTGACACCAGATGGGGCACTCAAGCACGTCAGCCCAGAGCGGGGTGAGAGTCTGGTCCAGATGGTGAAGCAAAATGTTGCTAAATATGCCTGCAAGGTATTTGAGCACAGCATGGCAGCCAGGCAGAACAAACAGAAACGGGGAAAAAGCAGGATAAACAACAGCTGAGGAAAGACTGAAGGCTCCAGCCTTATGCAGGAAGGGGACATGTGGGAGTGGGGGCAAAAAATGTTGATTACAGCAGAGAAGTAAGAAATTATTTACAGCAGAGTAAGAAATGCTGATTCCTGCAGAGTAAGAGGTAAGAAATGTTGATTTACAGCAAAGAAATATTGATTAAAACAGAGAACAAGACAAAGAGGGTCTGGTGACAAAGAGTTCTGGGGATGTGCCTTACAGCTCTACTGAGAGTCCTACCACAGGACTCTCATTTAAAGAACATCGAAATTTAGTTAAAATTGCTTCTGTCATCTGGGTTTTTAGGAAAGGAGGCACATTTCCAGAGAGATTGCACTGGATTTTTGCTAAAAGCAGAGCTCCTTCTAAACCAGTTTGGCTGTTGAGCAACGAGCAGAGGTTCCAGGGAAGGCTGAAGTGCTGGAGGCTCAGAAAACAGCAACATCTCCTTTCAGCTGAACACAGCCTTCAGCTATGCCCAGCCCTTGCAAAGCTCCCAAAATTTATGGGAAGACCTATACCCTTGACAATTTTTATTTCTTTGCTTGAGGTATTGGGGTTTTCAAAGGCATGAGGTTTCACAAGGCTTCTCTACTTATTTCTTTCTTGAAGTGTTTTGGATAAGAGGTAGAAACCTTCAGGTCTCCCATCTTTTATAAGAGAATAAACCATATCTTTTTTCAGCTTGGAAAAGCCTGTATGAATTGTGAAATTCCTAAGCCTGTCCCCAGATTAGAGATCTGTTGTTTTAACCAGGTGCTGGCTGAAAAAAAATCAAGGAATCAGCCTTCATTATTATTTAAGAAAAAAAAAAAAAGCCCAAGGACTGAACTGAAAGATGATTCTTTATTATTTCCATAGAGTACTAGTAAAATATTGAAACACAGACTGGTTTGGGTTGGAAGGGACCTCAAACCCCATCCAGTCCCACTCCTGCCATGGGCAGGGACACCTCCCATTATCCCAGGTGGCTCCAACCTGGCCTTGGGCACTTCCAGGGATGGGGTAGCCACAGCTTCTCTGGGCAACCTGTGTCTTAGGTTTAGACAGGTTTTTGCCAGCATTTTAGGATCTGGGGAATATTTTAAAGGAAATACTTTATAGGGAAAGAATTTCTCCCTTCCCTTTGTCTAACTGCTTTTGTCTGAAAAGTCCCTCCAAACTATGGCTTATTTTATTGTATTCAAGGTAAAGTGTAGAGAATGACCTGGAGGTTGAGTGGGGGAAATGTGATGGCATATAGTCAAATTCTGTGTGATACAGGACAACACTGAAAGCAGAGTTAAGGGAAAGTGGGACCAAATCACAGCTTTTGACATTATCCTATTTTTAAAAAGACTCTCTGAGGCTTTCAGAGAATGCATTGTCTGGTTTGGGAGAAATTTTCTCATCTACCTGCGGGAATGAAAAGCATCATCCCCACCCTGAGTGCATCAAATCAGAGTCAGTGAGTTTTTTGGGAGGGAAGCCTTGCTGTCTGCAGCTGTGTTGAAAGATTCATGTGATCCAGGAGAGAATTACATAGAATATAACCCAACCCAGAGGCAAGATGTTCTTCTGCTCTTCACTCTCAAGACTCTTCCTGTAGTTTCTATTAAACTTTGATTAGTTGGCAGTGCATTCTGAAGGCCACACCAAGCTGCTCTGCTTTCTGGAGGGCACAGTGTCTCTAAAGCTCTCTGGAAACTGAGATCTGGGCTCACTGGGGATGCTCAGAAGCAAACTGAGAAGCAGCTCTGAAGTTGGTTATGGTCTAACTGTAGGACTCTGCTCCAGACTTCATCAAAGATGAATTTAAGAAGCAACATTTGGTGCCACAGAACACTAGAGAGTATTGGTTTCAGAATGGTTGGAACAGGAAAAAGAAAGGCAGATAATTCCCAGGATCAACACAAACTTTGTGGCACAGTCCTGCACTGGAAGCTACAGCTTGGACTGCCCAAATTCTCCACTTGGACTTAAATATTAAAGAGAGGCCTTGAGGTCAAATCCAGAGGAAATATCCATGTAAGCTAAAGAAATGCAGCTCCCATGCCAAGGCTAAAATTTGTCCTTTTGGTTTAATCCAAGAATCATTATTAGTTCTTTCCCAATGACAGGAACATTTTCAATTCTCCCCCTTTCTCTGATTCCGTGTTCACCTGGCCCCTGTTCCTCCGAGCCCTGAGGTCAGTGGGAGCAGTTTCCTCAGGATAAGGGGAGATGAAGGTTGCAGCAGGCAGTCAGCATTCCCAAGCCTTTCCCAAACCCAGGACCTTGGTGTTGGGAGTTTTCTCCTGTTCCTGCTGGGTCTGCTTGACGTCACTTCTGGTGTGCCAAGATGTGCTGCTCACTTTATAGAGCTGCAACTTCAACATTATGCACCAAATTAGCTGCACCTTTTACATATTTTATGTATGCAAACATCTGTGATTTATGTTTTAACCACTGGACCATGGTATCATCCTGTTCTTGGACTTTAAGTGATCTGTGTTTGCATTTTTGGGAGCCTTTGGAACAATACTGCTTGGTTTGGTTGGTTAGAGGTTTTCTTAAGGTGTTTTTAATACTGATGACTTTGTAGCTGTAGAGATTTGCTGATCACCTAAATCATGTTTTATTGACACAATCTAATCGTGTAAATGTCCTTTTTCCAGGGTCATTAGGAGTTCATTCTGGAAAAAATAATGACACATAGGACACAATGGTTGGGTAACCATGGGACATCAGGGTGCACAGACACAATTATTTCTCATCACTCACTTCACTTTTATTTTACTTAGAAATTTTACTTAGAAGTTCTGCTTATTAATACAATACATGTCATACAAAGGTGCCCCAAATTTGATAAAACTAAGATTTACTAAACATTTCCAACAGGGAAAAAATACCTGACACGGAATACAATATAACAATACAATAACAATATACAATATAAAATACAATTGATACCAGTGCCTATTAGTTGGTTACAAATCACTAATAGGAGACCAGATCAGAGCTATTTAAACTTCTTTCCCCCAAATTATGAAACATGGTAAACCCTTGGTGAACTACAGACAAAATATAAGAGGGTTCTTCAGCTCTTTATTTTCCCATAAATGTGTTTTTTTAATCAAACATGTTAAATTGATCACTATTAAAGAAGAGAAGGACTTGTGCACAGGGTTATATTCCTCTCTGGAATAGCTGTGGATATAAATTCTATGAGCAACTCATCAAAATATGAAATACAGACATGTGCTGATGGAGAAATGTCTGTTCATCCCTACAAATACAAAATTCCAGGAGCAAAGCTCTGACCTATGTGAAGGCTGGAGACACAAGGCCAATGTTTGAAGGGAGACCCTCAGTGTTTGGAGTAAATCATTCATTTGCATTTTGAAGAGGAGCAGAAATCCCCCTTAAAAAACTCAAGAAGTATTAATGGGAGCAGAGCAGGGGTTACCTCATTACTTTGGAGGCCAGGAAGGGAGGGTTTGGAACAGCAGTGCAGATGCTGATTAATGGAATAGGTTAATAAAGGGCAGGATACACAGAATTATCTCATAACATGGGCATTAAATGTAAGGAATTAAAGGCTCAATAAGAAAATGATCTACAATTGCTACCATTCCCTGATCTTGGTAAATATACAGCTATGCTTTAAAATGCAAGACCAAGAATATTGTTGTTTCAAGGAAGAATTAGTCAGAGTCTATAAAAGTAATAGGATGAGGATGCATGGTCAGCCACCTGCTGATATCTGCTTTATTTAAAAAAAAAATGCTTACATCAGAGCTCTGCTTTTATTTTAAAAAATATTGTTGTTGTTGTTATTATTATCCCTAATTTTTCCCCTTTCTTGATGTCTCTTCCCATTTCCGGAGTGAATTGAATCCACATGAAAGTCAACAGGAAGGTTGTTGCAAGATATAAAAGATATTCATAAGGAATAAAACTACTAAAATCACCTGTAACTACAACATTTTAATTTATTAAATTCATTCAAATCTTGAAGGCCTTTTGATTTCACAGGGACCTTTGGATGCAGTAAATGCTTCTCCCATAAAGTGACCAGAAGAGTTAATTGACATCATTTGTTCTACCTGGAATGTTTCACTGATTCTCCCAGGAAACGGTAGGAAGAGGGGAAATGGCTTCAAGTTGTGCCAAGGGAGAAAATTCCTTCAGTGAAAGGGTTGTCAGGGATTGGAGGGGGCTGCCCATGGAAATGATGGAGTCCTCATCCCTGGAAGTGTCCAAAAAATGAGTAGATGTTGCACTTGGTGATATGGTTTAGTGGGAATGGTGGGGTTTGACGGTCTTGGAGGTCTCTCTCAACCTTAATGGTTCCATGGTTCCATGATTCAGAGAGCAGGGATAAGAAATGATCCAGCATGCACTTCCCACGAACATGTCCATGCATGGAAGGGAACTTCCAGGGAACCTCAAGGTCCAGAAGGGGAGGAAAGAACAGCCACACACCTCTGACTGAGAAAGTTCACAACAACCTGGCCTTTGGCTCAGAATTTCTGTCCTTTTATGGAAAAATTCAAACACAAAAATTCCCACTAAAAAAGTGTCATCTGCAGACCGAGATTGGATTGTTTTGTAGATCCTACTGTTCAGAAGTGACTGTAAATTCCCAGCTCTTGTGAAATATCAGTTATAGTTCAGAAGTCCAGCCTTGACTGCTTCACTCGTGCCCAATGTGCCAATCTGAAGATATTCGGACTTAACAATGGAGTCTGTTTATAATTTTTAATATTCATGTTAATAAATTCCAATAAAATCATCTGTCTGAAATCCATAACATTCACTTACAAAAAAAATCCAATGGCCTTCAAGGTGACTTCTATTGTTAAAACATTTTTCAATTCAGAGAGGCCATTAAAAGCCACGGTTGTTAATTACAAAGGTGGCAGAGTGTCCTTAATTAACATCTAATTTGCATGGAGGTGACAGAAAAGAAAGCAAACCAGCAGAGATGTGGAAGATTCTCCAGAGTATCCATCTGTCTGTCAGTGGGCAGGCCACAGATTCCCTAAGATGTGAAAACGCCTTGGTTCTACATTGGAATTTGTTGTCTCTAAATAAGGATTTTGGTTCCGGCTGGGAATGAACACTCCTGACGGGAGCTAATGCAGCTCCCTGGGAGGAGAGCTCAAGAAGAGGAGGATCAGCCCCCTCTCCAAGTGACAGGATAAGAGAAAAGGGTCTCAAGTTGAACCAGGGGTGGCTTAGATTGGATACTAAGGAAAATTTCTTCACTTAAGGGTGGTCAGGACCCCTGGAAGAGTTCAAACAGTGTGTAGAAGTTGAGCTTAGGATATGTTTCAGTGCTGATTAATGCTTGGATTCAATAATCTTTTACAAGTTAAATTATGCTACAATTCTATAATACCCTCAAATAAACCTCTAGAATATTTTTTTAACATCCCAAGCTGGGATTAATTTCTTAGACAGTTTGGCTTATGTCACTTTCCCTTATCATCAGATCCTTAATTTTGAATCTGAGCTTGAGAAAGAAACTAATTCTTAGAGGAGAGAGATCGTGGTGGGTGAGACAGCTTTGTTAATTAGAGCCAATTACACATGTAATTTAAAGGAGGAAAAAATCACTTTCTAACCTGCGCTTATTGAAGTCAATCATCAGGTGGAACTGGATCCTGCTGAAGCAGCTCCTCACTGCTTTCAGTGCAACCAGCTTTTCTTTAATTAGTTTTTATTTATTTCAGGATATTAAAAAAGTAACATATGCAGCACATTTAAAAGAATTCTCCTCCTTTTAGAACATTAAAGTGGAAGTAGAGTTCCTTTGCATAATTGCATTAGTAAACAGATTAATTTACATTTTAATTTACATTAGCAATGTAATTGGGATTCCAAAGTGTAATATAGAGAAGGAAATGAAAGCAGGAACAAAGTCCTGCAGCTACTAAAGGATGGAGATACCAGACTCCAATTAAGACATTCTTTTGTCAGGCCTTATCTCAGAGGTTTGCAAGATTAACTTAAAACAAAATGGTTGCTTTTTATCTCCCCTGTCACCAGTTTCAGTTCCGCAAATTAAAAGGATTGCTTTGGAGATCAGTGTTAGGAAAGGCAATTTCTTCCTCTGTGTCTTCCCAGTAACACAGGCCATATTTTGGGATAAATTATATTACTAAAAGGAATATTAATTCTGTCTTGGTTGGCCTTCCTCTCACCTCAGAGAGGTTTTCTTTGTAAAGAAAATTCGTTCTTCTGCAATTGAAAATCCATTGTTTCTGAATGCAGTTTGTTTACTGTGATGTTCACGTACCCCATCGAGGTGGTTATGTACAGTGATGAGTAAGTATGTTAGTGTCATGCAATGGCACCATTATTTGTGGAAAAATGCCTAGATCTGTGAAGCTCAGAGTGGATATTAGTACAGAGCACACGACATTTGAGCCAGGCTGTGCTTTGAGGCCAATGGGATCCTGGGGAGCATCAGGAAGAGCCTGGGCAGCAGGGCAGGGAGGGGATCCTGCCCCTCTGCTCAGCCCTGGGACTCGCATCTGCAGGGCTGGGTCCAGCTCTGGGCTCCTCAGCACAGGAGGGACATGGAGCTCCTGGAGCGGGGCCAGCGGAGGCTGCGGAGATGCCCCAGGGATGGAGCGTCTTGTGCCCAGGAAAGGCTGAGGGAGCTGGGGCTGTTCAGCCTCCAGAGGAGACACGGAGAGGGGCCCCAGCCCTGCGTGTCCGGGGGTGCAGGGAGGGGGCAGAGGATGGAGCAGGCTCTGCTCGGGGGGGCCCAGCAATGGCACAAGAGGAACGGGCAGGAACTGAGGCCCAGCAAGTGCCACCTGGGCAGGAGGAAGAACTTCTTGGCTGGGCAGTGACCCGGCACTGGGCAGAGACCAGAGAGGGGGGCAGTCTCCTCCCTGGAGATATCCCAGAGCCCTCTGGACACAATGCTGTGCCCTGTGCTGGGGGATGGCCCTGCTGGAGCAGGGAGGTGGCCCCAGATGGGGCACTGTGGGCCCTTCCAGCCTGACCCAGCCGGGCGTTCTGTTACAGCTGCACAAAAGATTCTACCCCTAGTGAAGCTAATTGGTTTCTGGGAAAGTGGAAACTACAAAGAAGCAAAATCCAGCTCAATAGCCCATTAAAGGTGGGAAATTACTGGTTTTTAACACATAAAAATGAATTTGACAGATGCCCAGAGGAGGCAGAACAAGAGACTCAGTAACAAAGCTGGACCTGAACAAAGTCTTAGCCCGAAGATCCAGAACTCCATGTCAAACTGAGAGCACTGCAGACTTTGACATAATTATGGCTTTTTTATGCGATACCAGAAACCAGATGGTCGGCTGGGTGAATTAATCCTTGTAGGCAGAAGTCAGTTATCAGACATGGAGTTCTGAAAAGCCAAGTAGAACAAATGTTCCTTGGACATATTATTTGAAGCTATTTTTAATTTAGGGATTTTAGCTAGATTCATGTATGTGCTGTGTGGAATATATTTCCAGGAAGCATGTCAAGGGTTGATGTTCAATCAATGCCTTCTCAACCCATTTTATTTTTCAGATAAGTCAGTTTTGATTTGTTTTAATTATTTACAGCTGTCCAGCTCTTTTCACAAGAGAGGTTATACTGAACATTTCAACCCATCTTCTTGTTCCTACAGCTTAATTGCACTGACTCTGAACAACCAAGCTTTGAATTTGGCAATGTCTTTCTTTATATTTTTAGGGAATTAAAGACATTTATTTCTCCTGCAAGGAAAAGCTTGGTGTCAAATAGGCCTCTGTTAGACTTTGAGAGGTTGAAAGCATGTGGGATTGTATGAGAAAGATATGGGAAACTGCATAAATAGGTGCTCTGATTGCAATTTCATGTCATGGAATTCTTGGATAAACCTTAGAGATTTGCACATGGAAAATCCATGAAAATCATGGAATCCCAGAATGGATTAGGTCAGAAGGACCTTAAATCTCATCTTGTTCTACCCCTCACCATGGGCACCTTCCACTATCCCAGGTTGCTCCAACCTGGCCTTAGGCATCTCCAGGGATGGCAGCCACATCTTCTCTGGCACAGACCCTGGGGTGGGGAAATGTAGAACAAGGTCAGAGTGTGGTAGTCAAATCCCCCTGGAAAAAATGGGTAAAGAAACTCACGTACAAATTTCTACAGAGCTGCAGACTCTTAGAGGGAACTTGTGCAGCAACTTGTCCTTGTCCAAGCATGACAATAAATGGTCCAGGGGGCATCAAAAATCGTGATGGGAGGAAGCCTGTGGAAATGGAAGTGTCATTTGAAGTATCACTGGACCTCTAACTTAAACAAAACACCTGGTATTAAACACAGCATCCAAAATATGATTATAAATTTGGGAATGGCATTCTCTCTGGCTATTTTGGGGGCCTTATCCTTTGAATTTAATAAAGATTGCCCTCACAATTGTATCATAGTGAATATTTTAATCAGTGTTTAGTTTCCTCTTTTCAAGATCACTGACTGTACTTCATTATTGCTATTAAACCTGGCAAACAGATATTTCCTAATCTAATTTTTAAATTTCCTAATTTCTTAATTTCATAATCTAATTTCTTAGTACTTCTCATTGCTACCCTGCCTTATTTCTTTTCCAGTATTCTATATTTGCCGTCATTTTCTCATCTTCTATGCTTTGTATTAATCTGCTGAGCACTTCTTCACATTACTTGCTTTCATCACTTCTTTCTGCCACTCCACATTCCACAGTATCTTCTTGGAAAAGGTGGGGATTAATCCTGTAAATAAGACTTCATGCCCATATTGATGTACAGTGCTTATTGTTCACACTTTTTCCTGCTACAGAATCAAAGCACTTGAAAATTTCAGGATGCGAAATACTCTGACAGAGAATTTTTGGAAGAGAATTTATCTGATATCAAAGTCAGTTATCACAAGATGTTAGAACTGACCTGAAAAAACAAGCAAGCCAAGTAAGAACTAAAGTGCTCTGGTGCCATGATCCAACATTGCCTTCAAATTCCTCTTTTTCATTGGGTTAAAAAGCCATCATAAGTGTTGAGGTTTCAGGTTATTTAGCCTTTAATAATAACTTTAAGTGTTTGGGCTTTTTAAATAAGTTTTAAGCCACGCCTGGCTTTGTAACATGTGTTTTATTATTTAAAACTATACTTTAAGAGGATGTGCTAAACATCAAACTCTTTTGGATGCCCCACTCAAATTGCTGAGTGAAGCCCCTTTGGCCAGTCTCATGAAACAGATTAATCCTAATTCCAGACTAGACTGGATTTTTCCCAAACCTTAAACATCTACTAATATCATAGAAAATCCAACTTGTAGACTAAAAAGAGTTTTGCAATGATCAGTATAATAAATGATCATGTGACATAACTTTGCTGACACATGAACAAGAACCCAGAAAATAAATATCCTGTACAAAATGTAACTGAACTAAACTACGAAACTAATCCTTGGAATTCCTTAGAATTCCTTAATGGCACTCCTAAAGTGCTCCCAATATTTACTGTATTCTTTTCCACAGTGACCTTGAACACTTATTATGTCAAAAAAATACAATTCTAATTCATAAATCATACTCTGATGGAAACCTTTCTCTTGGTTAGTAGCACTTATTTTTTGACGAGGAATATTTGAATATTTTAATTTAACTCCTAACTGAAGTGGAGGGAATGAGTTTGGCATATTTCTGTCAGAGTGCTATGGGCTGGCTGCTCCCTGAGGGTAAGGAGCCAGGGAATCTGTGCCCAACAGGCCCTGGATGTGGAGAAGGAATTTAACCCTGTTCAATGTGCACATACATGAGCAATCTTGCTTTCCCTTGGAATCTCCAAGTTTTCCTTGGCTGTTGTGTAATGAAGCAAGGATATATATTTGACAAAACATTTAGCTATACATCTGGTGTTTCTCTTGCTTGGAATCTGTCATTCTAGCCTGTTTTTTCAGTGCCAGAAGAATATTTTGCCTGTGAGCCATTTGACTTTGTCTCATTTTTACCAAAGCACCCAGCCAGCCACAGAAATCACATATTGCTCTTGCATTAAATTTAGACTAAATAGTTCTTACAAACAGATTTTTTTGGCTTAATTTAGCAAATCCGATGTGCCATGAAGTAATTGGCTTGGCTGCAGGTCACAACAGGATTTAATCACCAATGAACATTGGTGTTGGAACATCACCATGATCACATTAATTACTGACAGTAATTAATGAAGAAAAAAACACTGGTTGTAATACAAACAGGACTTGCCCAGTGTCCTACTGCTGACAGAAGCTCCAAGTTTAGTTTACCTGGGATGAGCTTTTCATATCTGTACAGGCTCACTTGGAGGCTGAAGGTTATTATGAAGCCTGGTCTGTATTCACTGATGTTTTATATCATGTTATGTTTAGTTATAAATTAAATAAGTGCATTTCCTCAGGCCTCTGCACTGCTCAGAACCTATACAAATAATCCTCATATATGTATATAAAAATCAAACTGAACAAATTTTTCTTGGCATAATTTGAAGTAACTGTAATTCCATGTTCACTAGATTGACACCTCTTTTTTATGAGTTTGCTGCAGGGTTTATGGACTGGCTTCTGTACAGACACTTCCTGTCACAAAATAAGCCTCTTAATTTTTTGTTACAAGTGGTGGCTTCAGGAATGCTTTAAAAGAGCTGCAAATACCTGTGTCCTCTGGATGCTTGCAGGAAGTTCTTTTGAAAAAAGTCATGTGTTGACAAGTGATGTCTCCCTCCTCATCCACAAGGATGTCGATGTTTCGTTGGGCTGGATTTGGATACAACTTTATTATTTCATCCCTACTCTTCCAGCTCTCTTTCCTGGGATAAGTGAGTGCTTGATCATTTCATGCTTGAACTGTTCCACCGCAGTGTTGTCTGGGGGACTCGAGGGGGTGGTTCTCATTAACTTTTCATGAAAGTCAAAATCTTTCCTAATGCATCTCTAAACCCTGTGCTGGTACTTTGCTGCTCTGGCACACAGGTGACATAGAGATTGTTTGCAGTTTCCCTGTCCTATTGCTGTTACCTCAGCCCTGCTGTGAAAATCTGCTAATGCTGATTAAAACCTTTTGCAAGGAGAAACAAATTACTAATTGTTTACTTGGAATAAGCTGATGCTTTCCATCTTGAGTTTAAGTACAGTTACACGTACTTAAACTGTAATATATCTGCTAACATCAAAGACTGACTATATTCTTTACTTCTAAAGAAAGGAAAAGGTTCAAATATTTGATATTTCCTCTAAATTCTCATCCCAGGCAACCTGCTTTGTTAGTGTCAAAACTATTCCTTAGTTACTCTCAAGCAGGACAAACCTTTTAATGTCAGACATATGAGATACTAAGAGTAGATTGGTGTAGTAGGAAAATTAGGGTCCCCAGTGACTGGAAAAAGGAAACATCACACCCACTTTAAAAAGAAAATGTGCAAAGCTCCTAATCAATCAGCCTCCCCTCTGTGCCTGGGGAGATTTTCTTGGAACACATGGCAAAGCAAATGGGAGATGATTAGGGTCAGCCACCATGGCTTCAGCAAGGACACTCTGGCCTGACCCTCCCAGGGGCCTTCTGTGATGAAGTGGCTGCATCAGTGGGCAAAAGAAGGTGCCAGATGTCAAATAAAGTGCCATTAAAAATCATTGAAGTAGCACAGGACAAATAAAAGAATTTATGGAAAATGAGGGATTAACCAAACCAGCATGAAACCAAGAGCCGTGACCTGAGAGGTGAAGAACATTGACCATGGGATCAGAGAGTAGGCTGGGCTGCAAGGGAGCTCTGAAGATGTTTGAAGCTCATACACATCAACATTCATTAGGTTGTCCTGTTCTTTTGTGGGTTTCAGACACCAGGTTGGAACTAGAAAAGTTCTTGGCCCAGTTTTGACTTGAGCTTTTACCTCCTTTGGAGTCTAAACCAAACCTGCTATTTTGGCCAAAGAAACAAGTACATCTTCCCCAATTTGATCTAGTAGAAACAAAAGTAAAAGCCCCCTGGACCTTGCAGGATCTGCCTTCCCTAAACAATGGGGTGCTCTCTTGTGTAAGATGTGTCACAATTTGGTTCAAAACACACTGAACTGGAGTTTTACCCATTGTGTGTTCAGTAACTTTTACCTTTTTTTCGTAGTAGAACTTGTCATCAATTTTGTCTTCAAAAAGTTATCACATTGTTTAAGAAAAATAAGAAAATTCAAAACAAAACTGGCTCCATCTGAAAATGTCATCAAGGATGGGCCTTAAGTAGTGATAAAACATTAAAGTATTATAACTTACATTAGAGGAAAGAATTTAGATGGCAATGCTAGGATACAAACAACAAGCAATGGCCTCCTGCACTTGTTGGAAACTTGGGGTCCACGTTTTGCACATGGAATGACTCTGGCAGTACAAAGTGCTCCAGCAGTCTGAGCACTTTGTGCCTTTAATTGGGTTTAACAGTCCATTTAATATTTTCAACCCTATGCTCTCCCCAAAGAGGTAATTATATATGTTTTTTTCAATATAGCATTTTATTCCATATATCAAAATATTGCCTAAGAAAGTTTCCTGTGCACTTCTGAGAAAATCCTGAGTTACAAAACTTGTAGACAGAGGAGTTCAGTGGAAGGTGAATATTGTTACCACCCCTGCACACCCCTGGCTGAAATAGAAACACATTTTATGTATTATGTATCTGTTACCCACCCAGACAAAATATCCTGGGTGATCTGCTCTGTGCAAGAATGTGACTTATCTATCTGTATATTTTTCTGTCTCCTTCTCTGCCTAAATCCACATTCTTACCTCTTCCTTTTTCATTTGTTGAGTCATGTAGCTCCAAATACTAAAGCTGTCATTACACTCTGATTTAATTCATATATATTCTCCAGCTCATTTGATATCATTAATGTCAAGATTGAGTGGCCTCTTACAAGCAGTGATTCATTAGCACAGCATATTCATTATTATGTTTGTCTTTCAGCAGAATTTCCTTCAGTTATTTGTCAGCACTAAAAGTTTCCTGTGAAATTCCATCTTATTAGTGCAGTGTTTGATAGATCTGGGAACATCTGCTTTTTTATTTGCTGGTCGTTTCACACACAGTTCAGATCCTGTCAGCACAAAAGGGGAACTGTTTGCTGATGTTTGATTTATGTGTGTGCTCTGCTTTTTTCGTGTGTTGAATTTACCTTGTCTTTGATTAAAATGATGATTTATGGCAGCAAAATTAAGGTGTTCAGAAATACAAAGACTACCTCAACCTAATTAAGCTGCACTGATCAATAGGATCAGATTTAAGGAACACAACAGCTGTATTGGAAGGACTTTGCCTCCTTACTGATTGAAGGGTCTTTCGTGGAATCACTAAGGCTGGAGAAGAGCTCCAAGACCAACAAGTTCCCACTTTCAACCATATCCAACCATTCCCACCAAACCATATCACAAAATACCAAGTGTAGTCATTTTTTGAACACTTCCAGGCCTGGTGACTGCACCACTTCCCTGGGGATCCTGCCTTCTGCTTAACCACTCTTTCAGTGAAAGAATTGTCCTGGATTAGGAGGCCTAAAACTTTAAATAATAGGAGACAAATCAAACGTATACCTGAAACTCCCCTTTATTTTGGTCTATCTCTATTGTGGGGATGTCAACTGAAAATCCATTGGCAAAGCACCTTCCTGTCCTTATACTGAACATCGTGTGGAGACCTGTGATCTGAGAAGAATCCAGCCTTTGATGCTCCAAACTGTGAACTGAAAAACAGAAACTGGTATGATGGATGTTCACTTTGGAAGACCAGGGTAGATTATCCCTTAGAGTCTTGTCTGTTATCAAAACTGGACACATGTGAAACTTATCAGCAAAACCAGAGGAAAAATGAAACAAAATGTGACCAAATCCTCAGGCTCTTCCTGAAATTCTTGCAAAATATTTCCCCTAATGGTAATTAAATGAGGATTTGCCCCTGTTATAAAGAAATCCCACAATTTCATGAGCAAAGATTTAGCATTTTACATCATTAAAAACCTGTCATTTTAACCGTCAGTGCTATAGAAAATTTATAGTTTCATTATGCAAGGTGATTATTTGGGTAAGTTTAAAATTGTACAAGTTATAACCCAAATGTCCCCATAGTATAATTTTTTCAGAAGTTTTATTAACTTAGTGCCATCCTTGAACCCTCCTTATACATCTACTCTGTGATGTGGTAGAGATACCTCATGGAAGAGGGATTAAATCCCCTGAAAAAATAATTCTCGCATTTGAATTATAGATGAATTCTTCTGCATTTAATTCAAAGATATCGGACATGTATTTGATGTTAAATGTCCACTCTCCCCAAATTCATAGGAAAAAAAGGGGAACACCTTATCAGACAGAGGCTTCCAGTTCTCTCTCAAGGATCAAAGGAGCTACTGAAAGCAAAGATTGTTTTACAACGTGTCATAACTTCCCATGGAAAGAAACCATGGCCTATGTTGAGAGGGACCTTAAAGCCCATCCAGTCCCACCCCCTGCCCTGGGCAGGGACACCTCCCACCATCCCAGGCTGCTCCAACCTGGCCTTGGACACTTCCAGGGATGGGGCAGCCACAGCTTCTCTGGGCACCCTGTGCCAGGGCCTGCCCACCCTCCCAGCCAGGAATTCCTTCCCAATATCCCATCCAACCCTGTCCTCTGGCAGTGGGAAGCCATTCCCTGTGTCCTGTCCCTCCATCCCTTGTTCAAAGTCTCTGTCCATGTTTCCTGTAGCTCCCTCAGCTCCTGCAAGGCCACAGTCAGGTCACCCCAAAGCTTCTCATCTCCAGACTGAGCCATCCCAATTCTCTCAGCCTTTCCTCCCAGCAGAGCTGCTCTGTCCCTCTGATCACCTTGGTGGTTCCTCTGGATTCTCTCCAGCAGCTCCACGTCCTTCCTGTGCAATAATCTTATTCTTGGATTATTTCATATAAACTCAGGGATTGGGCCAGAGCTGCAGTGATCCAGCATTAACAACCTGATATACAGAAATCTTTAAATGCTTCATATTCAGTCTTATCATACTTACCATGTCTTTATATGTATAGTAAATACTCTCTTAATCTCAGGTTCTTCTCTGTATCATTGAAACCTCCAGTGTTTCAATGTCTTCACCAGATGGTTGCTGGACTCAGCTCCCCTGGTGTAGCCCTAAAGACAATTCAAGATCAGTTCTGAATATAAAACATCTTGAACCAATAATAGTCACAGATGAGAAATCAAAGGCAAAATTAAGTGATTTTTTCTTTTTGTTTCTTTTCTTTTTTATCACAGAGTGCCTTAGACACAAACATTGTAATTTGATACACATTATGGAACAAAAGACATTTATACTCTGTTTTATCAAGTCTGTACACAAAGGGGTTTTACCAACAGTGATTTTATTGAACTACATGAATGCAACAAGAGAATAAAACATGCAGTTCTAGTCAAAGCACTCAAGTAATTGCAGTTTTTTTCAGAGTGACAATGGAGAAAATCCCACAGCTGTATAAGGAGAGTGTCTGCTTTCTTAAAAGAATCTGGTCAAGGACTTTTTCAATGCAAAAAAATGATAAATTAAAAGAAAGAAGAGATAAACAAGAACATTCAGGACCAAAACAGTGAGCAGAACAGAACTCCTCAGTTACAGCAGGTTAGGATACGTGGAGTGTCACAATGTTTACTTTGCAGTAAGACTCTCTCACTAAGAACATTGTAAATTGGAATTATAAGGCGGAAGACAGACACAAGAGACACAAAACCTGATTTGGTGCCCAATGTCAAACTCAGCCTCTTTGAGAAATCACCACCTGCATCTGTGGATAAACATTGTCCTGGGACATTCTGGGCCCTTGTTTTGGGGCCTCTTCAGGCCAAGATTGTGAGACTTTGATGTCAAAGAGCCTTTGTTGTGAGCTGAGGGTGACCGTGCCCTTCCTTCCTCTGGTGCCACACAGATCCAATATCACATTCCCTCTGTCATCTGGCTGAAGTTGAAAATTTTAGGTTTGGTAAGGACATTTGTAGAGAAAATTAATTTATATTCTTGTTTTTCATGTTTGCATGTGTTGAAAATAAGCTTTGCATTTCTTTCTTGATGTTACTTTTGATTTCAAATTTATATTTCACTGCATTTGTACAAAAAGCAAAATTAACTCCAGTGAAATAGTCCCAGACTATTGGTAAGAACAGGAAATGACATCTGGCATTTTAAATTTGCTGCTCCATTAAATCAAATATTTACCCTGTGGACCAGGCAAGTGTATCAGGATGGTGATGCTGGGACAGAAAATCCTTTTCTCAGGGGATTGAGTTGCCAAGGGGGATTCTGCTCCACTGGGGGAACCGAGCAAGTGAAGGGCTCATCCCTTTTCCTGAGGGATTTCTTTCTTCATCCCAAACTGAACATAAGCCAATAGTGAGAAAGTGAGTAGAGCTGATAAGAAAGTGAGTAGAGCTGATAATTAAGTGCTTATAACTTAAATATCCATGCAGAAAAGTGAATGGAAATGTGATTCCTTCCTTTTCAGGTCATCTGGGCCACTCAGGAACAGAGTGGGAATTGTTATGTTGGAGTAAAACTCTCTAAAAGAAGGTTGGAGTGAGATGGGGGTCAGTCTCTTCTCCAGAAAAAATGAGGACAGAACAAGGGGAAAGAGCCTCAAGTTGTGCCAGGGGAGGTTCAGGTTGGATGTTGGGAAAGGCTTCTTCACTTAAACAGTAGTGAGGCATTGCAAGGGGCTGCCCAGGGAGTCACAGTCCTTGGAAATGTTCCAAAAAGGAGTGGATGATGGTGGCATTTGATGAAATGGTTTCAGGGCTCTTGTTTGGAAGTTGGGCTTGGTGACCCCGAGAGTCTTCTTCCAACCTTAATGATTCTATGAGTTAATGCAAACAAAGAAGAAGGAGTAACCACTAAGTCCAGCCTGTAGTTGAAAGTTCCAAGGAAGGAGCACGGGAAATTTCTGGATGCATGAAGAAAAATTTGGGCCAGTATCCTTCTCAATCCTTGTGCCTGTGAGGGTTCTTTTAATTTTAATCCTTTCTTCAATCAATAAAAGATGATGCAACTCCTGACATGATCCCTTCGACCTCACAGAAATTAAAAATAATCTGTAAACAGGAATTTCAGGAAAAAAAGGATCATGTCTCCTTTGAGTTCTCCTTGTAAGTCTGAGCCTTTTGTTGACATTCAGCAGAGACTCATCCCACGAAAATGAGCTGGGAGCTGGCAGTGAGAGCTCAGGATTCAACAGCCTTGGAAACAGAAATAGAGGAGGAAAAGGTGCAATTTGAAAATAAGCTCTACTGGAGTTTCTTGGAGAGTAGTTTCGGCACTTAGAAAAGCCAGATATTTGCTGACAGACCTGTCAGGGAAGGACACAATTTGGATGTAAAATGCTGTTTTAGGGAGTTTTCCCATTTATTACTGTACTGAGTGTACTTCATGTAGTTCGACAGACAATAAGTCCTACTTTTTGCACTTCATGCAATTATATCTTCCAATTTGGTTGCGTTTTTTAATCACAGAATAATAAATATGGAATGGTTTGGGTTGGAATGCTCAAGAAAGCTCATCTCATTCCCTCCCTCTGCCATGGGCAGGAAGACCTTCCACTCCCCCAGGTGGCTCCAACCTGGCCTTGGACACTTCCAGGGATGGGGCAGCCACAGCTTCTCCAGGCCCATCCAACCCTTGTTTCCTTGATTCTATAATTCAATGTCATAAAAGAGAAAGTCTATCCCCATTTTTATATTTTGCTTCTAGAACAGGTGACTTTCTCTGTGTCCACAGAGGTCAGAAAGGAAGAAGGAATTTTAGTAAGATCTTTAACACTTATACAACCTAACAGATCATATTTTTTCTCCTTTAGTACTTCCATAAAGCAGTGAGATTAATTACTTCAAGTGTCCAAAGCATTAAAACCCATAAGAATAATAGACTTTCAGTTGATGAAGAAATTCAGATCATTAGAATGAAATTTCTCATATCAGACTCTTTCAGACTTTCCAATTTTGCACAAGGGGAAAGAATAAATGACTCCAATCAGAGTAGAGCAGTGACTTCCCCCGATTCTGTTAAATATCACTGCACATTGTATAGAAAAATCTAACTGCATATTGGAGTGAGTGGCTAAACTGGATAAAAAAACAACTTGAATTTTGAGAAAAAAATACAATTTTGATTATTAGTACAATTCATAGACGAGACAATAACTCTGCACAAAATATTTCTCATTTTAACAGGAAATATTGCCTTTCTTTTGCAAGTTTACCTATTATTTTTGCTCTTCATTGTAAAAAGTCGAGATGGTTTTTAGTGGTTTCAGTGACGTCATTAACAGATATAATCTGTTTTCTGGGGAGACTTTACCAAATTTTCCTTTAAGCAATAAAAAGGGGAAAATTCCTCCTAACAACTTTTACAATTTGAGGTCCTTCTTAAGCCAGCATTGATGTTCAGTGCTGAGCCAGCACAGGACTCCATGGGTTTATTTCATTAATGATCATTGGTTTAATTCTGGCCTAGTAATTTATTAAAGGTGGGATATCAGGCTTGTGAAGGATTATTTTAATTGAGGCTGTACCTGGTTCCATTTGTTGAGTTATTGCAGAGCTCAAAGCTTGTTTTCAGTTGAACACTTTGACAAAATCACTTGGGAACAAGGAAAAAGAAAACTTATTGGACAAATAAACCCCAGTTCAGGTCACTGTCTCCTTCATTGCTGGCACATATCCAGGATGGGATCCAAACCATAATTCAGTTTGGTCCAGATTTCTTGACTGTTCTTAGGAACTAAAACTCTCTGAAATTTTCAGTGGAATGATACATTTCACCTTCTGCCTTGTCCCTTGTTCTTTCCCCTCCACAGCTGACTGCCTTTAAAATCTGTGCCTCTTTAATTGATTTTTGAAACTTTGTCCTGGGAAGACTGCTTTATAAAATCCCTTTTCCACAAGGTGAAAGAGAAAAGAAGATATCCAGTGAAAGTCTCCTGGTCAAGGACTGTTAATGGGGTCACCTTAGATATCCCTTTAATCAAACCAATTCATGTTCTTCATGGCCATGAATGTATTGGTTTAAAGACGAAATTTTTGTATCTTCTGTATCAGTAGAAAGAAATATAATAATATGAATGTCTTTGGCTGTATCTGCTCTCACCAGCCTTTTCCTCACCTTGGAATAAGCCTAAAATACACAGCCTGAGTCTGGGTGTGGTTTGAGAAGCTTTCTTCCCTTCACCTGCTCCTCAGTCAGATAATAAATCCAAAGGTTAAACCCCAATCTTATAAATCATTGATCCGTATTTGGAAATATATCTAAAAAAAAAAAAAGAACAAAATACCTCAAAATATGTAAAAATAGACAGAAAAGGTATTCTCTAAATAATTTCCTCTTTTACTGTGTAGATATATCCATGCATATATGGATGTGTGGGAGCAAAAGTTGTCTAAACAGCAAGGTATGTGAATATTCTAGTCAGATTACATGCCTTGAGGTCAAAACAAGAGCAGTTCTGGACAAAAGAAATATCATTCCTGGTACAAAAGAAATGTCTATCGTGAAAAATGAGAACCTGAGATTAAACTGCTCATGATGGTATGAAAATAAAATTGAATAAAATAAAATAAAATAAAATAAAATTGAATAAAATAAAATAAAATAAAATAAAATAAAATAAAATAAAATAAAATAAAATAAAATAAAATAAAATAAAATAGAAGTGCAAATCTGTGCCCTTGCAAATGACTCTGAGTCTTGAATTTAAAAGGCAGCCTTACAAATATGGAAAAGGATATCAAAGGATATTGAAAAGAAGAGTTTGTAGTTTT